>JAJMHK010000004.1:600000-1030457 GCA_030566005.1 Yamadazyma tammaniensis | reverse complement strand
CGGTACACCAACACAGATTCACTTCGGTACACCAACACAGATTCACTTCGGTACACCAACACAGAAGAAGTTAGAGTCCGCTTACTAAACACGGAACATAAGTAAAATGTACACAACACCCGCATCTGAAAAAAAGTACAACTAGCAATATAGTGGTTGCAAAAATAAGACCGTCTTCCGCTTGAAGCTGAACAGCCTCTCGACCAAATGCGGCTTAAACCGATGACTTCCAGCAGAACAAACGGAAAAATAGTTTTCCGTCTCCGCGAGAATTCCAAAAAAGGAAATGTGCGAGATTTTACACTTTACTATAAATGGTTTTCTGTTTTGCAACCAATCTATTAATTTAGTTAAGAATCAAAATGTCAATTACTATTCCATCCAAAGGTTTCGGAACCATGTCTATGACTTGGAATCCTAATCCACCACCAATCGAAGAATCAGTTAAAGTATTAGAACATGCTAGATCCAAATATGGAGTAAAGTTTTTTAATGGTTCTACATTTTACCAATTTGTTCCTGAAAAATTGAACTTAATTTTATTGAGAAAGTTTGCTGAACAAGCTAATGATCCTGATTTGGTATTTTCTATTAAGGGAGGATTGAATTCTAATTTTACTTATGGGGGAGGAAAAGAAAGGATTGCAGAAGAAATCCGCTTGTTAGTTGAACACTTTGGAGACTTAAAACCTAAACCCAAATTGCTTTTCGAACTTAGCAGAGTGGATAAAAATACTCCTTTTGAAAAGACTATTGAATATATACATGAACATGTTAAATCAGGCGACATCGATGGCATCTCCATTAGTGAAGTTGGCGTTGAGTCCATCAAGAAGGCTGTCGGTGTTGCACCTATTTCATGTATTGAAGTTGAACTTTCATTGTTTACTCAAGATATAATCTACAACGGTATATTGGCTGAAGCTGCTAAAAATAAAGTTCCAATTGTAGCATATTCTCCATTATGCAGAGGTATTTTGACTGATACCGCAGTTGAGACTGATTTCTTGAATTCTATCAGTGACGAAGATGTCAGAAAAAAATTGGGGCTCGATAAGTTCAAGCCTGAAATTTTTGAGCACAATTTTGCCTGTCTTAAGAAATTATATGACTTGGCTCATGGAAAGAAAGAAATTACTTTAGAAAGATTAGCTTTGAGCTACTTGCACAAAATTTCCAATATCAGCAAATTTGAAGGGATCAAAAACTTACCTACAATTATTCCCATTCCTTCAGGTAAAGTTACTGAAAAGGTTGATAAGAATTTTGACGGAATAGTTGATCTCACGGACGATGAATTGAACCAAATCCAATCCATTCTCAAAGGAAGCAAAATTATTGGATATAGATACACTGAAGCTATGCAAGGTCTCTTGAATGGATAGTTTATTAAATATAAAAATTTTAAAGTAATGAGGATACTCTGTAGGAATCGTTCAAGAAAATACTCCCTTTATTACTTAATTTGTTGCAAAGATATATTATCTGCAGGAAATATAAAAGGGTCGTGCTCTTATCATCACATGTTATGAACCGGTTTTTAAGCATTTTGCAACCATTTAGACGACTAAATAAATTTAATTAAAACGTATTTCCAATAAAAGCTTGGAATATATCATAATTTGACTTTTATATTGAAAATGGAGTGTTTCTGGTCGCTCGACAACGTTGAACTCTTGCAAAGCACTATTTCTTTCTATAAATATATTGCACTATTTTTCCATTGGATAAGATGTCTATTTTACAATTCTCAGGCTGTTTGTCTATTTTTTCCATTCTGTCCTTTTATCTCTTCATTTTTTTTTTCTTTTTTCTTGCTACTTGTTTTGTGCTAAGGTATAAGTACTATGTTCTGTGAATTTTACAAAAATCGATAAGAGCTTGAATCACAAACCTAGTAAAAGTTTTTTTTTGATAAAAAAAATCTAACAAAATACATTCAATCAAATTATTAAGCTGGAATCTATTCAAACCTATTTCTTATAAATTTATGTGTGTGAAAATTATTTTTATGTTGGTTATATTCGTTATGTTAACGCTGTTCTTTTTTTCATTTATTTTCAATGTATAGAGTAGAATTGAAAATAATATTACAAACATTACCATTTCTTCTCAAAAAAAAGAGACATGGCTGAAATAAAATGGAAAAAATCAGACGAACGTATAGTAATTAGGACTCACCAAATCATTTGTAGACAATACCTTTTTGAAGAGAAGATTTTCGCTGTAATTAATTTGCGTTGCAGTTACGGCCCAAATTTAAATGAACAGTTTAATCAAAAACTAATTGGATAGTCACCAAGTTATTTTTCTTAATTATTGGATAGAGCTTCTCATAGTTAGAAAAGAAGGGAGAAAAGGGGAATCGAACTTCTTCGCGGAGAACAATAAAATCGCTCTCAACAACTATTTTGTAAGCAGTGATAAAGCATTGTTTGACGTGATATAATATATCTATACTTTTGGGTTCTACTATTATGGATATCTTATGAGAAAAATGAACAAAAATATATTACTACACATGTAATAAAAACGAATAAAATTTAGGGACCGATCCATCAAGAATAAATATAACCCATAACAAAACATAAGTTAGACGATGTCAAAGTTCATCTAATCAATAGGTATTACAAAAGCCATAAGCTGAAAAGCAATAACAGCAAAGGAATATTGAAGGTCTTGAATGCTTTAGCTTCATAAGTGGATACTTGAGGAGCGCTTCCACTAGTTGAACCAACAGTGGATGAAGAAGCACCATTAGCACCATTAGCACCGTTAGCACCATTAGAACCATTAGAACCATTAGCACCATTAGCACCATTAGAACCATTAGAACCATTAGCACCGTTAGCACCATTAGAACCATTAGCACCGTTAGCACCATTAGAACCATTAGCACTATTAGCACCATTAGCACCATTAGCACCAGGAGATCCGTGAGAACCAGAACCAGCAGTACATTTGTTACAAGGAATTGTTTCAGTGGCAGTAGAAACTGTTGTAAAAGTGGTTGGTCCTTCTGGTCCATTTGGAGGTTTCGAAATGGTATGTGTTGTGAGATAAGTTGTTGTTTCCTGTTTCACAGGCGTGGTAGATTGGTTAGAATATGGGCCGGTTGGAGTTGGAGTTTCCACGAAAACTTCGGTGATTGGAACACTTCCTGACGTAAAGATAGAAGTATAAGTTGTAGTATAGGAGTTTTTACCCGGTATAGTAGTTGTTGGAATGGGAGTGTCAGTGATAACCACGGTAGTTGGATCAGCAGGATGAGCTGGGGTTTTTGTTTCTGTACCTGGTTTAGAACCAATAGTAGTCACGGTAGTAATATCACCTGGAGGTGTAGTAACTACGACAGTAGTTGGATCGTCTGGATTAGAAGGAGTTCTAGTCTCAGTTCCAGGTTCGGATCCAGGAGTAGTTATAGTTGTAGCTTGGCCAGGTGGAGTAGTTACGACGACAGTAGTTGGATCATCTGGATTTGATGGAGTTCTTGTCTCAGTACCAGGTTCGGATCCAGGAGTGGTTACAGTAACAATATCACCTGGAGGTGTAGTAACTACGACAGTGGTTGGATCATCTGGATTAGAAGGAGTTCTTGTCTCAGTTCCAGGTTCGGATCCAGGAGTAGTTATAGTTGTAGCTTGGCCAGGAGTTTCAGTAATATAGACGGTAGTTGGATCATCAGGATTAGAAGGGGTTCCAGTTTCAGTACCTGGTGTAGAGCCGGTCACTGTAGTGGTAATGATTTCGCCAGATGAAGGAGTTTCAGTAATAAAGACGGTAGTTGGATCATCAGGATTAGAAGGGGTTCCAGTTTCAGTACCTGGTGTAGAGCCGGTCACTGTAGTGGTAATGATTTCGCCAGATGAAGGAGTTTCAGTAATAAAGACGGTAGTTGGATCATCAGGATTAGAAGGGGTTCCAGTTTCAGTACCTGGTGTAGAGCCGGTCACTGTAGTGGTAATGATTTCGCCAGATGAAGGAGTTTCAGTAATAAAGACGGTAGTTGGATCATCAGGATTAGAAGGGGTTCCAGTTTCAGTACCTGGTGTAGAACCTGTAACGGTAGTAGTAATGATTTCACCAGATGGTTCCACACTCGATGATGATTCTATTGAAGATGAACTTGAAACAGGACATGAACTTTCGGAAGTATCATTGCCATAAAAAAATGGAATGTCTGATCCACCTAAGACATACCCGTCTGGTGGGGTTACTTCAAATGTAAGTCCCACAGGAGGTGGAACAGAGTTGTAAAACATAATCTTAATTGGATAGTAAAGTCCTCCTTCTAAAGGATACGTCAAAGTGGTATCTCCAAAGTCACTTGTACGGTCAGTGTAAGCTGCCAATAACCAATTTGTAGCATTAGCTTCATAAGGCTGCAGTTGAGAACCTTGACAGCAATCCATGGCGATACCAGCACCTACACTGAAAAGTCCTGCGTCGTTGGAATAAGCAAAATCAAAAACGTACTGACCAGTAGTTTCAGCGTAAAAGTATCCAGTGTAACGTGTAGCAATCCTCGTAAGGTCGGTGTTTCTACCGTACACATCAGCGTAGTATGGATCTTGTCCAGCTTCCGTGTTTGGAGTAATCGTATCCTCAAAATCTATGTTGGTAACATGGGTAGTATACAATGACCCTTCAGTGTCCAATTGAGCAAAAAAGGCTTCATAATCTCTACGTTCGGCTTCAACAGATGATGTATCAGGAACGAAATCGTTTGGTGCATCAAGGAATTCTACTTGAAGACCATTATCAACATTGCTTGGTTGACATCCATCTATAGCAGATATTGTTGGAATAATTGCTAAAACAGACAATTTAGTGAATTTCATTTTTTCGTTTGTTGGTAGTTGTTAGGGATATGGAGGTCTTTAAATAGTTCTTAGATATAATAAATTTCAAATTAATCCAAATCCTGGTTACTTCCCAAAAGGTATTGCAAATAATATAATAGCAACCTAGGTTTGCCTTTTTTATTATTACCCCGTCAAGTGATTACTGGAAATAGAATTGAAAATAGATTCATTATTGATAAATTGAGTTGTTGCATATTACATTGTTGGGTTTAGTATATTGTTCTCAGAGTTTCCTTTTTGATAAGAAAATCGTCCAGAAATGGCTCTCTTGGAAACAGAGATGACCAATTCCAGAACTAAAAAAGTCTAATGTTACATGTTAGCCAACGGAAATAATTAAACAATGCTGCAAGCAATATATGTTTTAGGAAACTTATAATTTATTTAGGCCCTGTTTCCTTTAATGGACTAAGTAGAACAAGGGGTTTCAGACTAAATCAAGATTTTGTTGAAGAAGCTATTTCCAATATTGCTAAAATAATCAAAAACTAGATCTTCAAAAATTAGAGCTTCAAAAACAGCAAG
Source organism: Yamadazyma tammaniensis (assembly GCA_030566005.1). NCBI lineage: Eukaryota > Fungi > Ascomycota > Pichiomycetes > Serinales > Debaryomycetaceae > Yamadazyma > Yamadazyma tammaniensis. The sequence goes on along the minus strand of JAJMHK010000004.1, from coordinate 1,025,067 downwards.
CAAATGAGTCTACGCAGATTTTGATTATGATGATTTCTTGTTCATTTCCTATTCAAGATCTCTTGTTCCTAAAAGAAGTAATCGTGGATGCAAAATATATATGTTGAAGAGCTTATTGTAAACATGTGGATCATTGGATGAACGGAAAGTTGTGCTTCATTGTAATATTAAATACGTTGTTTGAAATTGTTTAACACCGAATAGACAATAGGAACACCGAAACAAACAATAGGAAACCCTTAATTACCATACACAAAAGTGTGTATGTTTTGCTTGCAAGTAGTATTTTGAATTGGTCTTTAGTGGATAGGTAAATAATCTGTAGGTTAATATGAAGATCTTTTTTAAGGACAATAGTAGTTCAAAATTTCGTAACACTTTATTTTTACTTCAGCCTGATACAAAGAATAATTATCAGTTGATTCTGAACCCTTAATTGCTCAAGAGCCCTGTCTTAGACAGTCAACAATAGGCAAGACTATTCGCTCCTAAAGTGCCGTAAATATTGTCCTGTTAAGTAGCTTCATGTTCAAAATGATGTCCACAGTATATTTCTACAATCTTCAAACTAAGCCAGTTGAGTTAACAGAGAAACAAAAGAAAATACTAGAAACAATTAACATCTCTAATTTATCTTTTAGATAAGTTCGAATATTCTGAAACGTAAGCGAGTCGGTTTTAGGCTAAAACTTTGTTCAGGAACTGTTACCAAATTCAGTACTACTTTATTTTGGTTAAAAACGATGTTCCCTAATCAGATTGCTAAGTTGCAAAATGGAACAATGGTTCCACAAATCGTACACCCGAATTCAATTTTTTCGGAATCTTGCATTTGAGGTGAAAATATCGGGAATTTCCGTCAAGCGAATCCTACTAAAGAGGAGCTTAAAAAATAAAACTTGAAACTCTTTGGTAACTTCTTATTATTCTGTCACAAGTTAAGAAAAGTCCATAACTTACTAAGTTGCGCTGAGATTACTAAGAAAACTTGCTGGTGTCCTTGATTTACATGTCTTAAGAAAACAAGAAAACAATATTACCTGTAGATTGACAGCGATAGATAAAATCTGATGATTGTGCGCTTGTTTCTATTTTAGCCTGATTAGTTCTTCCTTTAGCCTCATTTGGAACGACCCAATCTCTTTTGTCATAACAGAGACGTAATTAGATCTTCTAATGATTTTTAGACAAGTACAATGTTGGTGTTCCTAACGAGCATTGTCTTAAGCCAAGAAAAACTGACCTTCGCTCATGCTAAACTCGAATAAACAGGATTCTCCAGTTTTCGTAGAATTGAGTATGCGTTGTAAATATATTTGGTATAATATTTCACTCATACCTAGCGGATTATAGTTCTTTTCAAAATAGTACCTCATGAGCCACTTTCTTACTTATAAGTTAGTTTGTATGCTTATGGTGTCCGTTTCTGATAAAAAACTGATAATTTACGTTTATGGCTAAACAATATTGCTTTAGGGCAATTGCCGTAAAAGCTGGTTTACTAAAAAGGTTACCTACGCGAATCTTGTGACAACAATGCTCGAATTAGATGAACAAATCTAGATCCGCATACAACTTTAGACTGCTGCGAGGGAAGGCTGGTGCGTCTACTTAACCTAATTTTAGTTATGCGTTTTTACGACAGCTTGACTACGTTAGAATCTTATGGATTAACCTGAAAATCTGACTTCTAACAAACTACTTATCGTTGCAATAATATAATTTACAACAGAGAACTAAGGGGTAATCTTTCCTTGTACTCCACCTTTTTAAAAGAAAAGCTTTCCTTGTCTATCAGTGCTACAAACGCACAAAATGGAGAGGATATTTTCGCCCGAGCTTATTCGAAATTGTTGGCAACAAACCAAGGACGGCTATGTTTCTGAAATAAGAAAATGTTGATTGCTACTTCTCACTTGTATACTCATGGTATTACTTAGGCAAAAAAAAGAGTGTATAAAAATATGAAAAAAGTAGTTCATCAACCATTCCTGCTGTGAAGAATGAAAGGGTGTCAGGCACGTCATCCTTTGAACCATCCTACAGAATACTAGATGCAAACTTCTAATACAACCAGAGAATCAAAATCTACAAACTAAGAAACCAATTGATAAACCCAAAAGGCTAAATACTGTAACATTAATCGTATATTATCGTAGCAACTTCAAGTTGCAGTTTCTTGCATTTTGTTTAAGGTTTCTTCTTATTTACCTTCATTTTCAGGCTCTGGTTTTTTGACACTTTCCCCCAATTTCTTGCAAAATTCTTTTGAAGCATCCAAGGCACAATTTATATTATAGTTGTTGAAGCCATGATTATTAACTTCCAACAGATTTATAACAGCTTTCAAAACACCTTTTATTTGTATTGTATCAATTGTAGCATCTGAAAGTGAAAATGATAAAGTCAAATAATCATTGAAATCATTATCTTCAACATCTTCAATTGACCACAGAGAGATACCATTCGGAATGAATACACTAGGTTGGCCATCTGCACATATTTCTTCAGGTTTATCTAAATTCCATCCAATAACAGGTACATCTAATGAAACAAATGATGAGATAGTATCAATCTTATACTGTTTGCTTACCAAATCCTTAATTATAACTACCAAATTAGGTCTATAAATATCTTGTCCACATCCACAGCTCTTAATATGAGCTCTTGCAAAACCAACCAACACTTCAGTTTCTTCAGGCAATTTAATTCTATCACTCAAATCATAAGAATTTAACATTGAGTTAATATTAATTAATTCAGTTCCTCCTCTCAAAGCTCCAACAGGATATCCCTCTTCTAAATTACCATACATTCTATATGCGAACTCACAGTGAGATTCAATACCTATGTCAGTTATTTCACACCTTAAAATTTCTAAGTTTGACCATCTATAAATGAAATAAATAAATTTATCATATTGAAATTCTTCACGTTCACCGTTGTCAATAAAGGGAGTCCAATTCTTTTGAGTTCCCTGTCTATCTAATCCATTTCTCCTTAATTCAATTACTTTATGATAAAGACTGGAATCAGTCATCTTATTAGGCAATTCATCCACATTTCTTTTACCTCTTTGAAATTGCCAGGGCCAACATAAGAACATTGATCTATAAGATTTTAATTTTACACCTTCCTCCATCTCCTTATACTCTTCATGCTCTACAATTTTATGATGGTAGGAGTTGAATATAATCAAAGGTTCTTCATAATCATGTTGATTTTTAACCAACAAAATTCTAGGATCTTCTGCTCCATAGTATTTTCCAGAAGCATAATCAGGATTATGATGAGTTGGAATAGGTAAGAAATAAGGATACTTCATTCTTTGATACAATATTCCATTTAAACTAACCTGATCGTCAATAGAATCTAAATCATTTGTCGGTACTACTAATTCAATATCTTTCAATTCCTTCCAATTTTGATCAAATATTTGCGCATAAGTGAAACTGAATAATGGAGCATTTCTAATGGCAGTCGGACAGTAAATAATTCTAGAAACCATATAATGAACACCATATTGTTCTAAAAATACAGATGTTCCTGCTAATTTATACCAATGTTTATCAACAAGTTTATCTTCCAAGTGTTGTTTAGTATTTTCTTCAAAATATGGTGCAACTTCTTTAAAATACAGACTATTGGATTCAATAAAACTTCGAACTATTTCTTCTATATCGTCATCGAGTGGTGTCATATCAGTAATCTCAACATCAAAATTTTGTTCATGACATTGATCTTCACTATCGACATTTTTATTAGTGGTGAATACATTAAAATTGTAAGCATGGAAAGAACTTTCAGCATGAGCTGCTGCTTGTGAATATGTTTTATCATAATCTTGTAATTGGGTAATACAATTTTGGTCAAAAAACTCATCAGACTTGCCAAAATAAGCAATAGCCACTTTCTTATCATCTGAAGACATAGATTTGGGGAACATTATGGTAGTTGCATTATCCAAACATTCTACTTTTTGAGATTCTGAATTCCCCTGCTTAGTAAAAGGATGTATGGAAAAACTGCTATGGTGTGAATTGACTACATCATTAATGGTATATCTATAATCAGAACCAAAGATTGATACCATGAATATTACCATAAGCAATGCTAAGGCAACAATGGTTAACAACCTCTTATCCAACTTCCTAGCCATGTTTATAAAATTGATGCTCGGATTCCAGTTTATATAAAGTCCTGCAAGAATAACTCGATGATTTTTGAAATACCTTTGTATTACTTAATTGGGAATTGTACCGTTGAGAAAGTAAGAAAAATGGCGTCTCAAACCAGGGAGTATTTTTCAGCAATCGAGGATCTGCAATAAAATGGATTTTTCACGATATTAAAAAGGGAAAAAGGCAAATAACACCACGTAGGCTATGAGGTTAAATAAATAACATATTTTTTATGATTTTCTATGATATTTGAGGATAGAAAATAATAGCAAAACATCGGCAAATTGAATCATAAGGGCTACATAGTTGAAAAGAAATTCGTTAATTAACTTCTACCAGGGCCCCTGGCCAAATCAGTATGGACAAAGATAACTAAATCAGGGCTACATGTCCAAAAAATATTAATAGTCGTGCGAGGGCTGCAAAGGTCGCACGTTTTTTGCAACCCACACACATCCCAAATAGAACTTCTGCAACACTTTTATAACTAACGCGTAATTAAAAGAGTCCAAACTGTAATAATAAATTAAACCCTGTCTATACATTCAATGCTGTTATTTAAAAGAATTAATTATACAAAAAATCAATAAAAATCAATAAAAAACTGGTACCAGACTAATAAATGAAATTGGTGAGGACCACACGAAGATCGCTTTCTTAGCCACATTTAATTAGCGCCTTATACATTCTTGTGATTAATACATAATTCGCGATCTGTCTATAAAATATTCTACCAACTGGAATTCGATCGTTTATCTAATTGTAACTAACTACTCTTTATTTAACCAGATATCAGCATAATAATCAAATAACGCCAAAGTAGTATCATTAAATTCAAAATAGTGACCAACTTGAGTAGAATCACCTCCATCTCTTGTTGGACCACCAATGCTTGAATATGCACACCAAAGATATTCTTTACAATATTCTCCAGCATGTACCCAACCTTGTTTAGGTTCATCAATGACATTATCACGCCAAGTATCAAACTTGCCTTTAAATGGTGGTACAATTGCAGCTTTCAAAGGAAGAGTATTTTCGTAAAATTGTTTTAATTCCTTTGCATCTTTAATTGATTTCAATCTAGTCTGTTTTTTAACCTCTTCGTCAAAATTGACTTTCTCACTCTGACCACAGAATTGGAAACCTGAATTGAGCCAGACTAATGTTCCTTCATTTTCTCCATTAATATGTCCTGGATGTGCAGAACAAATCTCTTTTGCAATTCTAGGTTTTCCATCACCACTCAAACTTTGTTCTTGTGGAGTTACAGATCCAATTGAAGCAGCATAATACTTATTAAAGTGATAATTTTCGTCACCATTCACTGCAAAACCTAACCAAAAGATTTCTTTATCACCATGAACTCTTTTCTTTACAGGATAGAAGAAATTCAATTGAATCATGGTCAAAATTGAATTAAAATGCATATTTCTATTCATCATTACCAATCCACTTTCCATATAATGAAACATGCCTTTGAAAAATTCTATATTTAATGTCTTGTGGGTAATTATAGGTATATCAAACATCACATTATCAACTAAAGATGGAGTGAGCTTTTCAAAAAATCTAACATCACTAAGTGGTCTGAATAAAGGTATAGTTCTATCTTTATAGAAATATGCACCTTCAGTTTTATAGTTCTTCAAATTGAAGAAGAATTCAGGGTTTTGCAATGGAATTGTATCAGCATCTATTAACATGTATTCTTCAAAAGAGTTAAATAATGCAGCTAAAAATTTATTGGCATAACTTTTGAAGTTATCTTTATAACTATCTTTAATAGCATTATGAGTGTTAACAAACCAAACTTCTTGTTTAGGTAAACCTCCATCTTCTTGACTGAAATATGAACCAGGAAAGTGATTCTTGACTTTTTGAAAACTTTGCGGTAAATCCAACATTTTACTTCTTGCTGCATTTATAATTTTTTTCTTATTAGCTTTTGATAAATCATTATAGTATACAATTTGGATGGGGTAATGATTATTCAAAGCTCTTAACAAATGCATTAATCTAATAGTGTCATCAACATGATGATTTGCAACAGATAAAACAATACCTTTTCCATTTAATGAGTTTTTAAATTGATTAAGGAAACAATGCTTACTTGAATCAAAAGCTGATTTAAGGGTTCCACCAGTTTTAGCATTGTATTTAGGATTGGTTGGTTGGAATACTTCAGGATATTTAACAAAATCTTTCATGTTGGGAGGATTTAAAAAGGTATCACCAGTCCATCTTTCATAAATTGGATATGAGAAACTCAACCATTTATAAATTCTACTCTCCAAATCATTACAACTATTAGAACCCTTGGTATTAATTAATTCTTCTCCTTCACTTGATTCGAATTTCTCTTCTTCTGAACCCAAGATTTTACGTTCATTCTTTAAAAATTTATTAACGGAATCAATTTGAAATTTATTATCATTTGTAATATAACATTTATTAAAGATTCTTAAATGCGATACTGAGTCAGTCATTGATTGTTCATTCTTCATTGTTCTATTCCAAAACTTTTCATAATCCTGTTTAACATCAGATTCAATTTCTTCATTCTCTTCTTCAACTTTATCAAGTTCTATATTATGTTTCTCAGCGTAAGCTTCTTTAAAACGTTGTATGTTATTCTTTCTATAATCCCCATAAGCATACTCTTTTCTATGTTCTAAAGGATAATCTTGATTAGGATTAATATGCCAATTATCGTCATTCAAATACAAGTTTTTGAAATATAAATCACATCTCTCACTGAAACTTAATCCACTTATTAATGAAGTGATATCATGATTTTGGAAAATATGATCATAATTAGTAGAATGGCTATCGATATTTCTTACATCTTTGATATGTAATTTACTGACAATTGATTTCATAACTTCATCATTCTTGAAATCTATCTTAGGAGGTGCAGCCACATCTTCATCAGGAATTTGATATTCTTCATCATAAAAACTTGTAGTATATTTTAAGTAGTGTTTATAGTTATATACAACTACATTAATTGTGACGAAAAAAAGCCCTAAGGTTAAATAAATCACTTTCTTCCTGTTAAGCCTTAGAACCATCTTCGATAAAATTCCTCCTAATCTCGTGTTGATTATTTTATATCCGGTTTGCAATTAAAAATGGTTTGATCCACTGGTTAAATATTATTTATCTATATTTTTTTTTTCAATTTCTTTTGAGTTATGGGGCCCGGGTGTGTTTTATATGGAATTGTTATTCTGAGAGCCAGGAGACTGGGAAATTTCTCGCATAACCAATTTGAAACCATTAAAATAAGAGTTAAGGTCTTATTAAAGAGTATGAATGTAGTGCTTAAGAGTAAGAGTTTTTCGTGAATTTTTAACTATTGGTCAAGCTCTGATAAGTCTCAGTTATCTCCTGTATATTGATTTTTTTTGCCTTTGAATTAATTTCTCAGTTGCTGTTCGCGAGAGCAATTAATTTTTCTTTCGACTGTTAATCTTTCAAGTCCAAAGAAGGCAATGCAGAACCGTTTTCGAGAATTTATTTATCCTTGTGATATCCATCCGTTTTTAGATAATTATTTTTGACGTTTCTTTATTAGTCAATTAGATTAGCATCAATTACTTGAGTATCGATTATTTGCATTAATTACGTTATCAATGCAAGAGCAAACTCAAATATAGTTTAGAGTAAAGTGTCAATTATATATTATAACATTTGACTGGAATTGACTCTCGAAATATAAAATGTAAGTAACGAAAATCAAAAATCGAAGATCAAATCTATATTGTCAAAGCGAACAATAAACCGATGGTTGCAATGACAGACCATGGGATAAACGTGGAGCTCGAACCATTAGCAGGGACAATAATTGGTTGGGAGCTTGGAGACGCACTGTGAACCGCAGCAGTTGAATTGCCTGGCAATGGACAATAAGTTACATAAGAAGTGGTTTCATCCACGACAGTCGTAACACCAGTAGTAACTGGGGCATGCGTGCATCTGTTATCTGAGCATGATGTAATGGTAACGACAGTAGTAGCAAGGTGTGTTGTAGTGGTTGGGGCAGAAATACGACTGTGAGCTGGAGTAGACGAGGAACTATTAGAAAAACGAAAACTGGATGAATGAATACTAGAGTAGACAGTACTTTCAACAAGTGTTTCAGTAACAGTTGTCAAAGCCCCATCAGCACCAGCAGATAATGCGATGTCTTCAAGTATCTCAACAGTCGCTCCGTTCTTTTTAGTTGTCGTATAATCAACCAAAGATTCAGTTATGGTAGTTAAAATACCATCAGAATCAGTAGTAACTAAGATATCTTCAGCTACTTCAGCAACAATACCGTCTTTTCTAGTAGTAGTGTATTGAATAACTGATTCAGTACAACCTTCACAATCACTAAGAGTAATTGAATCTGTAGTTAAAACTCCTTTGGTATCTGTTGTAACAAGAACATCAACAGTAACAGTAACCAACTTACCATCTCTAGTAGTAGTTATTTCAGTAAGATAATTATCGCATCCTGGACAAGAATCTCTGGCATCAATATTTGCAGCAACTGCGAAAGATAAAACCCAAGCAAAGGGTAACAAAGTATTAGTAAATCTCATTGGTAAGTAAATGAATGGAAACACTACCACTATTTATATTAAATTTTATATACTAGAAGAGCTAATATAATAATCATGTTTGTTGTGGTATAATTTTAGAACACAAGTATCTTAAAATTAGATTTTAGAGTTCGCTTTGAGATATGTAGCCCTGAATTATTCCCCTTAGAGAACATTTTAGTACTAAATTAGAAAACTTTAAACTTTTATTTCTTTTTTCTGCACTCTTTTGTTCTCCAAAACAGTGTTTAACAATCGTATCTTGGTCATTCCTTTTACTTACTTTGTTCAGCTCCGTAAAGAAACTTTAAACTTGCATGAAAGATAGTTTCAAAGAAGAATTTGCATTGAATCCCCTTGAAGCAAGAAAAAGAAATTGATATTAATTTACCAAGAGCTTAAGGAAGGGTCAAATGGTTGGGAAAGAGTCAGATTCAGTATACTTCGTAACTGAAGTTTTTATGGTTAGAATAGTTATTTATAGTACATTTCACATTGTCTTAAACAGAAATTCACACGGCTAGAGCTATCACAAAAATTAATATTGTACATTTCTTTTCAAGTCGTAAGTCAGAGTCAAGCATATAAATGCCCATACTTAAGATATAAGCCATAATTAATAAATAAGTTGGGATTCTGGGAATGGCAGACACACCAGACAGATGGAAGGTCTTGAATTATCGGGAGATGGCCCATCATAGATAATTGCAGTATTTTCACGACCCAAATAAGCATCGAAACCCCTTGAAACTAGTCTAAATAACTCAGGACTATAACTGGTCCCAATAACAAATTTTATAGTGAATACAAATTCGTTAATGCTGCTAATCAAAGTCAAAGTATTATAAGAATAAGAAAACGAGTCTATACTTCCAGTGAGCCCTATTATATTACCACCACCAAACCCGGATACAGTAAAGCTTTGGAGATCAGCATCCGGTCCTATTCTAATGCTTGAATGAGGAGAGCTCAAGTGGAATACTTGAGAAGCTTCAACAATTTTACCGGGGCCGGAAATTCCTAACCAAGCGGTCGAGTTGGCTCCTATATCAACACAACCTTTCCCGTAAACACCAGTCGTTTGGCGATACGCTTGGTTGATCAAACATATTGTATCGCCATTAATGATACGACCGCTACTGTTGGGCTTTTTACCTAAGATTAAGGCTCGTCGGCTCTGGTCTTTTTGATTCTGTTGGCTCGCCGATGGACCTCTAGATGTCAACCGAAACACCATCAAACCGTTATTGACCCATTCATCCGCTAGCACATTTGTTACAGGATATCCATTAGACCCACCTCCACCAAGCCATATGCTACCATAATTTTTAAAATTTCTGGATTGAATTGTGTAATTTTGAGGGAAAGGGGATTTGAAGGAATTGAAAGACAAACTTCCTGTATTCTCTATAGTCTCTCCTTCGATGCTAACAATAGATTTGGTCAAAGAGTTGTTAGTTGTTATATGAAATTGGCCTTCATTGAAGATGTTACCTTTGAAATATGAAAAAGGGTTCTCAACAATTGCCAACTGTACGTCACGACAAATATGGTAATCCCCCTCAGGAAAGTTAAAAGGACCGCGTTGAAAGGTATTTGTAGCTATTCTAATGTTACCATTCACAACTTCAGGACTGAACTCGTTGTTAACTTGACAATAAGGATAATACCAAGTCCCAGTAAGAGTCCATAAACTATTGAATAATTTCATACCCCAACATAAGGAATTTGAACTACTTTTATTTTACTTGTTTCCTATTTTTTAGCTTCTATGCAGAGACTCGAGCTCTGGCAAAAACGCCACGTTTTACTATACGGTTTAAATAGTAAACATTTTGCCTTAGTTCTTAGCTATTGTTAGAAATAGACTTGGCAGCCATCGCACGCAGCATAGAAGGGAACAAACCTTTATAACTTATTTAATTGATCCTAACTTCATAGTTCTATTAGCTCTGCTTGAGGTATTATTTGTTAATCGCATTTTTAAAATACATATTCACGAAAATAAAAGTGTCAAAAATAATTATTTTTTACTGGTTTCCTATTTTTTCTTATTTGAGTCATCAAATTCTTACAGCTGCGAAAATTTAAATACGAATTCCCTCAATGTACTCCTCATATGGAAAAAAGCGTCTGGTACTGCATTTAATTGGCTGGCCTATTATGTTGCACGTGCTGGTAATGCATAAGGTGCATAAGAATCATTAAATGTTGGGGTTATCTTGATTCGTTTAGGACAAAGATTTACAACATTCCTGGAATTTTACCGACGATGCCCGAAACCCTGCAACTGGCATTAAACCGCCTTTACTTTTCGAATCAGAAGTTTGCTTATTAGAATTTACACTTTATAAAAGCCGTGGATAGTTGAAGATAATTCGAATGCCACGGAACTAAATTAGTTTCAATTCATCGATGAAACGAGTCTAGAAACTTGCCCCTATTCTCGTTGTTTTTGAGACTTTATTTGGTAAGGTTTCAAAGGAATAATTATTGAAAAGGAACACTAATTAAGTGCATAGTATTATTTAAAAATTGTTTAAGTTACTTCAATATGTTAGCTTCGATATGATTCGGGCTTAAGTTAAAGAGAGCCTTCACATTGAGATTATCTAGCATTATTTTGGATTGTTAAAATACGAGCTTCCTCTTGAAACTGATTTTTATTGCCCAAACTTGCTTGTTTGGATTAAAAGTTTATTTTTTTGCGGCCAAACATTAGCCCAGACTGCTTTTTAGAGAAAATGTTAAAAAGGTATTGTGACACGTACAACATTAAGGTTATGGGCGATGATATCATCGCATAAATTGCAAAATCGCAAACTATATACAGAGCTAGAAACGTCGTCTAATTGTTTTCTTGGTCGATCTTTAGTACTATTTCTTCTAGAATCGACTCATTTTATCATACTGCAAACAGATGGTTTAATTATTTGCTTATATATTTCATAATGGTTATGTACAATTATTATTAAGTTTATTCTGAGGCGAAACACCTTTCAACGCTCTTAGCATTATTTCCCCACCAATTTGGCATTGTTACTACTTTTCCTGATGAAAAGAAAATGAAGATCAATAACACAGCCAAGTTATATCCAGTATCAAAAGCAGCTGCTAATAAATAGTTATATTTCTTCCATAAACCATGCTTATAACGGAAAAGATAAAACATAGTTACAGTTCCACCAATAAATTGTGAAAGAGGTCCTGTTGAAATATTACCATAGAAATTAGCCATTGTGGAAAAGAATACTGTACTATTCCAATAATTAAATTTCAACTTAGAACGAGGGAAAAATCTATGCAAAGTGTAAATGGCTGCTGGAACGAGTAATCCAACAAGGAATCCATAGGGTAATACTGGATAATGTTTGAATAATCTTTTAGGACCTAATATAACATATTGCACGGAATTTGAATGGTACGAAGCAATTGTTTGACCTGTCCATTGGTGTAAAGTATCTTCAATTGTACCATTCAAATAATCTTTCTTAGCCAGTAAAACCCATCTAAGAGCAGCATAATTAACTGGAACACCAATAAGTTCACCAAATATTTGAGAAAAGAAGACTGCTTTTGGTGCAAGATGCATATAATGGCCAATCTTTTGATCTTGAAGGATATACTGAGCTCTATACCAGGCATCACCAGCGATTGACGAATAAACAATTGCTCCCGCAGGATGACGGCTTTTAAGATTTTGAATCATGTACCCGTAAATCAATTCATTAAATGTTCCAATAGGTAATTGAAAGTTGGAAATAGCGTATAACCAAGCTAAAGGCGTAACAATTACTCCACCAATTAATACACCAACAAACAAACACCACCAAGGCATAAAGAAACTATCAGTAGCAAAGATGACAAGTAAAGTAATAAAAGAACAAGCAAATAAAACAATGTACCAATAAAGAGGGACTTCTTGATACTTGGATTGTAACTTATTCAAACGATCACTGAATTGTAAATTAATGGAAAGAGCACCACCATTGACTTTTCTTTGCTTGTAGCCTTCAATTACTTTTTTGATTGAAGAGTACAAAGTTCCAGAAGCAAAAAGTACGACCCATACAATACCACTTAAGTAAGCAGCAAAATCGAAAAACATATTCCAACTTCTTTGAGCACCTAAAAAGATTTCACCATTAATTTCATAAGCAGTTTCATTTAATCTAAGATCAGGTGTTAAAAGTTGAGAGGAAGGATAAGGATCACCATCTGCAGTAAATAAAGCATTTGACATTAATCCAAACTTAAAACTTGTAAGGTTTCCCCATTTTGCAGCAGGAAGAAGAATCCATGCGCCTAAGACAAAGGCAGAAAACTGGATGACTTGGATCCAATATGGATAAATCATAATGGATGAAGTAATATTGGACCAATCAAGAGTTAAATTAAGGAATCCCATACCACCTAATCCCGAGCCAACGAAATTGGCTACAGGATTTCTTGGAGCTACCCAACATAAAAATGCTAAAGAAGAAGTTAAGGGGAAAATAAATTCAGGGAAAAATTGCCATACTGTTAATCCAAGTAATGCAATAAAGAATACTTTCATTTGTTTACTTCCTGTTTTTGAATTTGAATCAGCTCTTGATTGAGATTGAAATAAATTTGTTTGCATTAAAGCTTGTGGCCAAATGAATTGAGGATCGTATAATAAAAAGTTCCTAGCAATGGCTGCAAATGAATATCCAATAAATACAATAGTCCACATAAAGAATACACAGATCCATCCATTTACTTTCTCATTATAATAAACTTCGGCCAAGGCAATAGCATTTGTAGCTAAAGATCCAGTAGCACCACTACTAGCAGTGATTGTTATCATAGCTGTTTCCTTAATTGACCAAGGACCAGGATTTAAATTTATTTTATATTTACCAAAACCAACATTCTTGCTAGGTAACACTCTAGCTAACCATTTCCCAAACCAATGAGATGCAATTTGTACAAAAAAAATCGAATAAGCTGCCGATGTCGTACGGAATGAGTTCATAGTACTAATAAATGCACCAGGTATAACAAATATTACTGAAAGTAAAAAATATCTAAATGTCAACATAGGAATAGTAGAATCATCTTCTAATGGAACAACTTCTCGTACAACTAAAGGAATATCCTTTAAATCTTCTTCGAGATCGTTCAACAGTTCCGAAGAATCTGCGTTCTTGTCAATTTCCGTGACATATTCAGTCTTTTCAAAGTCAGATTCAGATCTTAAAGATCTCCGCTTAAGCTCTTCTACTTCTGACATGATACAGTAATTAAGGTTATACACATGTTCTTATAGTCTGGCTTACCACACTTTCAAAAGAGTTTATTGGGCTTTCCATCATATCACGTGGAACTTTTTTGACGCTTATTGTTCCTCAGAACTGTATGGCGCCCGAGCTTATACATGCAAATAAAAAGAAATCGGCCAAGAAAAGCCCCGTAACTGGTCCCGTATTCTATATATCATTCTAGGATGTCGGAATATTGACGTGGATCTTGACATAAAAATATGTCAGCAAGCCACATAATTTAGCGTACAGTGGCCGATCAGCGGTGCGATGGCTGCCGATCAACGCATAGGAAGAAATATATTCAAGCGGTTGTTATTGACATACTATTTCTCTAATATACATCAACAATGCCCTACTGTAAGATTTTCAAATAGTTTATAAACTTCACGAATGGTTTTAACTATTTGGCCATCTTTGTTAATTCAAATTTGTTATGTAGCCCTGCTATATAACTAAGGAAACTGTGGAAAGTTAGAGCGCCTGTCGGTCGATTGGCCCAAATACTATACGAATTGTGCGTCAGAGGATGCACATACCAGGAAAAGTTGCGTATTTCCGTTAGTGTAGTTTGCAACCACCAAATTTAATTAATGTAACATGATGGTAATTTTTATTGAACGACAAATAGTCAAATTAAGGATTTTTCCTTAAGAAACATGAGCTGGTTTTGTAAGGAAAAAGTATTTTTTGTTACTTTTTGTTAGTCTCGCAAATTTGACAAAATATGATTTATACTGTAATTTCCAGTACAATTTGTTGGTAATTGTCAATTTTACAACAAAGATCTTAGTTCTTTATGTATGGTAACCAGGCGGCGAGAAGTTACTTATGAGGCAAAATGATACTCAATAAATACAATAAAACAAACTATTTAACTACTTACCTATGTCTTGCAGCAGGAATGACCTCAGTATAATTCATCATAGACAGGCGACACAGGATTAGACAAATAAATATCAGAAAAATCGGACAAGTCATCTTCCCATGGAGAGCCAACGTGTTTTGATGATGATAACAGAACTGCATTATGAGTATCAATATGAGTGTTGTTGAATTTCCCGTCCTTATATTTTGCCAGAACGGTGTCTTCTGGCATTTGAGCAAGTTTTTTCAAGCTGAACTTCTTCTTTAAGCCAGAAAGCTGGGTATAGTTTGTTGAACAAGACTTACAAGGACAACTAGTCAAATCACTATTGAATTTGGATTTATATGTTTGACAAGTAGCTTTAAATCTTGACATCAAAAACCCACCTTCTAATGGTTTATTTTCAATGATTTTATCAAAATTTCTTTCACAAAATCTATTGTATTGGTAATGATTCAATTCATGAGTTTGCCAGATCAATTCTATATCTAATGTTGGTACAACTTGTAAATTTAAGATGTTGGAAAATCTTTCATATCTTTGGAAAGAATTAAAAACAACAGCTGAATACCAAGTTTGATGAATCCATTCTAATTCACTTAATTTTTCGAAAAATCTGCCCAATCTTAACAGATAAGCCACCAAGTCTTCTATAATAATACCAGATTGGTCAGGAATGGTTAATTGAATGGGGTTAAATTCACAATAATCTCTGAGAACTGAACGTTCATCGCTACTTAATTGACTGCTTGCTTTAGCTAAACGGTTGAAATCATTAGCAGTGGTTGAAAATTTCTTAATGTTATCACTTATTGATTTAGCATTAGCATATTTTCCTGCAGGTGGCAAGATTCCAGAGCTTTTACAATCTGCCATAAATTTATACCATCTAAGATCATCTATATTCTTACAGCAATTACAAGCAAGATCGAACTCCAGCTCAGGATCAGAAATAGTTTTCAATGTGATCTTACTTTGCTTTTCACATTTTGGACAGATTAAAGGTAATTCTAAATTTTCATCGATATCTTCATAGACATCATATTTAGTAACTACGTCATCATTACTATATTTTTTAATTATAGAATCGAACTGCGCTGCACCGAATTGAGGACGGTACATGAATTCAACAAGTGACGTGGAAAGTCTTTGAATTGGGAATGGATAGTTAAGGAATTCTTCAAAGCCAATTGACTTGAAATAATTACGATAAATCTTTGGATTAATTAACATAGCATTCCAAATTAACAACACATCCAATGGTGGCATAATTAGATTCATAGCTTGACCTAACTCCAAATCTGATTGCTTTTTCAAAGAATTGATAAATAATGTAAATTTTCTGAACCCTAAAGTAAGATAAAGTTGCCAATTCTTTGTACCTTCATCATACGTTGATTTCTTCAATTCAGTTTTCAATTTAAATACATTATAACATTCCAATACTTGTAAATAAGCCATTGCTTCACCTACATTTGGCATATCTGGGGACTCAGACCCCCCAATTGCAATCCCATTACCACCAATAAAAACGTTATTCATGTTGGATAACAAAGGAAATTCGAAGAGAATATATACATGCAAGGGATTTTCGTACTACATAATGATTGGAAGCCCGTTAACTGCCGATATACAATAAATTACGAACATTAGTCGCATCCAGACATAAAAGGAAACTAAGCCGATTACCCAGCCCCGCTGAACGGATTTTCAAGATCGCAGGAATCCCGATGCGAGTGAAGTCTAATTATTTCAATTATATTTTTATAATTAACATAAAGTATATAAGCTAATTAGTATAAAAAGAAAGAAATAGGACTATACTCTTTGTAAAGAGTCATAATTCAATTTCGTGACTGAAGGGTCGTAGGAGCCAAGCTGTTTCCAACTATGCAGAGTTCCAAACCGTTTAGTTTTAAACCATTGTCCATAACCAAAGGACTCGACAACAATGCGTCATCAACAAATTTGGATTAGTGGACCAAATCTTGGTCTGGGCCCTTTTTCGGGGATCGTCAATTGATCTCTGGTCATTTTGGCAGTAGCAGTTGAAGACATACTCTTCTTGGGTCTATGCCTTGGAGGTTTAGTGTTTGTAGTTAGATTTGAAAGTAGATCTACTTCTGCTTCGAAGCTAATATCTCTTGACCTCGGATTTGGTTTCGGTGGACTTGACCAATTATTCCACCCAGATTTGGTTATGTCGTATTGTTTTATGGAGACATACTTATTTTGGAATTGCCTAAGTCCTTTATGTTTAGGGAGGCTTGACAGGTTGATCTCCACTTTAGAATTCGGAGTTAAGTTAATTAAACTTTTAGAGGATTTGTCTTTATCGGAGGCGTTGATTGATATTCTATTTGGGGGAATTATATTTTCTTTTGAAATCCCAACGTTTTTGATTTTATTGGATTGAGTCACACACTCAGTCGGAAGATTTTCCTTCGTTCCGCCGTCGTCTTTAATTGAATTCGATGACTTGGCAGTATTTAAACTTGTCTTGATTGTATTATCAGGAGATTCATAATACCAAAGAGTATAGGATTTGGTTCCTGAAGCATTAGGATACACTAAAGATTTGAACCCTCTATCTATTTCAATTGACCCAAAGGAATTAACTGAACCGTACTCTAAATCTTCCTCCTCATTTTCATGTATCTTCAATGTAGCGTCATTTTCATTCTGAGCAGACAACTTTGCATCTTGTTCATCCTTAACAGGTTCCGTCAATGTAACCAATGGGAGGTTAGCTGTTCCTGCAGCTGATCCTTCGATCGCAGCCGTAAGTGCAGTTGATGCCCTAATCACCGATTGAGGTATGATTTTCATTGATGGAGAAGTAGTTGTCGAAGTAGTAGTTGTTGAAGCAAGGTCTATAGGATGAAGTAAACTATTTGGTGTAGGGTGATCCGTGGCTTGGATAGTATTTGTGGTCGGAGATCTTGTGCTTGTGGTAGGAGCACATGTATTTCTACTTGAAGAATCATTTACTTCCTCTGGAATAATGTCTATTGATTTCTTTGGTCTTTTTATCTCTTAGTTTTGATATTTCTTTTCAACAGGTGGAAGTACTGGTTGCCTTGTTCTTCAATTTTTTAACTTTTCCTTACGAAAATTTCCACAATTTTAGTTTTAAGTTTCATTCTTCCTTTCAGGTTCCAATAAATTCAACATCATTACTATTCAAATCTATACTGGTAACGGTTTCCAATTGGTTGTTAACTATCATACTGGGAATTTAAGAATTATTATCTCAAACTTTTTATAAATTACTACACTTCTAAAAATTTTGCTTTCAAAAGTATAGTTGAGGAGAAACTTTCCATTCACTTACATGCATCCTCTAATAATCCTTAAAATTTTTGGGTATGATGTACAAGGGCCTTCTATTAGTTTGTAAACAACCGGTTCAAAAGAATGGCTGCAAAAAGCCAATTCTAAGCAAGAGAAATTTTTCCATGACGATAATAGTGTGGTAGAACTAGAAAATAAGTGAAGAGTCTAAAATGTCATAGTGCATATAAGAGGAAATCCACTCAACTTAAACAGGAAATCTAAAACCTATTCTTTATATGGCAGTTATTTACGAAACTTGTCATGTAAAAACTTGATTGGACGTGCGCGATTCAGTGACGAGACAGTTTTTTTATAAGGACGTTGGAATCCGCATTTTGCAGCCAGATTTTGATTAGTAAAACTTTCTTCAAAACACTTTTAATTCTGCCGCCTTTCAAAATTTTCTGTTAGCTGTGAAATTTCAAACGTATAGTAAATCTTTATGAAAAGTCAGTTTTGTGTCAAACACACCCCTTTTATAAACCAATCAACATTATCGCAATCTTTATCTTTATCATGATGTTTGGTAGAGCTGTTGCAGTTATTCTTCCAATTACTGGTTACTACTGCTTTTACCGTTGGTTAGATAACAAGTACCCAGAAGTACAATATCCAATTTCCACGTTAGGCAAGTTTATGAAAAATACTGAAACTTTTATGGTTAATTCTGAATCATACAGAAGAATTCTTCCAGCAGGAAAGTATTCAGATCTTAACGAAGTCTATGACCAGTTTTATCGCTTTCCTACAATTAAATTAGTACTTAGTAAAAATACCGATTGGATAATTACAAGCAAGATGCTTAATCGAGAACTGACGGCTGAACTGGCAGTTGGAGTTCTTCAGTGGAATTTGAACCAGAAAATTGTAGACTTCTACGAAATTTTGTCTTCCTATGGATATCCTTCCAGGATGTTGAATGGAGGACTTCAGGAACTTGTGATTAAGAAGTTACCCGATGAAAGACTTGAAATTTATTTCAACAATGTTTGTGAGTATAATCAATTGAATGACGGTAAGTTATATCCTTTGTTTTTCCGTATATTCCATAAGCATTATGCTCAAATTCTTTTACATTTTGGTATCTAACAGAAACTTAGAGATTTTGAATTAGAATATATATTAAATTGATTAAACGGTATCTTTATTACTCTCAATAACTTCTTCGCTTTGAGGACTTGATTCATCTTGATGACTTTTTGATTTAAAATGATCATACAATAAAAATGCAAATGCAACAACCACTCCAAATCCTGCTAATCCCATTCCCATATGAAAAGCATTTTTAACCCCTAATGCTTCAGCTTCAGGACCTGGAGGCATATCTTGTGTTGTATACTTTTCTACAGTACCAGCAAGTCCCAATCCAATGGAAATAGAATAATTTACAAATGTAGCTACCAATGAAGCTGCAATACCTTGTTGGTGCTTGGGAAAACTATGGGACAAAATAATGGTAGCCGCTGGAAAACTCATATCCATACCGAAAGGAGTCAAAATAAAAGATACAAAATGTTGCTTCCAGTACAATTGTCCAAGAGGTCTTGTACCGTTTAAAATATTACCTACCAAGAACATCGACATGGAAATAACCATGATAAGTGATACTGGGATTTTTTGTATCAATAAGGCTGTCAGTCCAGAAGCAACAAAACCCATAATTAAAGCAGGAATTTGTCTAACTGAAGCAACATAATAATTAGCTCCATCAAGAACAATCATGGTCTTAACCGTATAGAACAACCATACACCAAAACTTGACCAACCAGCAGCTATACAAGCCAATACGAATCCAGTTTCACCTTTCATAACTTCTTTAGGGACAATAGGAGCTTTAACCCTTCGTTCAACCACGAAAAATAACCCTATTAGAATGAACCCAATTATGAATAAAACATATACATAAACTTCATTCCAGCCTACATTCGGACCTTGATTAAAAGCAAAATTAATCAATATCAATCCACCGACACCAGTCAATGCACCTAAATAATCAAATTCTTCATCAACAACATTACCTATATGACGAGGAATAACAAAATAAGCCAAGACTGCCATTGCAAATGTAACAATAGACAATACCCAGAATCCCCAAGGCCACCAAGCTTTGCCTGTAAGAACACTATTAAACAAAGATCCAATTACAAATCCACCAGGAGCAACAGCTCCATATAAACACATAAAGATGATTCTTTTAGGACCCATAGGGTAATAATGGCCGATTAAGGCAATAGCATTGGGGAATGCCAATGAGAATCCCAAACCCTGTAGACTTCTGAAGATATCGAAATAGACTGTGGAGGTAGTATAAGCTGAAAATCCAGCTACAAGACTTGAAAGTGAGATCACACAGTAAGCAATAATGTACAAACGCTTATATCCATACATGTCACCTAATCTTCCAGACACCAAGATAAATGTCCCCACAGTAAGGGAGAAGGCTGCACTGAACCATGATTGTTCACCAGGCGAGTGCAGGACATTGAAATGCTCCGACAATGGTTTTAAAGTGACAATTGTTTGCGATAACGTGGATTGAGTAAGTAACTGTGTCAAACATATTAGGGATAAAAACAATGTTTCACGTACAAAACCAATCTCTGTGTAGTTAGGTACGGGTGTTATTTCTCCTATACTTTGATTGTCGTTAGCCCCATCGTCTTTCGTCTCTTTAAGGCTATTCGAGTCAGACATGAAAATATTAACTTTTTTTGCGCTTATCAGACGATGAGAATGACAGATTTATGGAGCAACTTATTGACTAGGAAGCGGCTGAAACGAAATTAGTAAGATTAGTAAAGTTTTTCTTTGGACCACAAAAGAACGTTATGATAATATTTATGTGGAAAATAAACTTATATAACAATTGGAAAATTCAGCACTCGGAGAACCAGTTTGTTTGCCGATTGGTATTTGTTCCGATAGAAATGCCCGAACGAGATGCATTAATCGGATATGAACTTGGATGTAGATAATATTCGATAGGGAATTTAAGTCACTATAAGTTTATTTTAATTTTACACAGTCGAAGCCTAATACTGGAATACAGTATAATAAGTACAGTAATAGACTGCCGTAACAATGTATGTAACTTATGGGATTTACTAGCAAGCATGAAAAACACAATCCAATAAATTAAAAATATGCATGTATTCTACTGATAGCTAAAATACCATCAACCTTCATACAAAGTCATAAAATTCTATTCAAAGAAAAATCAATAGAAATCACAGAGAATTGCTGCAAAAACGAGAAATGAGACCGATATAAATATTCATAAATACACTAGTTAACGAAATTTCCGTTGAATTCTTTTTCCATTTCCAAATCAGGTTGGAATTCCGAATACAAAGTATCAGGATCAGCAGCAGTATACTCAGTATAAGCGGCTTCTTCATTACCAATAATCTTTAATGAATCTCCTGGAAGTAAAGCAGCGTTAGCCAACAATTGACATTCACAAGATCTTTCCATTAATGTGAAAAGGTAAGCAGCTTCATCTACAGTTCCACCTACAGTGATTAAACCATGATTTTGTAAAATAGCACCTTTACCATCACCAAGAGCTTCAGCAATATGCACACCTTCACTAGCGTCAAGAGCTACACCTCCAAAATCAGAGTACACTGAATGACTCTTGTAGAAAGTACACACATCTTGATTAATCATATCCAATGGTTTACCTAAAGCACTATAAGCTTTTCCATAAACAGAATGTGTATGGCATGCAGCATGAACATCAGGTCTTTTTTTGTGAATGGCAGAATGAATGGCAAATCCAGCAGCATTTATTGCAGCTTGATTACCATCTGGTAAGATATTTCCTTCTTCATCAACGTGAACTAAGTCACTTGCTTTGATTAGACCAAAGTGTTTTGCCAAAGGATTGATCCAGAAAGTATTAGGATCAACAGGATCTCTGATAGAAATATGACCAGCAGAACCTTCAGTAAATCCTTTTCTAGCAAACACTCTGAAAGCACCTGCCATATGTTCTTTAGCCCATTGTCGTTCCTTTAATTTATCAGTGAAAAATGGGATGGGGTAAGGATGGTCTAAGCCTCTAGCTAAGTTATGTGTACCTCTTTCTCCAAAAACATAACCTCTGGAAGTAGCTGTTTGAAGAGTATCTGGTATTTGTTCAGCAGTATTAGTAGTAGTAACAGTAGTCATTTTATGATGACCTTAAAGAGCTTATCTGTTGGTTTATATAGAGTGCGGAATTGACAGGCGCTTACTTTACCGTATTAGGAAAGGATGATTCCGCAGCTGTTTGGTTGCATTTACTCCAACGAAAGAGTCAGATAAAGATAACATAACGGGATGCCTATTACGGTGGTTCCCGTTGTAGATACCAATCAAACGGTACGGCAGCAGTAGCGCTATAAATGTGGAGAGAAAATGGTGGATACACTTTTTAACGAGATGAAAATCAAACAGGGGTAAGGAGAACTTTATCTACTGAATAGTTTTTTTATCATACGCTGAATTGGAGTTGATAGTGTAGTATAGTTTAGAAGATTATAAATGTCTTTTGTATGGGGATTTTTTCACATTTACGACAATTATAGCAAACATAACCATTTTAATTTCTTGGTATGGAATATACGTCAAATAAATCTATTGTTTATTAACATTGCTTTCTGAATCAACAAATATTCAAAAATTCCGCTTCATTAATTAACAAATATTTGTAATAAAATGTTTATTTTCATGATTTGTGACATCTGCAACTCTAATTTGCAGCATCCCTCCACTTTTATGTAGTGCGAGATGATACTGCAAAATAATAAATATGAAATATTATGAATCTGCTTTAAAGAGAAATCTAAAATGACCTAAAATCCACTAGGAACTATTGTTAATCGTAATCAAATATCCTTATAAGAAATTCACGTTATTATTATTGTCTGGAGAATGGTTCCGTAATTACGGTGAGAATTCAAATACGACGTTCCGCAAAGAATTCATTATTCACATAGCCCGTTCTAGGGAACTCCGAAATTTTATTGCTATATACACACATTGTAATCCAGTTGCATATATCCCCTCAATTCCTCACCAACGTTGAGAAAAAGTCTAGACGTTGTTGCAGCCAGGTCTGATTACTAACACCCGTAAATCAAGTAGCTTCATTCAGTAATTACTAAAATTACCCGGCTGACCTGTACAGGTATCATTCTTGTTATCGGTTCAATTATAAAGTCTACAGCAAGGATACAGGATATCTTGCAGAGGTGGCGTAGTAATCCGTGATAGGAAAAGTCGGCTGTAACAGTAATCACCGAGATCCTACTTCCATATGGTCATAATCATGACCTACCCCATTAATTTAACCAAGCTTCGCCTATAGCCATGCATTACAATGGCAAATACTCCGAATCTAGACTCTTGTAACTCTACCAGATTGCCCTTTTAATGTAATTATCAATTGGCTCATGGCTTTTTTACGTATGAGAAATTTACGCTCATTACGGAAATAGACGTAATTAAGCACGTAAATATTTTTATAATAATGGGGCAAATTTCAAACTAATTTTTCGTTATAGCTATGACTAAACGTTTAAGAAGACTCCCTCCTGAAAAAAGACAAAAAGTTTCTACTGCTTGTGATGGTTGCAAGAAACGCAAGTTTAAATGCACTGGTACTAAGCCATGTAAATTATGCACTAGAAAAGGGTATGAATGTACTTATACTGTAATTGATAGGAGAAGTTTAAAGGGGCAACGTTTGGCTAAAGAGAGACAACAAAAGATATTACAAGATTCTTCTCCAAAGAAAGAAGTTAAAGAATTAGTTAATTTCCAAACCCAAACTGTACCAAAGTTAGAGTTCGTATTTGATAAACTAGAGATTCCTAAATTAGAAGCTAAATTAGATCACTCCCTGCCACTTTTAAGTGATAGAGGATATTTATTATCACCTTCAGTATCGCCAAAATCATCAATTTCTTCACCAACTTCATCTGCTACTTCAGTATCAGTTTCTGAAGAATTAATTCATCCACAATTACGATTAATAAACAATCAAATTCAATTCACTGGTAAGTCGAATTTTGGTTCTGTTTTCGAACAGTTCAACCATTTCAATTCGATATTTCATGATGTTCCATTCCATCTCCCTCCTAACTCCGATACGTTTGAAGTAGATCTTAGTTCAAAACTTGCTAGTTTACCTTCTAAATCAGAGTTACTTTATAATATAAATCACTTTAGTATTAGGATTAATAATTATTGGAAAATCCTTCAACCGGCGGAAATTAACCTGTTAGTTGCTTCCATTTATAATGAAAACACTAACAAGTCAAGTAAGAATTATATCTTGTTGTACTTAATACTATCTTTAAGTGGAGTTAATTCTAGTATTGAATACTTTAAGAGTGGATTGATTCTACTTAATAATGAGTTTAATATGACTCCAGAACCTTGGCTTATCCAAGCCCATTTCCTTATTTATTTCCAATATCTTCACTTAAATCTTTTGACAAGATCTTATTACCATCTTGGAATGGCTATTAGCTTAAGCAAGCTTTTAACTACAAATCCTGAATTAAGTACTTCATTGGCGATAAATGATACTATGTTGAGTTCTATTATGGGTAAACCATTATTACTTCAACTCCATACATCTAGTCTGACTGATGCTATGGTAGATATAATGACAATATTGAACCAGATTTTATACAGTTTTTACAACCAAAATACTAACAATAACAACTTGAATATTTATAAATTGAAAGAGTTATCGATAGAATTAAAATCCTGGTCCATTAATTTAGCGTCGGAATATTCAGTAACGAACCCTAGAAATGCCCACTTGAATTTGGTCAACCTTTACTCGATACTTTTATTATCGAGACCATTATTATTGTACCATATTCTTACGTTTGCCAACCCTAAAATGTATGGAATGTCACATATCGAACCTACAAGTCATAATTATTTCCTTAGTGGACTAAATCTGGCTATTTATTCTATTTTTTTAGTTACTAAGTTCAATGTTGAACTTGATAATTTCCTTCTTGATTTAGTTCATCAAAGTTGCCATACTGTTTACATGGCTATAATGTTTTTCGAAAAATTTAATATCAGCTACGACTTCAATGTTAATTATCTTAAATATGCATTGCAGAATGGATCTAAAAGATTACCAGGATATCAAGAAAGTTATAATCATATTACAGGAGAGGTTTCAGAATTTGGTGATATTAGTTTAGAAGACTTGAAAAATTTCCAAAGTCAATTTGTCAATAATGATATTGCTCCTTGTTTTAAGAAATCTTTTGATTATCAAGGATACGATAAATCCGTAGTTAATATGCTTTAGTTTAAAATTATGTAAGTTATTTAAAATTTAATGATACAAATGTTAGTTGAAAGCTCTCTTTGTAAAAAAAAAAGGACTTTAAGTGTGTAAATAGCCCATAATAGTGCATATAACAGTGCACATAGTTGCGCTCATTATAGTGCAATTATGCGTCGTTTTCTATCAAAGTTTTAATTTAATCTCAAATCACGTTCATAATTAAGTTTCTATAATAATAGTATGAAGTCTGTGCTAAACAAACTATATCTACTTGTTATAGTCCTTTCAATGTTAATGCTTGTTACTGCATCCCCCGGTGATAAGCTAAAGCGATTTAAACGATGCGTTAGGTTCTGTGATCGTATAAATTGTAAGAAAGACTTGCACAATAACGAATGGTCATTTGCTCCATTTGATGAGAATTTAAAGTTCTTACATTGGACATGTCATCAAGATTGTGATTATCAATGTCAGCAAATCATTACTACCGAAAGAGTTGAATCCAATAAACCCGTACTACAATTCCACGGGAAATGGCCATTTAAACGAATATTTGGTGTGCAAGAAGTTGCATCAATGATTTTTTCCTTAGGAAACCTTATTCCACACGTGCAAGGTTTATTTAAACTTATAGAACATCGATCCACATGCAAGAGTTATGAAGGAAAACTTCAGTTTTCAGTTATAATTTTATCCAATATCATCACCTGTTTTGCATGGGCGTTTTCTACAATATTCCATATAAGAGATTTTCCAATTACCGAAAAGCTTGATTATTTCCTTGCCGGTGCAACTGTATTAAGTGGATTCTATAGCATATACGTCAGATTATTCAAACTTTTTAAACCTGAAAAGTTTACTTATTTTATAGGATTCTCAGTTGCTTGTTGGTCCATATATATTTCCCATGTAACCCGATTGATAGTGGATTGGTCTTATACTTACAATATGCAAGCCAATATCACGGTGGCTGTTCTACAAAACATTGGTTTATGTCTATTATGTTATAAACTATATTATTACTATTATGAACATCCACCATCCACTAATCATTTACCATATTTGAATCGATTACTCATTAGAAGTTTTTTCACAAGATCTTCTAAATTATACTGCTTATACCCATTAGTGCTTTCATTAATAATTTCCTTAGGGATGTCATTAGAAATCTTTGATTTTGCTCCATTTTTTTATGATTTAATTGATGCTCATAGTTTATGGCATCTTGTAACTATAATTCCGGTAGTGTATGGTTGGTATGACTGGTTGATATGGGATATAAAGGAGAATATAGATCAAGTTAAACAAGATTAATCAGATAAATCGTCTTCTGGAGGAGGAACGTAAGGTGGAGGTTTAAAGAATTCTTGATCTTGTTCCACCAATTGTTTAAAATTTTGCTTATCGTCAACAAATTGATACAAGTATTCCAATTCTAAATCATGTACTTGTCTTCCCAACATTATTAAGGAATGTAAAGGTTCACCGCTTTCATATTCAGTCAATTGTTTTAAACTTCCAGCTTTAAATGTTTGACGTGGAGATCCTAATCTAGATACTGCTACACATGGAGTATTTTCGGTATAAGCTTGTTCTTTTCTAATTGATTCAATTTCAATTAACTGAGAGGCAGCAGTCTCGATATTCATATATCTTGGAGGTTCATAAATCAATCTTCCCCTAGCCATATTTTCTATACTTTGCTCTTTCACTTTAATGTCTAATAAAATTAATGTATGTAAACCAATTTTACGATTCTCCATGATTTTATTATAAAATGAATCTGGTTTCCAGTTATCAGTAAAGAAAACTAATGAAATAGTTTGACCAAATTGATATAATTGTAACCCTGAAGCACCTACGGCGTTCATCACCGATGCGTTATGAATGGTTTCAACACCAATGTTTAATTCTCTGGCTCTAATAACCAAGTCTGTATGAGTGGTAGCACCAAAAGGATCACCTACAACTAAGAAAGCAATATCATCTACTTCACCTCCTTTCAAGATCTCATCACTCCCAGTCTCAACTAATTCTCTATCAGCTACAATCACTTCTCTGCCATAGAATTCTTGTAAAGAACTTACATCATCCTGCATTAATATAGACGTATATGCTTCAAGGTAAACTCTTTTACATTTTTTAACGACTTCAAGACCTCTCACAGTGATATCTTCTTTGTAAGACAATCCTAAACCTACGAGATAAAGCATTTTGGTGATAGTTTATTTAGTGCGATGAGATGTAGTAAAGACTCACGTGAGATAATTGATTCCAAAGTATTTTACTAATTAGAGCAAAGAGAAAGTAAATATAAACAATGTATTCAATATAAAAAGTATCTATAAAGAAAGTTTAAATAAAGAAAAACTAAAATGCAATAGTTTCACCTTCGTTGTTTAAGAAACTACCAGATTGAGAAGGTTCAGCTTTTTCAAGAACACTAAGAACACCTTCAACACTTTTTTCAGTAGTAAGGAAATTTTCTTTACCGAAAGTTTCAACAAAGTCAGCAGTCATATCAGTTTCAACAAGACCAGGATGAAACAGCAAAGCAACTGAATCTTTAACTAATGGATTTTCAGAGCCAGCGTTTTCTTTTGCAACTTGTACAGCGAAATGGTTAACAGCAGCTTTGGATGTTCCATAAGCATTTGAAGTAATATATATGGTACCAATGCTTCCAGCAGCACTTGAAATGAAAGCCACTTTTTTTGTATGGCCATTATCTGATTTAAATAAGTATGGGTAAGCAGCAGTATAAGATTTAACTGGGCCACCAACGTTAACATTCAAGATTTCAGCATAATGATTTGGATTATATTCAGTGATTTTGGCCAATGAATTTTCTCCGTTGATTCCAGCATTATGGATAAGAACATCAATACCTTTTGGAGCAAAGTCATTGATCTTTTCAAAAGCTTTGGTGAATTTTTCATAAGAATCAGCTACATCAATTACAATTACTTTTACATTTGGAAGTTTTAAATCCTGTAATTTTTTAGCATTTGTTTCATTACGAGCAGTTCCAATGACTAAGTTATCCTTATTGGCAGCTAAGTTTTTAACAAAAGCAAGACCAATTCCTCTATTAGCACCGACAACTAAATAAGTAACCATTTCAATTTATGATTTTTAAGATTTTTATTTATAGTACTCAATTACAAGCTATTTATATTTTTAGACTGAAGTCTAGAAGGTTAAAACTATGGTCATATTATGTGGCATTTTTGGCTGCAAATGGTTATATCCGGTGAAGAAATAGTTATATCCGGTGCATTTTACAATCATAAGCGGAAAATTTGACACAGAAAAAGTCCGCTAGTTAATAATCACTTTTTGGGCGGATATAATACATAGATTATGACACTTTAACTCCGCTTCATACTATTTTTCTGTATATTTGTCTATGTTAATTCGGAACTAGGGAGCCAAATTTAGTTTCTAACCTTATTTAGTCACTCCACTAAATTAGTCAGCCTTACCATTAGGTTTCTGTACTAAAACTCTACTAAGTGACTATTTACATGCAAGTGACTTTCGTCACTTTCATTAACTACTATTAAAGTCAGTATATTAAATATATGCTTCGTAATTACTGAGTATTAACTGAAGTACTTTAAAAATCTTCCGGAGATAAAAATCTTAGAGATGTTACTATATCCGCCCTAAGGTTATTATTACGTAGTTTTAACGTACAGTGGTAAGAAGCTATCAAATATAATAAATAAGCACGGCATTATATCCGGGACAACTCTCCTATTCATTCGTAGACGTCTCCTCTTTTAATACGGGTATTTCCCCCATTAACACAGACATCTCCTACTAGAAATTAAGTATCACTTAACTGTTCAAGAATCTTAAAGATATACTCATGATTCTGACCATTCACAGCTTCATCCTTAACTATAAGTTGTTTTGCTGCCTGTAACTGGAGCTTGAGAGTGGTATTAGTATACTCAAGGGATCCAGAAACAGTGTTCATATATTCTATAGCTTTCAGAACAAGCTCAGGATGTTGCTTTCTTTCTTCTAAGCTATAGTTGTAAAGAAAGTCGTACACAGGACATTTGAGGCTATGAGCTTCAGAGTAGTGTAACGCATGCAATATAGGGAACGAGAATTTCCCTTCAATTAAATCTTCTCCTATAACCCCTTTCATATGGCTATATTTATCACTAACCAAATTAAAGTAATCGTCCCTTAATTGATAAATAATTCCAATTAAATTAGCTACTTCTATGAATTTAGGTGATTTAGTAGGAACAAAAGCTTCAAGAAGTCGTACAATCATCCTTAAAAGCCCTCCTGTCTTATCCATAGCCATTTCAAGGTACTCATGTTCTGATGGGATCTTTACTTGTTTCCTATTATCTCTCCAGTAAATATCTATACCTTGACCATGATGCAAATTCAACATCTCATCGGTAATGATGCGATTGATTTTAAGACTAATTTTATTTTGTTCTTGTGGATCTTCTGTATATAAAGTTGCAAGTTTATTAGCTTTATTAATAGCAATAAAATACATCAAGTTAACACAATTAATCAGAATAGGTGTACCGAATTTAATATGTGCAGTTGGGGAACCTCTTCTATATTCACTACTATCTTCCACATCATCAATAATCAATGAACAATCATGTAAAGTATCAACAATTTGATTCATTTCTTCAATTAACTTTGGATTTTCAATATTGAAATAAAGGTCATTAAAGGCTTTAATAAATACCATTCGAATACTCCGATTGTTTCCGGGTAAATTCAGCAAATAAGTAAAAGGCTCTACTATCTTCTCTGTTAGTTCATTATTCCTTTCAAGCGGCGTATTGTTTCTTTTAATTAGATCATCCATCATTAACTATACGATCTATCGATGCGAAGTTACTGCGAAATCAAATAAACTGCGAAATCAAGATAACAGCTAATGGAAAATCTCGTTGAACTTTTAACGGAGATGCCTCCGGTATCACGATACTGGTCGATATCTATAATTGCATCTACTTTATGTTCATCATTGAACATTATTCCTGCTACTAAATTAATTTTTTCCCCAGAAAGAGCTTTCTCTAATCAACCATGGAGACTTTTCACATCCTTCTGTTATTTCGGGGAGTTATCGTTCCCTATAGTGTTAGCTATATGGAGCACGATCAGATGGTCAAGGGGGTTGGAAGATAATTATAATATATCGATTTCATTATTCCCTAACTCAATTAATAAATTCAATCAACAACAATTAGATTTCTTACTGCAGGTTATAGGTAAGCTTAGATCTTTGGACTTTTTATACTTTATAATACTTACATGCACTTCAATAGTGCTTGTTACTACTTTAGGATTTTATTGGTTGAATTTTAGAATCCCTATGTTAGGATTTATTTTACACGAAATCTTAACATATATATTATGTCGTATTAATCCTAACCAGCAAGTAAACATTCTTGGAATAATCACTTTCCAAGGCACAAATATCCCTATATTCACAGCATTATTGGATTTTGTAGTACAACCAGACTTTAGAGATGATTTCCTTCAACTCATTCATGGTAATTGGGGAGTAATTCATAAAATCCTTACATCTCCAGTTGCATGGAAAACATGTGTTTGCTTATCTATGGGACACATTTGGTGGTTTATTTCATACTATCTTTTCCCAGAATTCTATCACGATAAGAACCAAGAAAGAGCTAAGTTGAGAACAGGCACAGTTAAGAGAATACAACAACAAAACCAGATCGGGTATGTGGATGTCACTAGAACTGTTTTACGGTGGTTCTTGCTTCCACCATGGTACTGGGTGATTCTTTATAATATTGAACATGGTAGAGGTGCATATGGTAGATTTACTCGTGATGCTAATGTTGATGCTACCATCAATGATGACGATGGTATTAATGAAGTTGATGAAGTTAATGAAATTAATGGAGATCAGCAATAAGATGATCTAGGTTTCTTTTTACTTTACTAGTTAAACTAACTAGTAAAAAATATCTTGGTCTTGGCAACGATGGGACCAAAGGTTGTCCAATGCTTACCTCAGCAGAGGACATTTACCGCCTTAATATTAACTAAATCTTGATTAAATCTTACAAACTTGGATTTAAACTACCCTCCTTACCATATTAATCTACTATCTTACTAGGCGGAGCAACTCTAGCAGCCCTGTTATATGTGGCTTATAAATGTTTGCTATAGCAAATCGAATGAACGAGGCTCGTATAATAAAAATTATTATTGGTGTCCCGAAGTAAGGATCGCGACTTAACGGTAGGAAAGGGATAAAACTGCAGTGATCTACACTTTGTTACGGGAAGCTAACCATTTATAAAACTTCGGTTGTCCAGGAAAAAAGGAGCTTGGAATATACAGCCATGAATAGCGAAAGCCTTCCTAATACTGTTGGTAGCTTAGTTAAAGAGACCGAACATCTCCATCTCCATCTCCATCATTCGGTGGTGCTGCTAACCAATAGTTTTCTTAAATATCTTAAAGAACCAAGGTATCAGAATCCTTTAACGATCCAAGAGCTTAGTCAGTTGTTTCAAGGGTTTTATAGAGATTTAAATTCATTGGTTATAAATGTGTATACTCAGAGTAATAGCACCAAGAAGCAGTTGATTAATACGTGTCACTACTTTAAGAAAAATCCAGTTGAATTTGATTATTTATTAGCCATAGCTAATTATTCGTCATCATCTATCAAATTAGTTAAAAGAACTGATGAAAAAGCAGTTTTACAACTAAGAATATTCAATTTATATAAGTTTTTAATCATTTTTAAATCCATAGAATTAGCATCAACAAAATTATTTAACTCCATTAATAAAGAGGAAAATACTAGTTTATTCGATAAACTTTATAGATTTAACGAAAAAGATGTTATAACTCAAAATCTTATTGATAAAAAAATTGGTTGTTTAAGACCTTTAGAAATCCCTTTTAAAAACTTTATAGAGAATGATCAGTTAACTAAATTAGATGTTTTAAATGAGTTGATCTCAGATAAAAATAATTCTAATTTAAATGAAATTATTGCCGCATTTAATCAGTTAACTAAAACTACTATCCCATCAAAGAAATTATCAATAATAGTTGATTTTCAAAAACTACTTTTAAGAATGTTATCTAAAATTTTAGGTACTAATGAAATCAATAATGATGTATTATTACCAGTTTTAATATACCTCGTTATTTATAGAGTTGATACTAATTTAGATTTATTCTTAAACTTTAATTTTGTCCAAAATTTTGTCAACTTATTAGATCCATACGAAGTTTATTTAACGACAAATTCAAGTTTTACACCATCAGATGAAAATAAATTAAAAGTTAAAAAGACAACAGTTTATGATTGTTTAAATTTAAATGAAAGTGATGATGAAACTATTGAAAGTGAAGATCCATTTACAACTGATAAACATTTAGTTCAATTTATTAATTCAAATTATTTAAATAACAGTGAATTAAATTATTATTTAACTAATTTTGAAGCATTATTATTTTTCATTCAAAATGTTACAATTAAAGAATTAATTGATCATGAAACTGACGAAGAAATTTTAACTAATCCTATTATATCCTTAGTTGATAAACAATTGTATCAATTCCCACCTAAACAAGAAGAATCTGAATTACCATTAAATCCTAAAGCATCAAATGGTTCTTTGGGAGATGATAATCCAAGATCAAGATCAAATTCTTTATTTAATACTTTAAGTAATAGAATTTCTGAGGCTGCAAGAAATAGATCAAGATCAAATTCAAATTTAAAGCCAAGAGATTCGGTTTCATCTATTGATAATGAAATGACCCATTCACCTTCATCACCTATTTTTTCAACTAATGATGATAATTTCTCCATGATGAAAAATATAATCAATAGATTTGGACTGGTTAGTGTACTGCAATTAAAACCATTTGATGAAGATGAAGAAGTTGGATTGGTATCATCAAAACATAATAGATCATCATCAATCATTGACAAATTATCACCTAATCATTCTCGTACAAGATCATCATCATTAGAGAATCAATTGAATAGTCAAATCTCACCTAATAGGAAAAATACCATTGCATCAAAACTAAGCTCAGGCGTTAGTGAAATCATGACTAAATTTAATACTCCTGCTACTTATAGTGGTAGTACAGTACCTAATTTAGAACAACCAAGTAATCATAGTTTTAATTCAAGTACTTCATTAAAATCCCTTGGTGAAAATGATGCATCTACTATAATTGGAGCTAAAAGACCTGATTATAGTAGAAGTAGAACTTCTAGCATGCAAATCATGGAGAAATGGTTTAATAATTTAAGTCAACAACAAGGAGTTCAGCAAAAGCAACAACATACTAATCCAGCTCCACCTTTAAAAGCAGAGCAATCTGAT
Organism: Yamadazyma tammaniensis; assembly: GCA_030566005.1. NCBI lineage: Eukaryota > Fungi > Ascomycota > Pichiomycetes > Serinales > Debaryomycetaceae > Yamadazyma > Yamadazyma tammaniensis. The sequence continues at coordinate 991,109 of JAJMHK010000004.1, read as the reverse complement.
TCGGTTAGTGAAAGCCATGAAGGATCTGTATTTAGTACACCATCCAAAGAATTAACTAAGTATCATAATGTTGATTTCGATGAGTTAACAATCTCCGAACTTCGAATCTTAAAGAATTATTACGATCAATTATGTAATGAATTAGGTATGAAGTTCGATTCTAAGTCTACTGATTTAAACGATCAAATTAGTAGCGTCAATTCTATATAGCATGTATACATTTATAGTATAAAGTGTATATTTTTATAAGCCATGAGCCGTATTCTAAGCCATAATATTACTATGCTATCTCTAAAAAGGTGCGAATATTCCAGAAAACTAATGCAGATACTATAAAAGATAGTAAGTTTATAAATATTACGAGACATGAAACGAAGAGCTGATGATACACATATACCTACTAAGAAGTTACGGCTTGATAAAATCTTTCAGAATCTTTCACTCAGTGAAAAGCCAGCAATTGAACAACAATTTGAAATTAATTCGAACGTGAAGTCATTTAATTTCAATGCTAATGATGTGGATTTGAATACATTTATAGCAGATAAGTTAATGGAGACATATAATAATAAAATCTACGAAGATCTTCAATTAATCCCAGCTTATAATATTCATTTTGTTATACTATACAGATTCCATTCATGGATGCTACGATTATATAATAAATTTGCTAAAGATTATAATAAGTTTCATGATAATAAACTACCTAGGTTTCGAACCATTTCCAAGCTTTTCAAATTTATGGATTTGCAACAGTTTGGACTACATGATTTGCTAGAAGTAGTAATACGACAGAATACAATTGAGATGAGGAAATTAGAGACGAAATTTAGTAATAAAGTCCAGGAAATTGATGAATTGGATGCCAAGGATATTAGGTACGATTACTGGAATAACCTAAAGATCAATGAAGATTTTGATATGTTTGACTCTGAAGTTTATATGAGTGATGATTATATGAGTGAGTAGACAGCTATGTTGCGCTGCGAAAGCAGCACCAGATACCTTGCGAGGAATAGCGCCGCGCACCCCGAGTACGCACAAGTTGCTAGCGATCTCATCTTCCTATAATCCTTAATGCTACAATTATCTTCTGATATAATTTACCACATCCTTCATTTTCTTACTATAAACGAAACTGAAGCCGTAATTGGTACACTTACAAGAATCGACCATACAGAAATCAATAAACATCAAATAGATGAGATAATTATCTTCTGTTATCAACGCATCTACCAAGGTAAGTTCACAGTATACTCCAATTTCGATAATGGGTCTACATCAATATTTGAAAAAAGCCTTAAAATCAATGATTTCCACAGTAAATTCGATATAGAGGAAACGTCCATTGAATCTAAGACTTTAAAAGCTACAAGACCAAAGTATATTGACTTCATATTCATAAGAGAACCTACAGATTATACGAATTTTGTTAAGGATTTGAATGAATTCGGTAATATGTTGGATAGTCATTCTAAAAGTGGATTGTGTAGATACTTACAAACGATTCTTCAGTACGGAGTTTATATAAATGGGAATTCAGTGATGGTAGAATTCACTACATCATTTTTAGTATCGGTTTTAAAAGTATTAATAGCAATTTCCAATGATGATCCAAAGAACCATTTACTTTGCAGGAAACTTACCCGATTCACCATCAAATCCACCGATATAGGTCAATATTATGTCGATCAATGGTGTAGATTATTTTCAAGATTTTCCAGAGTTGAATATTTAAACTTATCAGACAATTTAATCAAGCTGGAACAGAACCTATACGATCCTACAAGCGATATACTAGGAAATAATTTTGAATGGCCACCAGCATTAAGACATTTAAACCTTAATTCCAATTTCATTAATTCCCTTTCACATCAGTTTCTTAAGAAACTACCTAAAACCTTGGAAGTTCTTTCTATAGAAAATAATTGGATTGATTCCATAGGTTATAACGAGCATTTTAGCATTACGGTATTATTACCGAACCTTACATCATTATCTCTAGCAAAGAATATCAGATTAACAGCTATAAATTCATCAGTTTTTGATTCAAATTTACATAAACGTAAATTTAAAATTCTTAATATTAAAGGATGTAATCTAAGCCGAGAAGAATTACTTAAGCTAAGCAAGTCAGCTAAATTAAATAAGTTTACAGTATTTGTCTAAATATATAGAGGTCGCGATAATTTTCCAACCATTTTTTGACAGTTGATACCTCAATGATAAGATTGGGATTGAGTCATTTAAGTGGGGTTAAGGTAGCAGTAGCTCATCGGGGGATTGGCGTGACACTAAGGAGTCAATCGCTAAGTTTCCGAAGTTTTAATCGTTTACCAATAATTCCTAAATTATCAAAACCTATACGACCATTGATTCAACTAAGATGTCAACTGACAATCCCGAAACCGGATCCTAAACCTCCTAAACGTAACTTTAAAGCTGATTTATTCAATTTATTTAGACTTGCTAAACCTGAAATTAAAATAATCATAAGTGCCCTCACATGCTTAATAATCACTTCATCAGTAACAATGATCCTTCCATTAGTAGTAGGACAAATCATTGATACTACGAAAGAAGGAACCAACCTAATCTTCGGACTACCCCAGCAACAATTTTATACTGGGATACTAACTATATTTTCCATCGGAGCTGTTTGTAACTTTGGTAGAATCTATTTACTTAAATTAGTAGGTGAGAAATTAGTTGCTCGTTTAAGATCTAGATTATTCCTGAAGATTTTATCGCTGGACTCATATTTCTTCGATGTAGGTCCTACTAAACAAGGTATGAAAGTTGGTGACTTGATATCAAGACTTCTGAGTGATACACAGATAATTTCAAAGAGTTTAAGTGGTAATATTAGTGATGGTGCTAGAGCTCTTATTAGTGGAGTTGTAGGGTTATCAATGATGACATATGTAAGTTGGCAATTGACATTATGTATGAGTTTGCTTTTCCCACCATTAATCATGATGTCGGGAGTTTATGGTAGAAGAATCAAAGATTTAAGCAAAAGAGTCCAGGAAAACTTAGGAGATTTGACTAAGGTGTCAGAAGAGAAATTGAATGGATTGAAAACAATCCAGAGTTTTGCTAGACAACCTTTGGTGGTACATGAATACAATATAGAGATCCGTAAGCTCTTTGAAACATCAATGCGTGAAGGGAAGTTGAGTGGGATTTATTATGGAGGTAATGGATTCTTAGGTAATATCATGATTGTTGGATTATTGTATATGGGTACGAGATTGATTGGGAATGGTGATATTACTGTAGGAGATTTATCATCTTTCATGATGTATGCAGCATACACTGGATCATCGATCTTTGGATTAGGTAACTTCTATACTGAATTGATGAAAGGAATTGGTGCAGCAGAAAGAGTATTTGAATTGACGAACTCAAAGTCCGATATTCCTACTACGGTTGGTAAAAAAGTCGATGATTTGCATGGAGATATAAGATTCAATCATATTAAATTCAGTTATCCATCAAGATCCAATATTGAAGTATTCCGGGAATTGAATTTGACCATAAGAAAAGGTGAACATGTATGTTTTGTCGGACCTAGTGGTAGTGGAAAATCCACTATATCACAACTTTTATTGAGATTCTATGATCCAGCAAATGGTGAAGTCTTGGTGAATAATCATAATATTAAACACTTAAACTTGAATTTTTACCGGTCTAAAATCGGATACGTACAACAAGAACCACTCCTATTCAGCGGCACAATAAAGGAAAACATAACTTTCGGAAAAGATAACTGTACAATGGAAGAGATTGAGAATGCGTGTCGGTTAAGTAATGCATTAGGATTCATTAACAACTTCCCCGATAAATTCGATACTATGATCGGACCAAGCAGTAGTGGAGCTCAGCTTAGTGGAGGACAAAAGCAAAGAATATCACTAGCAAGAACTCTTATAAAAGATCCAAAAATTCTTATACTAGATGAAGCAACATCAGCTCTAGATTCGATTCTGGAAGAATTAGTAATGAGGAACTTATCGGCATTAGCCAAGGAAAAATCCATGACCATAATTCTGATTGCCCATAGGTTATCAACCATTAAAAATAGTCAACGGATAATAGTACTTAATGAGGCAGGTGAAATAGTAGAGGATGGCGACTTTGTACAATTGTACAGGAACAAAGAAAGTGAGTTTAATAAGTTACTTAAGAAGAATGCTTAAATGGCACGATGTAATAATGAAGGGGCGTATATATAGGAGAAAATGCATATGTAATTTCATTCCAACTATCGTCTGATACTTGCAGATGAATTTGTGTCATATATCTCACCATTTATTTGACTATCATGTTTGAAAAATTAAGTTTAAAACTCGATGATTCAATAATGAATTAAACTTCATTATAGCCTTCTAATATTCATTGTAAATAATAGATTCGCCAACGCTTTTTTCGGGGTTTGGTTTGACTATAGTGTAAACTCCGTTCCTTGCATATTCACTTATTCACATGCATTTTGCAACCGCTCAGACGGTGTGCGCACGTATGTGGCAAGGTCGGACTCTAATAAAGTTTGTACAACGATATATAATAACTAAATTGCCAACTAATTTATATATAACTAATACAATCATACTTTAATAATACCATTGACATTAGTTAAAGATCTCATTTATACAGTTATTGTATACTATTTTCTTTTTGCAATTGTGAGCTGAGATGGCTCACACGGTTGATGAGATACATCACACTAGTGAATCAACAAAATTAATCAATCCTGATGAAAGTAATAAAGAAAATCATAAACTAGATAATCCGGAATCGCATAACAAGCCATTCGGAGAAACCGTGGACGATTACTTTGGAAATTCCGTTTCCGAGGATCATAGCTCGGATGTCCTGAATCTTTACAAACGGTTTAGATCAAAAATATTGCCTCCTTTACAAGCTACTATAAGTCATTTATATTCAAATCCTACCACTCCGGATGTTGATGATAATGATGGAGAAGAAGATATGGCTAATGCTGTAGATGTATTGAAACCACAAAGTAGTTTACTTAGTGTTGTAGCCTCATCGCAGCTTTGTTCTGATGTATATAATTATGTACATGGATCAAAACTGAAAGAGGCAAGGCATTTAAGTTATGGAATAGTTGATGAAGTGAGTGATGAAGAAGATGAAGATGATCAAACTGAACAAGTAGATTTTAAATCCGATACTATTGACTTAGAATCGGAAAATATTGACTCCGATAAGGATGAATTTGAAGATGCCGAGGATTTAGAGTCGGCTAACTCATCTTCCGGAACATTTTCAATGAATGACGTACATGATGTTTTAGCTGAAATGAAGCAAGAAGATCTTATGGAAAGCTTGAAATTAGATCAAGATCCTATAGATTACAGTATACTTACTCCTTTCCAGAAATCTATTTTGAAAAATTTATCTTTTTATCTGGACCCTGAGCAAGATAGTATATTGCTTCATCTGAATCTCGAAAAAGAATTCGAAGCATTTAATGATCCAAATGATAGCCGTTTAGCTAAAGTAAAGTTAAGAATTGCAGATAGATTACAGAAAGTATTTAAACTTAGTGATGATGATTGTTTCTATTCAGGTTATCGCACTTGGTTAGTTAGAGACGTTTTCCTTCAAGGTCATATTTATCTCACGAGAGACTGTTTACTTTATTTTGCATTTTTACCAAAACGTTATTCTGGTTCACTGATTGATTCTTCTTCAGATTCTTTTAAGAAACATGATGACTCAAATGTTTGCATCCATACTGGTGCATTAACTATGAAAACTAAAAAATATGGTGAAATTTTAAGTACCGTATTAACTACTAGATTCTGGGCTATTTTAAGACCAGATACTTTATCGATATATTCAAATCCAACAGACTTATATTTCCCTAATTTGGTGATTGACCTTAGAACTTGCACTAAAGTTGAGATTCTTGATAAATATCAACCAAATGTTGAAGCTCATTCTCCTACTAATAATAAATCTTTTGATAGTCCTGGTATACTTTCACCATCTGAAACATCAAGAAGAAATTCTAATGAAGATTTAATTACCGAAGATGAAGAATTGAATAAGATGTTAGCTCAAGAAGCTGAAGAAAATAAAGATAGCAATACTGGTGGTGTATGGTTTAAACTTACAACTCATAAAAAATCGTATAAATTCCAAACTGATAATATGTTTTCAGCTCGTGAATGGGTTAATAATATTACTAAATTAATGTTTCAAATCCATAATTCAAATGCTAAAAATGAAGTTTTAATTAAAATCCCTTTTGATAAACTTTTAAAACATGATAGAAGAAATATGTTTGGACATCCAGGAGATCCAAGTGATGGACCTCAGAAATTTAGTGATTTATTACCTTCAACTTATACTTTTATGTATAAAAATACCAATCCTTATATAAATAAAGTTCAACAGAAATTCAATCAAAAGACAAAAGGTCAAAGTGCTGCAAGTGTCGTTGATGTTTTATTCTTTGCATTTTTTTCAAGAAGTGATGAATTTCATCAAACTTTAGAAAAAGTTTTAAAAGATCGTGAAGATATGAACTTATCATCTCCACTTAACAGAGCTCCTTCCAATGAATCCGATATCTCTACAAGTATAATATCCAAAATGAAAATTAGATTAGCTGATGATCAAGATCTGAAATCTACTAACAATGGTGATAATGAACCTTTATCAACATTAGTACCTAGTGGTAATTCAAATAATATTGTTGAACAATTAGTTTCTGTTAATAAAGGTTTGGCAGAAGCATATCCAAATTTTAACACTGAAGGTTCCAAATCTAAGATCAAAAAGATTCAAAGAACAATATCTTCAAAAGTATTCCATACAAAACCTAAATCTCCTTATGATAATTCAGTTCCTTCCTCGAGTTCAATATTAATTTCATCATCTCAATCTGCTACTAGTAGTATGAGATCATCTCCGACTAATTCTGAAATTGTATCTCCAATTGAACTGGCAGTTAATTTAGCTGGTGCTTCAACTTCTCCTACTAATATTAATCTTCCTCGACAATTATCTTTAACAGGTTTAAAGAATTTAAATATGTTATTTGAGACTTCTAAAAGAAACCTTCAAGTAGCAGAAGATCTTTATAATGATATTGCAAGAGATGAGAAGTCTCATCCTGATGATTCTGATCTAAATCCTACATTAATTGGAGATGATACATCTTCCAAAACTAGTAAAATTAATGGATTAAAAGTTCCAATTCCAATAAATCCAATTTTACCAGGCCCTTTACATTTATCAGATCCTTCTGAATATAATGATGTAGAAGCAAAGAAAGATAGTAAATTGAAAACTTTCAGTAAGAGTATGAAAACATTAAGTAGTGTATCTAATATGTGGAATGCTCAGCCTAATCATTATATTAAATTAGAAGGTAATGATTCTTATTACGAGCAAGATGAGACTACTAGAAATATTTCCAATAGGCATTACAGAAGTCATTTTTCATTGTCCAATGTAAATACTTTATCAGCAAGTTATTTTTGTCATGTTCAAAGAGCATTACCAATTTATGGGAAGCTTTATGTTGGTAATGAGAAAGTTTGCTTTAGAAGTTTATTACCAGGAGTGTCAACCAGAATGATTTTACCTTTAAATGATATTGAAAATTGTTATAAATCCAAAGGAACTAAAATTACTTATTCGGGTTTAATATTATTAATCAAGGGCCAAGATAAATTATTTGTTGAATTTAGTTCTCAAAAAGCAAGAGATGATTGTATGCAAATGGTATTAGAAATGTTACATCAATTCCATGGATCTGAAAGTTGGAAACCTCTGGCCCATGAATGGGGAGTTAATTATGATTTAGAATTAGGTAAACAACGATTAAATCTTGATAATGAATCTAGTAATGATTCTACATTCAAACAATCTGATGAAACTATTAAAGAAGCATCTATGAGAATTGAAAGTGCAAGAATTAAATTATTTGAAGATAGATTTAATGCAGCCGCTGGGATTCAAGTTCCTATTGTATTAGAAGATTCACCATTTATTAAAACTGAAATTAGGCCCGCTACTTCATATCATTTTGTCTTGTTAACAATTGGTTCAAGAGGTGATGTTCAACCTTATATTGCTTTAGCTAAAGGATTAATTTCAGAAGGTCATAAAGTAACAATAGCCACCCATACTGAATTTAAAGATTGGATTATAAGCCATAAAATAAATTTCAAAGAAATTGCTGGTGATCCAGCAGAATTAATGCAATTAATGGTTACTCATGGATCAATGTCAGTAACATTCATCAAAGAAGCAAGCGCTAAATTTAAAGGATGGATCAATGATTTATTAAAGACTTCATGGGAAGCATGTCAAGGAGCCGATATTTTAATTGAAAGCCCTTCAGCAATGGGTGGAGTTCATATAGCAGAGGCTTTAGGTATTCCATATATAAGAGCTTTTACTATGCCATGGACTAGAACCAGAGCTTATTCTCATGCTTTTATATTACCTGATCAAAAGAAAGGTGGATCATATAATTATTTAACCCATATAATGTTTGAGACTGTTTTTTGGAAAGGAATTTCTACTCAAGTTAATAAATGGAGAGTTGAACTGTTAAATTTACCTAAGACTAATTTATTTAAATTACAACAAACTAAAATCCCATTTTTGTACAATGTTTCACAAACAGTTTTACCACCGGCAGTTGATTTCCCAGATTGGATTAAAGTAACTGGATACTGGTTTTTAGATGAAGGAGCTGCTGATACGTATAAAGCACCCGAAGAATTACTTAAATTTATAGAACAAGCCAGTATAGATCAAAAGAAAATTGTATATATTGGATTTGGATCTATAGTTGTTAATGATGCTAAAAGTTTAACTGAAGCAGTTATTAAAGCCGTACTTGAAGCAGATGTTCGATGTATTTTAAATAAAGGATGGTCTGATAGATTAAGTACCGATAATAAAGAAATTGAATTAGAATTACCACTAGAAATTTATAATAGTGGAGCAATTCCTCATGATTGGCTATTTACTAGAATTGATGCAGCCGTTCATCATGGTGGTTCTGGTACAACAGGAGCTACATTAAGAAGTGGATTACCAACTATAATTAAACCATTTTTTGGTGATCAATTTTTTTATTCAACAAGAGTTGAAGAAATGGGAGTTGGAATTTCATTAAAGAAATTAAATTCTAAATCATTAGCAAAAGCATTAATCACTGCTACAAATGATATTAAAATGATTGAAAGAGCTAAAAGAGTTAGTGAGCAAATTAAAAATGAACATGGAGTTTTATCAGCAATTGAAGCTATTTATTCTCAATTAGAATATTCACGTTCATTGATTATTAATAAGCAAATTGCTAATGAAAAGGCTAAGGTTCATGGCTGGAAATCTTCAGGAACTCAAACTCCTGCTAGTGTTAATGACTACGATTATGATACTGAAAGTGATACTGGAACTTATGATGAAGATCAAGGTGTTGTACTTGATGATGATGACGATGATGTTTACGATTATGAAAATAACGATGATGTACCTATAGATATTAGCTATTCTTCCAACACTTTAAAGAGTGTTCCCTTGTAATTAGTTTAATGAATTACGATGTATGAATTACGATGTATGAATTAGCCTCTATATTAAAGTTTTAGGCGGCTTAAGTCCGTTTGATACGACATATTTTGTCATCAACGCACAAGATGTCACCCAAGCGCGACATTTCTGACTGCGAATAACTGAGTCAGAATCAAAAAAATATCCACAATTTACTGAAAAAAAGTATAATTACAAGTAATTTCAAAAATCCTTTAATGACCCAAACAGTGAAACACTTAGTTATTTACTGATATAAAACACAAGCTAGATTTCCATATTTTTAATCGGCTTTAAATCATTATAAATCATTGATATCTCATATTGAAAAATCGTCAAGATGGCTAAGTATCTTGACATCACCGAGGAAGTATCCAAGCATAATGCTTATGCAGCGTTAGTTCCTGGTCAGAAAGTGGTGGAGATTCCATCATATTCCCTTGAATGTGGAGAAACGTTATATAACTTCCCTGTTGCTTATAAAAGTTGGGGGAGACTTAATAAAGATAAAGATAACGTTCTAGTGATCTGTCATGCATTAACAGGCTCACTGGATGTTCAAGATTGGTGGGGGCCACTTTTAGGAACCGGAAAGACTTTTGATCCTTCAAGATTCTTTATAATTTGTATTAATTTCTTAGGTTCTCCTTATGGTTCTTGTTCACCATTATCTATTGACAAATCTACTGGAAAACCTTATGGACCATCATTCCCGTTAGTAACAGTTAAAGATGATATTGGTATTCAGAAATTGATTTTTGATTCGTTAGAAGTGAAGTCAATTGCATGTGTAATTGGTGGTTCAATGGGAGGAATGATGTCATTAGAATACTCGGCTAAATATAACGGTACAGGCTACTTAAAATCAATTGTGGCTATTGCAACATCAGCGAGAACATCGGCATGGTGTATTTCATGGAACGAAGCACAACGTCAATGTATATTTAGTGATCCAGAGTATAACGAAGGATATTATTTTGAAACAGAGCAGAAACCTGATTCAGGGTTAAGTGCAGCAAGAATGGCTGCTTTATTAACTTATAGATCCAGCAATTCTTTCGAAACTAGATTCGGTAGGAAATTGCCACAAACGTTGAATAAAGTAGAAGTAGAAGAAAAGGATAAAATATATCCAAAGACAAAAGATGAAGAAAATTGGTTACTTCATAATGAAGGAGCTAAGAATCACCCATCAAATCATAATGCTAATAAACCTCAAACTTATTTCACTGCACAATCTTATTTACGTTACCAAGGAAATAAATTTGTTAGAAGATTCGATGCTAATTGTTATATTTCAATAACTAGAAAACTCGACACTCATGATATTGCAAGAGGAAGAAGTGAATCATCAGAAGATCCATTACCAGAATTACTTGAAACCATGAAATTACCTCATTTAGTAATTGGTATTCAATCTGATGGATTATTCACATTTTCGGAACAATTATTACTTGATAAATATCTTCCTAATTCTAATTTAAAAAAATTAGAATCTCAAGAAGGTCATGATGCATTTCTTCTTGATTTCGAACTTGTAGATAATTATTGTCAAGAATTCCTTAAACGTAATATTCCTGAATTTTATGATGATTCTGGTAAAGTAGAATTATTTGAAAATTGGAAAGATTATGTTAAAGATGTTGATAATGGAGGTAATTCAGTATTTGGTGAAGCAGAAAAGAACATTACTAATTGGTAGATATAGAGAGGTATTATATATTAATATAAATTAACTTTTTTCTAAGAAACTTCTTAGTAAATCATCCAAATGAGTTCCTCCTTCAAATGAACTCTTTGTAGAATTTACTGCAGGTGAATCGTCAAATCCTGCATTAGAATAATTTGCAATATTAAGAAATCCATTATCAAAACTAGTTAAATTAGGGTTTTCATTCTTCAGTGCCATTAAGTCCATCCAGATTTTATCAATCTCGGCATTATCTATAGGAGTCTTAACTGTCTGTGAATCTTGCTGAGTTAATTGAGGACTAGCGGGTGTAACATTGTCGGCACTTTGATAATCCGTTGAACTACTTAAGGTAGTACTAACTTCTGGAACTTTAATATTATTTTCCTTGTTAGATTCATTACACATTTCAAACCTAAAACTTTTACTATCAGCTCTGCATTCATCAATACGAGTCAATGTCAGTTGAAGAAGATAATGGATTTCTTTAAGATAATATCCACGTAATTGAAATCCACTACCTCTCATTAAACCAGGATTATTATAAAGATCATCATCACAGATTATTTCAAACATTGTTCTCATAGCTCTACTTAATCTCCAAGCATAAAAATATTTAGGACTAAAATCAATTAAAGTTCCAATTAAAAGACCAATAATTTTTGAAAAGCTTTCTGCCGTTTGATTCAATATTTGAAAATCTTCATAATATTCTGGATTTAATAAATTAGTTGTATGATTTTCAGATGATGATAAAGTTTTAATATCTTTTTTACATCTTGCATAGAAAGATAAAAATATCAAAGTAGATCTATGAAGAGTTTTCAATAAATCAGGAAAAAGTGGTAATACTGTTAAATTACCAAAAATAGTTCCAATATTTTCAAACCATTCATAACAAAGAGGAATTAAATCTTGACCAATTAAAAATACTAATTTCTTAACATAATAAGCTGCTAATTCATGTCTGTTAGTGAACACATAATAATTATAAAAATAAAAAATTAAAACCATGGAAGTATTTGATGCAGATATATGAAGTCTTGATTGAACATATATTTCAAAATCACTCACTCCTTTTTCTCTATGTCTTAACAGTTGTTGAAATTTACCAAATCCTTTTATTAATGTTTTCTCAACTTGTTCTACTGCATGAGCTAATGCTTTAAGATTTGCTCCTGATCTAACTGAACTAATCATTTCATTAACTTGTAATATTTGATTTGTACCTTCTTCTTTTTCTTTCCAACTTCTAGAATACTCTTCTTCCAATTTAGCATTATAAGAATTTTCATTTCCTGGTTCATAAGTTGGCATTTTAGTATCATAATCTTCACTTCTGACTGTCATTCTGTTTCCACTCATTATACTTTGATAACTATTTAATGCATACACAAGATGCCAGATTTTCCTATGAAGATTTTTAGTTTTGATATCCATACGTTCACCAAAAATATAATCAGGATCACGATTTAAACCTAAAGTACATGCTAAATTAGTTATAACTCCGTTGAATATATAAACTTCATTTTCACGATCTCCATCACCTTCTTCTGGTGCATAAATATAATAAATTCTCATAAATAATACAAACTGTAATACTGGAATACTTACAGTTGATAATAAATCAAATAATCCCAAACATTTTCTTGATAAATCATAATAAGCAGTTGAAATCGGATATGTAAGTATAAGATCTACATCTTTATCAACAGATCTGTAAGTGAATTTTTGGGGGTTAATAAGTGATAAACTAATTATTGATAAATAAGTAAGTCTCATCATTAATAAAAGAGTTCCTAAATTAGCAAAATCAACTCTTCTTTCAACCTTTATTTTATCTACTGGAACAAGTTCAAAGGTCATAGGACCAATTATCTTGACAATAGTAGAAGTGAAATCCTTATAATCTATTGCCTGACAAAGGAATGAATATTGACTGAAATATAATCTCACTAATCTCCAGATTATACCTCTTGGTGGGAGAAGTTCTTTTATACTTTCACATAATTTTTCTGCCTGACTCAATTCTGTTTTTTGGGAGTAATTAAATAAAACTTTAGAAGGAATTCCATCAGGATTCCTAGAAAATGATGAAACTTCACTAGCAAATGAATTAGATTTTGATGAATAAGCATAAGGTTTCATATCAGTTAACCCATTAATATTTGCTAATTTATTTTCAAATTCTGTTTCAACTGATTTAAGATGAGTGTCCAATACTGGTTTAGTACCACGATCCTTCATAGCTAAACATATAACAAAATCTAATACTACAGATAGAACATTATCTACTTTCATCAATGCTTTCCAACTAAATGGAGATCTTCCTCTAGTAAAGCCAGTTTTATCGAAACTAGCTTCATGACAAGGACAGAAGAAATTAATGGTTTCAATACTAGAATCAACAGGATTATAACCAATCATATCGTTACCCAGTTTGGAATCTAAGTCCTCTGAAACATCACTTCTAGTATCATATCTATCGGAACTTTCTAAATCTTGTTCCAATCTCCTAATTTGATTCTTTAGTAGTCTTATTTCATTATTTATCAGTTCAACATCTCTTTGGCGCCTAATTTCATCAGTGATTCCAATTACTTCATAAATACATTCATCATTCCCATATTTAATACATGTTGCACATGGTTTCCCCTTATTACATTTTACTTTCCGTTTCTTACAAAATGTACAAACTACACTAATTCTATTCCTTTTCCTAGTAACCATTATTGTGGAAAATACATTCTCTTTGTATTAAAATTATATAGGTGAGTAATCGCCGCGCGTTATCACCGGCAGGTTGCGAAATCATTAAGCAAGGATATTTCTACGGTTAATAATGGAAATTCCTGATACATTTATATACAGTTTAATTCATGGAGCGTTAAATGAATTAGGTTTACAACCTGTTGCCGATAGTTTAATTGAAGAAATCAATAAAAAGGGACTTTTAACTAACTCTGGAGATGCATTGAATCAATCTTCAAAGAAGGCCAAGTTGTTTGAATGGTTTAATTCTAGTCTTTTAAAAGGTGATTATGGAGTTGTTTTACTGTATTTAGAGGATAATTTACGAGTTTATTCTACAACTGGTGATCTTAAACAGGAAGTTGGTAAGAAGCCAAATTTGGTAGAGATTTTGAACTTGGAAGTTTCCCCAGAATCTCCAGACTTGTCTCAGCTTACTTCAGCCGTATTGATGTGTATGTATCTTATTAAGAGGATTGAGTTTTTAGAGAAATTGGTGGTATTTCTGACTAAAAATTCTGGTGATAATAATAATTTACTCCAATATTTGAGTGATGAATTAGGTCCAATCTTAGACTCGGTGACTATGAATCCTTTGATTTCTCAATTGTTTGATGACGATATTCTTAATCACTTGACAAGAGAACTTGAATCTTCTAAATTACTTTCACTTATAATGGAACTGCCATTAACTGCCATTGAAATTGAAAATGGTGTGTTCAATAAAGAAGTGTTGTTTTATCATGTCAATTTACAGAATAATACTACTGAGCATTTTGTCAATAAATTACGTCAATTATTAGTTAAATATTATCTACATAAAGTATTTTTGAATGATTTCTATCAAGGATACTTACCGTTCCTGAATATTAAACTTCCTAATAATTTACTTCAGAAGATTATTGAAAATGCTGCTGTTTATAATCGATTTAAAGCTACTCATTATTTGCCTAGTAGGTCTAGTACAGATGATGATGAATTTATTCCACCTATTGATTCAAATATCAATAGTTTTTACAAACCTAGGTTTCCTTCAAAATTATTGCATACTTTAGCTCATCATTCTGGTCAAGTATGGTTTACTAAATTTAGTCCTCTGGGGAAGTACTTGATTACAGGAGCTGCTGATGGCAAACTTATCATTTACGACGTGATCAATAACTTTGAAGTATTGGCTACTTTAATTAGTGATAATGTCACTGATAAGAATGCTTTTGTTAACTCAACTTATAAAACATCTTCAGCTAGTAAAGCGGTCATTTATTGTTGTTGGGATCCAAATGAACATTATTTAGTTAGTGGTTCTTTGGATACTAGAGTAAGAGTATGGGATATAAGAAATTTGAAAAATAAATCAAAGAAGGTAAATAAGAGAATCACAAGATCTACAAACGATGATTTGAATGACGATATTAAATTACTTACTTGTTTCATATTAGGTGAAAAAATAAGAACTTGGTCATGTGAATTCTTACCTATAACTACTTCCCAAACTCCTCAATTTATAATTGGATCTCCAGATAAAGTCTTGAAAGCTTATGATATCTACGGAACCGAATTATTTGATTTCTATGGAAATACTCATGAAAACAATAGTCTTAAAGATGAAGACGTTCAAATGAAACATGAAGATGATGATTCATTCAATTATGAAGATGATGAACCTGATGTTGATAGAAGTACTCGTTTACCAACCAATAGATCAAATTTAAATTTACAAATGGCATCATCTTCTACTACTAATTTACGAGACCCAGGTTCAGGAGAAAATCAAGGTGATGATAATTTCAATAGAATAAACGATCTTGCGATGTCTCCTGATGGAAAAATTTTAGTAACTGCTAATAATGATAAGAAAGTTGATTTATATGCCATTCCAGATTTGACTAATGTAGAAGCTATTACCAGGAAAATCACTAGTATTAATCTTAAAGGTAGATTAACCAGTTGTTCTATCAGCAGGAATGGTAAATATTTATTATTAAGTTTAGCACCAGACGAATTACAAGTTTGGAATATTGAAAACTTAAAAGAACTGGGTAAACCTATTTTATTCAAGAAACTCCTTGGCCATAGTCAAAGATCATTTATCATCAGATCAAGTTTTGGTTATTTAGATACTAAAAACAAACAAGAAGAATTGGTATTAAGTGGTAGTGATGATGGAGATATCTATATCTGGAACTTATTTTCAGGACAATTAGTTACAAGAGTCAAGGGACATGAAGGTGTATGCAATTCTGTGAATTGGAACACTACGTTTGTCCCCAATGATGATACAAAAGATTACGGAAAGTTATGGTGTTCTGTTGGAGACGATAAATTAGTCAAGATCTGGGGGCCAGCAAACTTTTAACTCATGTTAAAAGCTAATAGCTAAAAAACTAGAAATTGCTCGTATATATAATATATAGATTATAATTCATCGTGTTCAACTTCTTCCTTTTCCTTTTCAGGTTCTTCATCTTCAACTTCTGGTTCTTCTTTCTTGAATTGATTACCATCAACACCTAAACCATTGTTTTTAATGAAGTCAACAAATCCATCTAATTCTCTAGCACCACTATAAGGGATTGGAACTCTTAATCCAGTAGCGGCATCAACTTCACCATTAGCTGGGTAGAATAATAAAGTTGGGTAACCTTCAATAGCAACTAAAGTATCAACATCATTCTTAGAATGGTCAATCTTAGCCACAACAACTCTGTCATCGTTACCTTTGAATAAAGAACCTAATTCTTCCCAAATAGGGGCTAATCTCTTACAGTGACCACACCAATGAGCGTAATATTCAACAAAAATATCTTTAGTTAAATCTTTTAATAATTCATTATGGTTGTAACTAACCAATGGATAAACTGGACTAGTTTTAATTTCTTCATCAGTTGGTAAAGGTTCTGATTTAACAATTGGTTCAGCTTTACCTTTAGAGAAATCTTCAACTAATTCTTCAATTTGTTCTGGAGTTGGTCCATCTGGGTTTTTCTTTTGGTCAATACCATATTTCTTGTTGTTAGCATTATCTTGGATAGCAAATAATGGGACAATTTCTGGGTCCATGTTTAATAATTCAGCATGTCTTCCGAAAATATTAGCATCTAAACCAACAAAATTGATATCACCTCTATATTTCTTACCGAGCTTGATGAAAAGTTCTTCAACAGCATCTCTTTGTTCTTGAGATTTATAGAAATAATAAGCAAGTGGTAATGGTGCATCCATGTACATCATATAAGTTTCACGGTTAATATCGCCGAAGTAAGGAACAACTTCGGTTTTAAAGAAACTAGTTAAATCTTCTTTAGTGACATCTTTAGTGAATGGGATAATAGAGTTATCCTTTGGATGAACAACAACGTAACTAATTTTTTTAAGGAATTCTTTAGGTTTGAAATCAAAATATTTAGAAGATAATGATTCAATAATTTCTTTAGAATTAGCAGTGATGAAAGTTAATTCTTTTCTTAAAGCATTAGCAACATCAGTATAAGTAGTGTTAGCAAGTTCATCGGCTTTAGCAGCTAATTGGATGGCAAAAGGAGCAGTTTGTTCAGAAAGAGTTTCTAAGAATTTTTCAACTGATTCTGGAACTAAAACAGATGGTAAAGTTTGTTTGATCATATAATCAATAATACCATCAGCTTCTCTTGGACCTTCATAATCTTCAGTATTTTCACCTCTCAAAACTTTTAAGGTTGGATATCCTCTAACGCCGAAATTTTTACATAATTCTTCTTCAGAAGTACAATCAATTTGAGCAAGCTTAATTTGAGGATGACTAGTATTCAAAGAATCAGCAGCTTTAACAAATTCTGGTGCTAATTTTTTACAATAACCACACCATGGAGCATAAAACTCAGCCAATACTATAGGACTATCCTTAACGAATTGATCAAAAGTTTCGGAAGTAAGTTTAACAACAGCAGAGTTTGGATCAGCATCAGCTTCTCCTTCAGAAGGTCCACTGCTTACTACCGATGCAACAGTAGCCAATAAGGCGGTTAACTTGTAAAATCTCATGGTGAATATTGAGTTCTCGCTATGATTTATAATCGACGCGGAAGAACAGCGTGTTATATAGTATGTGTGCGAGAACCACTCCAACGTTGAAGATTAAGTTAACCAGCTAGTGATTATGCAATGATACGTGGCTTATGCTGACTAATTTTAGTAAGTCACCTAGATAGTTAAGATGATACATCACTTGGATATACAACTATGATGTATCACAATGAAGTATCATGTAATATCACTGATTAATTAAAATAGACTAGAACTGAGAGAATTAGAGTTAAGTCCGGAGAAGGAAATGGAAATATTTCGAAGGAATTCGAATGAGGTAGAAGGGAGTGATCGCTTGCTTTTTACAGCAAAACAGTGAGATGTGGGCTATGACAGAACAGAGATACGTCATACCAAGAAGTAGAGTGGAATTATTGAAGAAGGAAGTACAAAATCATGGAGATATTATACGAGGCTCGTACAACTGCAACCATGAATTGCAGCCATGAATTACACAACACTTGTACCTGCAGATATCCTAGGTGAATACTCAATAGTATGGTCTTAGAAGTTGTCTAGTTGCTCGTATATCATTTTATGCTCTTATAGGGATATCTTAAGCTCTTCTTTATTGATGTAGACTTATTCTGTATTTAAAGTTTATGTTAAATTAATCGTTTGACGTTTCTCATTAGGCTGCAATATTGGGCTGCAACGATCAATGTCTAAGTTACCAAGCACCCATAATAGCTCACCATCAATAAACACATGCATTAGTAGAGAAAGATTCCAATAAATATATACTTAATGTCTACATACCATCATAACACTCACAGTATAACTTGTACATTGTACAACTTGCAAATTTCACAATTCATCACTATAACTTGTAACTTGTAACATGTACAAATCCATTGTAACATGTACAAAATCATTATAACTTGCAGTATTACATAACATACAGCCATTAAGTTGATTCTTAATGAATCATGAACTAAATCCCAAAAAACTCTCTCCAAGTCCCCCATGTACTTAATTCTGTATCGTAAATATAATGCATTGAGTGTCTTAAAGAACTCTGCAAATATTGTGGATGAGAGTCATAAATAAGCATAACTAATGCCCAGGTTAATACAGCAAAATATTTCCATGATTTGTTATAATAATTTTGCTTTAATTTCAGCTGTTGGTTTACTGATAAATCTTTATAAGTAATAATTTTATCACGAACTGAATACTTTGGTTGTAAGCAGTTTAAATAGTAATCTAATAATATCTTACATACTGCAATCATTACTCTTGAAAAACAATATAATGTGATTTGATGAGTGATACCAGGATGGAATAAATTGAAGTTTTGACTATAAACAATCCATGATCCAAATCCTCCTGCAATAAACTTGGATAATAATTTAGAATTCAGTCCTAAAACTTGATCATTTAGTAACACATTAAGAGCTATCTTATAGATTATTGCAAATACTGCTAACACTTCTGCATGATTTCTTGTTGCTTTCAACACTTCAATGATTCTAGGTTTCATTGGGCCTGATCTATAAAGCAAGTTTATAACCAAGGCATGACTAAATCTTATCTTACCTCCATAAACAACACCATTTCTAGCGGATCTGACTATTTCAAGAAGCGGACGATATAACGGATTGGTCAAAATCGACATGTTTGTTTTTTTTTTGTATGGTTTTAAATTATGATTTTATTCTAAGTAGATGTAAATTGATTGGAAACTGTTGATTGTATGGGATTTATTTATGCGAATACGCACTGTCCTTTTATCCGGGGAAATGCGCCAGCGGTACTACCGAAGAGGCAGAACTTCCCTACTGTCGCGCTGGCACCACCAACTGGCCATATGAAAAGTAGATCGCGTACCACGCGGCAGATGGGTGCGCACCTCGCTGCCCGCCCGGCGCACCCCCTCCTCGCACCGTGTCGCCTCGTCCCACCGTCACAATCCACACACGACCGCGCTTACCACAAAGAAAATTTTTCACCACAAATTCAATTATACCAGTGTATCACTGAAGCGAGTGAAACAAATAATATTCACATCAGCATTTGGTAGAATTCTTCCCGCATATATATTACGAATTCCACCCCCCTTCTCGCTATTCTGAATCATGTCGGTTTCTTATGCTAACGTTGCTGCTAATGGATCAAACGGCTCCACTCCTTCTAAAGAACCTTCATTAGAATCGATTGAAATTCCAAGTCCTGAAATTGAAAAAGAACCTGAAATGGAACCCGAAGTTGAAAAGAATCAAAAGCCAGCCAAAGCTCAAAAGGAGAAGGAAAAACCAAAGAAATTAGCTCCGGCTCCAGTACCTCAAACTAATGCTTGGAGGAGTTCAAATACTAGTATTACTACTAATGATGATGATGTTAAATGGCCAACTCCACCTCAAGATTTGAAAAAACCTGCCACCAATCAAAAATTTATTAAACCTATTACTAATAAATGGGTCCCAATTAATGCAAAATTAATATTACCAAATTCAAGAAATAATCAACCTAATAAAAAGAATAAAAATAAAAATAAAAAGAAGAAAGCTGCTGCTAACGGTTCTAATGGTGCCACTACTAATAATGCAAATGGTAGTACTACTGCTCCTGCTGCTAATGGTAAACATGAAAAGAAAGAAAAAATTGATAAGGATAAACTTGAAAAGGAAAAATTAGAAGTGCAAGACACTCCTTCTCCTAATACTGAATTTAGTAATCCTGAATTTAATTCTGAAACAGTTGAAATTAAACCTATTGAAAATATAGAATCAACTCCACAATCGTCAATTTCTCCAAATAATGGATCTGATGTTGATAAATTAACTGAAGATTTTAAAAATTATGTACCTGTTAATGGTTACTATCAACCTCAACCATATCCTTTAAACTATAATAACAGACAACAGTTTAGAGTACCAAATAATTACAGAGTTAATCGTTATTCATTACCTAATAACTATCAAAGTGGTTACATTCCTGTAGGATATCCACAACATCATCAATCATTACCAATGAATCAATACTATCCACATCCTCAACAATATATGCAACAATATCAACAGCATCCATATCAGCAACATCCATATCAAGCACATTATCAACAGCAACAACCTCCAATAGCGGTGCCACCACCAATTTCACCAAAACAAGATCCACTTAGTGCTTTAACTCAACAGTTGGATTACTACTTTTCTTTAGAAAATCTTATCAAGGATATTTACTTGAGGAAAACTATGGATAAAGAAGGATGGGTTCAATTAAATACGATATTAAATTTTAAACGAGTACAAATAATTTTAAATAATATTAAGGCTGGTAATTCTGATAAAGATTTTAACCAATTAATTTTAAATTCTTTAAATAATTGTTCAAATATTGAAGTATCCAATGACAATGATGATTTAGAATCTATTAAAATAAGAGTCAAACAAAACCATCAACAGTGGGTATTGGATAATTAATTACTTTACGTGTAAAAAGAAAAAATGTCATTAACTATTGCATAAATAGATCTTATAAATAGTCTAACTAATAAAAAAAAAATACCCCAATCCCAACCAATCATGAATTAGTTTCTATTGGATCTTCCATTATTTATTAAGTTATCAATTACAAGTGCTAACTACATAATCAAGTGGTTATTGTATATTGTATAAATAAGTCTACCAAGCTAATTTAGCTAGGAATCCATTAGGATGGGTTCTAACATGCCACTTTCTAAGTTCATCATATATGACAACAACTAATCCAAAGCCAACAGATATGAAATAGTATTCAACTTTGATTGAATCAGATGCTATACTCTTTTGAAGAGCAGGAATGTAATTCCAAATAAATGTTGATGCAAATATAGGAAATACCACCAATAATTTCCAGCTAAAATTATGGAAAAGACTAACAGTTCTTGTTCTGACTACAAGCAAATTGAATGCCTGTAAGATCACCAAATTGACAAAATAAATCAGCGAAGATGATGCTAAGATGGTGCTGATTTTATCAGGATCATCATAATTCCCATAGTTGTTCAATTCGGAAAATGGAACACCCCTTCTGGTGTAATTCAAGAATGCCAATAACATAGATGTGAAACTGTAGTATGTTCCCACAATGAAATAGCCATGGAGGAATAATTTCCAGTCAACTAATTTTTCTCCACTGATACTTCTTGGTTTTTTCTTCAACAAATCCTTTTCAGCTCCCTCAAAACTGATGATTATTGATGCTGCACAGTCAGTAATACAACAAATGACAATCATAAGGAAACTGGATAACATTTGTGGGTATCCGAAAATAACGTTCAACAATACTGGCCATAATTCTGAATACGTACCAGCAGGAATCAAGTAGCAAATGGTTTTACGTAAGTTTTCAAATACCAAACGTCCGTACATTAATGCATCAACCATGGATGTGAACGAATCCAACAATACTAAGTCACTGGCCTCCTTAGCAATATCACTACCGTCAGCCATAGAAATACCAATATCGGCTTGTTTGATTGAAGGTGAATCATTGACACCATCTCCTGTCATACCAACAACGTACTTTCTTTTCTGGAATTCTTTCACAATCTTAAGTTTTTGCTCAGGAGTGGTTCTACTGAAGACAATCTCATTACATTTGACAAGTCTATCCCAGTCAACTTCACTTAATCTAAACATATCAGAACCGTTGACAATAACTGATTGATAATATGCTTTAGTATCCTCATTATCCTCATCATATTCATCTCCTTGAGGTTGTAACAAATGGTGTATAGTATTAACACGTTCACTGGTCAAAATCCCACATTTTCTAGCAATACTTTTTGCTGTAAGTTCAAAATCTCCTGTAATCATAACAAGCTTAATACCAGCTTCCTGAAGCTGATTAACCACTTGTGGAATCTTATCACGTAATGGATCAGTTATACCCAACAATCCAACACAAATCAAGTCAGAAATATCAATATCTTCATCTTCATTGAATTCTGTTAGTATTTTGGATGCTAATAATATAACCCTTTCACCACTACCACTCCAATTCATTTGTGTTCCAATAAGTTCCTGAACTTTATTGTCAGTTAAGGCTTCAACACTTCCTTCTTCTTGTTTAATATAATTACAATGAGGAATCAACACATCTGGAGCGCCTTTTACTGTCAATAAATATTTCCCAGTATCGGTTTGGAAAACTCTAGCCATATATTTCAACTTGGAACTGAATTGTAATTCTTTAACTAAAGTATAACTGGGTTTAAGTTCTCCAGATTTCAATGCAAAATTTAAAACAGCTCTATCAGTTTGGTTACCGCCAACTGCTTCACCATTTTCTTCCACGGCATCGTTACATAGACGACCAATCATTGATAATGATTCATTTGGTCCGATACATTGGGTAACTGCCATGACTCCAGTAGTTAATGTGCCTGTTTTATCACTACAAAGCACACTAATTGAACCTAATGTTTCTACAACATTCAATGATTTACATAAGATGTTGCTATGTTTCATTTTGTAAGCAGTGATGATTAAACATACCGTCAAAGCAATAGGCAACCCTTCGGGAATAAATGCAACAGTAACCGAAACTAAATCCACAATTAATGTTGGAGTATTAATCCAATTAGGGTATGAATGTCTCAACCACGCAGCCCAGAGGATACAGATTAATACCACCAAGGCTAAAATCACAAACACAACAATGGCAATGAATCTGAACAACTCTATCTGTAAAGTGGTCAAGTGTGGTTTAGGAGCTGAAGTTAATTTGGCAATTTCGCCAAAGATAGTTGAGTCTCCAGTGGATACAACTACACCCTTACCATTACCACCAACACAGAAAGTACCTTGCATGGCAATTCTTTCGCTTTCAAGATAGTTTGGATTTGAACTAATAACTTGACCTTGACAAGGAACTGTTTCACCAGTCAAGATCGATCTGTCGAACGATAATCCATGCAGTTCAAAGATTCTTATATCAGCAGCAATCTTGGTATTATTCTGGATCATTATCACATCTCCTGGAACCAACTCTTCACTTCTAATAGTATCAGTTGTACCATTACGAATAATCTTCACATCCAAAGGCAATAAATTATTGATAGATTTCATGACTTGATTACTTGAAAAGTCCTGAAAGAAATTAAGTGCAGCCTGAATGACAAACACGGTCAACAAAACAATACCTAAGGCCAAGTTAGCCGTAGCAGGAGGATCACCCAAAGGTTTCCAGCAAATGATCACAAGAATACCACCAGCTAATAATAACCCACCAAAACCACCGAAAAAGTAGAAAAATACTTTCCAAAGATAATTTGTAGGTGGCTTGGACTGAACATTTTGCCCATACTGTCTACGTTTTTCAGCCACTTGAGCGTCAGTTAAACCAGCTACTAAATCGGTATCCAAATTACCAGCAACAGTAGCAATATCCTCACTATGCCAAGTTACAGATTTGAACTGAACATCCAGATTTGAAGAATCTTCGATGTTATAACTTACAGTTTTGAAAGCAGTCGGTAAAACTTTATCAGGATCCTGGCTGTTTATAGTGAACAATGAATGTTTTGAAGATGTCTTTGCGAGCTTAGCAAACTTGACTGAATCTTGCGACGCAGTTTTAGTTCTTTCATCTACCGAAGAAGATGAAAATTTCGTTTCCAAATCTGATTCCATTGTTATAGAGTTGCTGAAGTTATTGTAGAGATTTTATATAACATCATCGTCGAATTTTTCTGGTAGTGTTTTGAAACTATTTTGTATGAGGGATTTTTTTCGCAGCCAAAAATCGCTCATTTTTAACTACGCAAACCAGCACGATCTTTGAGTGATTTTCTTGTGGAATTACTACGTCATTGCATTTTGCGTGAATGGCTGTAGATCTGAGGTATTGCCTCGTCTTGTTTAAAGTTTTTTAGCCATTTGTAGAAACTATAGTATAGAAATTTCACCCTAAAATGGTGATTGTTGAACACTATGGAACGTGTTATTTGAGCGGTTTTAATCTTGAGTGATTTTACAACAAGAAAATTAATAACTAAGAATTTGTTTTTAAAACTCTATAAATTCTATCAGGCTATAAAATTTACCAGGCTATTTTAGCAAAGAATCCATTAGGATGGGTTCGAATATGCCATTTTCTGAGTTCATCATAAACAACTATAATTGAACCAAATCCAATGGAAATGAAAAAGTATTCTACCTTAACAGTGTCAGATGCAATACTCTTTTGAAGAGCAGGAATATAATTCCAAATAAATGTTGATGCAAATATTGGGAATACCACTAATAATTTCCAGCTGAAATTGTTGAAAAGACTGACGATTCTTGTTCTAACTACAAGCAAATTAAATGCTTGTAAAATCACTAAGTTAACAAAGTATGTCAGAGATGAAGATGCTAGAATAGCATTAATTTTGTCGGGGTCAGGATAATTACCGTAGTTGTTTAACAAAGAAAATGGGATTCCTCTTCTGGTAAAGTTCAAGAATGCTAATAACATGGATGTGAAAGCACAATAGGTCCCTAAAGTCAAATAAGCATGGAGGAATAATTTCCAGTCAACTAATTTTTCTCCACTAACACTTCTTGGTTTTTTCTTCAACAAATCCTTTTCAGCTCCTTCAAAACTGATGATGATAGAAGCAATACAATCCGTAATACAACTGATTATAATCATAAGGAAACTGGATAACATTTGTGGGTATCCAAAGATAATATTCAATAAAATTGTCCACAATTCAGCGAAACATCCAGCTGGAAGTAAATAACAAATGGTTTTACGTAAGTTTTCAAATACCAAACGTCCGTACATTAATGCATCAACCATGGATGTGAACGAATCCAACAATACTAAGTCACTGGCCTCCTTAGCAATATCACTACCGTCAGCCATAGAAATACCAATATCGGCTTGTTTGATTGAAGGTGAATCATTGACACCATCTCCTGTCATACCAACAACGTACTTCCTTTTCTGGAATTCTTTCACAATCTTAAGCTTTTGCTCAGGAGTGGTTCTACTGAAGACAATTTCATTATACTTGACAAGTCTATCCCAATCGACTTCACTTAATCTGAACATATCGGATCCATTAATAATAACTGACTGATAATATTCTTCTTCGGCTTGTTCTTCAGATTCTTGTTCAGGTCCTAACAAATTTTTGATAGTATCAACATATTCGGCGGTTAAAATCCCACTCTTTCTAGCAATACTTTTAGCCGTGAGTTCAAAATCCCCTGTAATCATAACAAGCTTAATACCAGCTTCTTGAAGCTGATTAACTACTTCTGGAATCTTATCACGTAAGGGATCAGTGATTCCTAATAATCCAGCAATGGTCAAATTTGAAATATCGATTGGCTCATCTTCATCAAAATCAGGTAAGATTTTAGATCCTAATAAAATCACCCTTTCACCACTATTACTCCAATTTAATTGTGTGTCTACAAGTTCTTGGATTTTTGCACCATCAAGTTCCTGAATACTTCCATCAGCATTCTTAATGAACTTACATTGGGGAATCAACACATCAGGTGCTCCTTTAACTGTCAATAAATATTTACCAGAATCTATCTCAAATATTCTTGCCATGTACTTCAATTTGGAACTAAATTGGAGTTCCTTCACTAAGTTATAACTTTGTTCAACTTCACTCGTCTCTAAGGCAAATTTTAAAACAGCTTTATCGGTTTGATTTCCTCCAGTCACTTCACCATTTTCTACCACTGCATCATTACACAACCTTCCTATTAAAGATAAATTTGTATTATCTCCAAATGTCAGAGTAACTGCCATTTTTCCAGTAGTTAAAGTTCCTGTTTTATCGCTACAAAGTACACTGATAGATCCTAATGTTTCCACTATATTTAATGACTTACACAAAATGTTACTTTGTCTCATCTTATGAGCAGTAATAATCAAACAAACTGTCATGACAATAGGTAATCCTTCAGGTATAAAAGAAACAGTAACCGAAACCAAATCCACAATTAATGTTGGAGTATTGATCCAATTAGGGTATGAATGTCTTAACCAAGCAGCCCAAAGGATACAAACTAATACTACCAAAGTCAAAATTATTCCTACGACGATACCTATGAATCTAAACAATTCCTTTTGTAAGGTAGTCAAAGTCTGTTTAGGAGCTGAAGTTAATTTAGCTATTTCACCGAATATAGTTGAGTCTCCTGTGGATACAACAACGCCTTTCCCGTTTCCTCCAACACAGAATGTTCCTTGCATGGCAATACTTTCACTTTCAAGATAATTGGGGTTGGAACTAATAACTTGACCTTGACAAGGAACTGTTTCACCAGTCAAGATCGATCTGTCGAACGATAATCCATGCAGTTCGAAAATTCTAATGTCTGCTGCAATTTTAGTATTGTTCTGAATAATAATTACATCACCAGGTACCAAATCCTCACTTCTGATAGTATCGACTAGACCATTACGTACAATTTTCACATCCAACGGTAACAAATTATTGATCGATTTCATGACTTGATTACTTGAAAAGTCCTGAAAGAAATTAAGTGCAGCCTGGATGATAAACACGGCCAACAAAACAATACCTAAGGCTAAGTTTGCCGTGGCTGGAGGATCACCCAAAGGTTTCCAGCAAATAATAACCAAAACACCTCCAGCTAATAACAACCCACCAAAACCACCAAAGAAATAAAAGAAAATTTGCCAAAGATAGTTGGTTTTAAGTTTAGACTGGACATTCTGACCATACTGTTTCCTTTTTTCTGCCACTTGTGAATCAGTTAAACCTGCAACCAAGTTAGTATCTAAGTTATCAGCAACAACAGTAATATCATCACTATGCCAAGTTATTTCTCTAAAATGAGCATCTTGATTTGTAGTATCATCGATGCTATAACTAGCAGTTTTAAAAGCAGTCGGAAGAACCTTATCAGGATCTTGGCTGTTAATAGTAAATAAAGAATTCTTAGAGCGGGCTTTGGAAAGTTTACTAAACTTAACCGAATCCTGCGATCTTTCTTCGACCGTTTGAGAATATGACAACTTCGTGTCTAGATCTGAATCCATTGTGATAGAGATTTTACCTTACTTTACAGATTTTATAAGTTAATCTTGATTTCATAATCTAATTTGAAAATTTTCATGAGGGATTTTTGTTTTCGCAGCCAAAAATCGCTCATTATTAACTATGTAAAAAAGCCAAATGTTTGAGTGATTTTTCTCGATTGGTAATTTCAAGATACGTCATTGTGTTGCATTGTCCAATTAAGTGAGTGGGTGATGTAGATTGAGGTTTGGCACGGCAATATTCAGCGTCTTGACATAATTTATTATGAAATTTCTTTTAAATCGTTTAAAATTAAATTGATTGTTTAATTAATTTGGAGATGTTTAATTGGTAGAATTATTGACAATCTGTGTAAATTAGATGATAATTTGTAAACTGGTAATTTCTTTTATATGCTATTATAAATATTTAATCTATTGAACTTCTTGTTCTATATTTAACACGTTGACATTTATTCACTTGAAGGCTCTAAAGTAGTAACTTCGTCTTCAACTTTCTCAATAGAATGTCTTTTTTTGGCTTCCTTTACAACATGTAAATTACGTAAAATTAATTCATCGGCTACATCCGTATCAAGATGTTGTAAATACTCTTTGGGAATTAAATAGGGCCATAACCATTTGGCGGCAAATGCAAAAAAGAGTAATACACCCGGGAATCCTACAGCAGCTTTTGTCAT
Organism: Yamadazyma tammaniensis; assembly: GCA_030566005.1. Taxonomy (NCBI): domain Eukaryota; kingdom Fungi; phylum Ascomycota; class Pichiomycetes; order Serinales; family Debaryomycetaceae; genus Yamadazyma; species Yamadazyma tammaniensis. The sequence continues at coordinate 962,333 of JAJMHK010000004.1, read as the reverse complement.
TGTTATAGCAACTTCTGCTACTGATGCAATAATAAGTAATATAAGATAAATAATGAAATGTTTTCGACTAGGAAATTTTTGGAACTCTTTAAACATTTCAGGACATGTTGGATCATGTTCGATATAATCTTTGTCCAAGAAAAGAAATCTTATTCTATTCATAACAGGATTTTGATGCAATCCAGTTATAGCCATGATGAAAAATAATCCCGATAAAACTGCCTGAGGAATTAATCCTAAAACGGTTAAAAAAGGCGGACTCATCATTAAAAATGTTAACAATCCTTGAACTGTATTGGTGATTCGTTGTTCCACGACAGATAATGCTTTTTTGGTCTTTAAATCATGTACCACGAGGGAGCTCGTATGCAAAGGAGCTTGAGGAATCAATCCGTTTGGTGCAGGAATTCCTAAAATCCCTGCTACACCTGTAGTAATTCCCAATAAGGCAAAATCCCAATGGAACGATGAGGGTTTCTTAAGGGGGAACTCTTTCAGTTGACACATTAAGGAACTAACGTTATGATCAAAATAGAATAAAAATGTCAATAAAATTGCAAAAGGGATAGCAAGGAAAACATCACCAACATCGATATTTTCGTTGGGCCAGAAATGAATAAACCATCCATGAGGTCTTTGAGTGCCTGATTTAGTAGGGACAAAACTAGCATTAACAGGTAATTTCTGGGTAATAGTTTGATTAAAATAACCACCAAAATGAATAAAACCTGTGAAAAAAATCACCGATAAAGGTACTCCATAATCTACGAAAACTTTACGGATCCAAGGTTTGAAATAATGAAGATACTGACTGAAAATAAATGACCCTACTCCACACATTATCATAAGCATGCTAATAAGCACTGAAAAATAACCTGAAGCCAAATCTACATCTCTGAATTGGTTACTTAAGATCTGGATTCCTTTGTGAATATATACAATATTAATGAAAAATCCAAACGCTTCACACGAAAATGTACTGATAATCGCCAAGTACGATATATAGTTACCTATTGCCAATACTAAATGCATAACCATCGACCAAAGATAGATCCAGCACATGAATGGGAAGTAAGGTGTACCTCTAGGTTTCATTATATCATAAACTGTATAGCTGAAAATCGATATAGGACCCGTAACTCCTACTATACATAAAGGTTGTCCCAGCACCAAACCAAATACGACCCCAGCAATGGCAGAACTCAATAGCACTTCATTTAAACCATACAGATCATCAGTATTATCAAACATATCTTGGGCAAACGCTATAGCAGGAAGCAAATTGGTGAAAAATATGAACACTGTTGAAGGAATCACTCTATAATTCCAAGCATCTTTGAAATCACTCACATAATAAGGAATCAATCTGCATTTTATATCATTATATATTCCGTACCCCCAGTATCGTACTGGGTTAGAAATTTTGGATTTCACTTTCATTAAACCACTATTATCTATGATTTATACTCGATTTTCTAGTCAAATTCCCATATAAATCCTTTCAATATTCTATTATACAAATAAATTAGATACTAATTGTGATATTCACGTTTTGCAATTTAGCGCGAAAGCAATCTTATAGATAACAAATTGCTTATGTATGGAAATTGATGGAGTTGCTTGTAGCTCACATAGGTGCAGGAAACCATTCAAGTAAACTTGATCAGCGATATAAACGACTATTACATAAAGCATTGAATGTTTGTGTAGATGGTGAAGATAATAAGAATGCTAGTGAGAATGCTAGCGAGATTGTAGTAAGATGTAGCAGAATCATAGAAGAATCTCCTCTTACGAACACAGGATACGGGTCTTCGTTAGATATAGAGGGTAATGTGAGTTGCGAGGCAAGTTTCCTACAACATAGCCAAGGGAAATTGGCCAAGTATGGCAGTTTACTTGGCATTGATGCCAAGTATCCAGTGCAAGAAGCGATTGATGTATATGAAAAGATAGATGAACTATGGGAGAAAAAGCAGTATGGTAAGATAGGTATGACGAAGCCGGTGGTGCTTGATCTGTCCGCTAGGAAGTTTATTTATAAGCAGTTGGGATTAGAGGTGAAGGCAGATGATTTAGTAGAGCCGCATCAGAAGAAGAAGTATGATGTTTATCATGAGGCTTTAGAGGGCTCCATAGAGGAAACAGCGGCGGCTGTTGCTGATGCAGTGGCTATTTCCGATACAATTGGTGACACGATTAGTGACACATCAGCTGTGTCTGATACAATTGGTGTAATATACCAACAAGAAGCAACTACTACCGTTGCAGCATCTTCTGGGGGAAACTTTCTTAAGCTTCCTTCTCGTATAGGTTGCGCTGGTATAATAGGTGCAGGCATAGCTATAAAAGAAGATAACGACTCGCAAATAACTTGTATGTGCAGTGGAAATGGCGAAGATATAATACTGTTGAATCTAGCAAACTTAGTAGCAGGCGAACTGCTAAACTCTGACATGTCAGTGCATGATATCATAACTAGCCATAGTGCAAAAGCTGTACTTAATCATGATCCAGTATACGTTGGAGTTGTATTAGTTATCACCACATGCGACTCCAAACAGTTGGTGTACTATCATACAACAGAATCATTTTATTTTGGGTATAGATGGAGAGGAAAGGTGCATATCATACAGAGCCTAAATCCAGGCAAATATGCATTGGGAGAAGTCTTCTTAAGATAACAAAGGAAACTAAGTATACACTAAAGTATAGACATAGGAACAAATGAGCATAGGGTGCATAAAAGTAATTAATCTTGTATAATACTTCAATAATATAGGGTAAATCAGTAAGAAGACAAGTAGTAGAGGACTTCCCTGCTTCGGCAGTGAAAAGAAATAAGCGTACAGATATATTACTCACTAACTAGTGTTTAACGGGAAGTAGCATGAACCTTTTGGAAAGCACCCTTTTGTTGTTGTTTAGAAACTCTTGATTGAGCAACATTAGCAGCAGATTTAGCTTTTTCAGCTTTTCTAGTAGCTTTAGCAGTTTTTTTAGCTTCTTTATCTTTAGCTAATTTTTGGTCTCTGGCAGCTTTTCTATCAGCAGGTTTTTGGGTTCTTCTTTCTTTAATTAAATCCAATGAAGCACCAACAATGGCTCTTTGATGTTTAACGGTCTTTCTTGATCTTCTCTTGGCACTTTCTTCAGAAATACCTTTCTTGTGTTGTCTTCTGTATAACACGGTCCAAGCAATTCTTCTTGGATTCTTTCTTTGGTGGAATAAAGAAGCAGATTTGGAAGATTGGAATCTGAAGATTTTAGAGTCTCCTCTGACGAAAAGAGTTCCTCTACCTGGGTAGATTTTGGAACCGGAGAATGAGTCAATTTCAACTTTCACTATAATAGTTAGTATATTGATGGGATTTATTGAGTCTCTATATGCTGATAGGTTTGCCAACATGTGATATATAACTTCTTGATAACATGATTATTGATATACCATAGATGATTCTGGCACTATTTGTATAACTCTTAACTATTGTACATACTCTTTATGTTCTATGTATGAAAAACTTTACTAATAAAAGTTTTTCGATAAAAATCGCGGTCGTGGGAGGGTGAATTTTGCTAGAACTCAAGGAGGGCTTATGCCCTGTGACCCTAGTGAGGAAATGGTTTGGAGGCGCACGACCTTCCCGCACTATTTTCATCTTCTTCTGTGCGTAAAATTTTTCACTTATTCAAGACCGGAGTGTAGAATATCACAGAGATGGTCAGTATAATTTCTTCAAATAGCTAATTTTTGTTGTACTAAAGCCAATATTACACATCAATAATGTTGCTGGAGGTTTTAAAGTCTGAAATTTCGAATGTCAGAGCCAGTTTTAGTACAACTTAAGCATCGCTAAATGATCTGTGAAATACTAACAATTAGGCCCCAAAAGCAAAGAATCAAGAAACTATCAATTCCAAATTAGGTTTGGTTATCAAATCGGGTAAATATACCCTTGGTTACAAATCAGTTGTTAAATCTTTAAGAACTGGTAAAGCCAAATTGATTGTCATTGCTGGTAACACTCCAGTATTGAGAAAATCTGAATTGGAATATTACGCTATGTTATCCAAGACTAAAGTCTACTACTTCCAAGGTGGTAACAATGAATTAGGTACCGTCTGTGGTAAATTATTCAGAGTTGGAACTTTAGCTGTTTTGGATGCTGGTGATTCTGATATCTTAACCACTATTTAAATAGTTAATAGATAATTAATACTAGTATTATACTGAGAATAGTCTTCTATTGTACATTCATGCAATACAGATGGCGTTGGCCACATTTGGTACTGATCACTCTAGCTAACTCTAGTGTTGGCTACAGTTATCGCTGGTTCAACTGTGTTTCCAACTCTTTGATCTCTGCCTCTTCTTGCCTTATAAGTTCGTCTATATCAACTTCCTCTACATCAACTCCTAAGTTATATCCATGCAACTGTTCTCGTTGTTTATCAGCTACTGCTTCGATGTCTGCCATTTCCTCTACTAACTGCTGGTATTCCAATTTAAGACTCTGTATTTCTTCAATAAAAGTCCCCGACAATGTAGGTATCTTATTCATGGTATTTATAAGAAGCTCGTAAAGTTCATGGACTTTTTTAGAATCATATTTGGATTTAGTGGGTGAACTGTTAGGTTCTGAATCACCAGAACTTGCTGGTGTGTGGGTCAAAGTAGGTACAACTACTGCTGTTCGATCAGGACTTTCTTCGCCTTCTAAGTATTTGTTATTGTGGGTTTCATAATAGGTTTTACCGTCAACTCTTTTTGGCTCTTGATTCTCTTTGTTTATATTGTATAACAACAGTTCAGACTCTGTCGCGTCTTTAAGGAGTTCTGTTATAGGAGGACGTTCTATAAAAGCATTAGTAAAGATTCCTGGTTGTTGGAACTCTAGATCCTGTACTTTCTCGTTTAATTGCTCGATTCTTTCAAGATAATACGCTAGTGTAGGCATTGTTTACGCGAATATTGATCCTCAATAATAAGTATTGAGAATTGATGAGAACTGATATTGAGAAGTTAACTTGATTATTTTAGTTACCATTAAGCTTGGTAATTACTATTAAGCATCACGATTGTGTTTATGTAGTTCATTGGAGAGTTATATGTGACTCGGTGATAACGAAATCTTATTTGAGTTGTCACAAACACAGTTAATTAACTGCTAGAGTTACCAGATATCATTAGTATACTCTTAGTATCAACTGTATGTTATTGCTTAGTTATTACTGTCAGTTATGACTGCTAATAGAATTAACTAGTACTACTAATTGTTACTGTTAATTACTGTAAATACTGTAAACACTGTCAAATACTACTCTTAATCACTATTGCAATTACTCTATAAAGTAATACATTTGACGGCTAAGAATAACAGTTTGTGGAGGAGAGATAATCCACAAACATTACTGGACAAACAGTAAGTATAAATACAGCCGCTAGAAACGAGTAATTATGATGTATTGCATTTGTTGCATATTTAAAAAAATCTTTGGGCTTTGTAGAGTACATAACAAATTGGTTGTAATTACTCTACGTCTTTGTGTAGTAATGTACTCATATATTAGGCCAGCATAGTCATTAGTTATAGTATTATTAGTATTAGCTCTTAATTTTGACAGTATTTCTTCTGCGAACACTATCGCTAAAGTTAGTGCGATGGTCGATCTAGATAAGTTCCAAAAACCTAATAAGCCCTACTACCTAGCGCTAGGGCTCGAAGGCTCTGCTAATAAACTAGGCGTGGGTGTGATCAAACATCATCTTGGTCAGCTTTCCCAAACAAATAGGGCTGAAATCCTCTCCAATGTAAGAGATACTTACATCACTCCTCCAGGTGAAGGATTTCTTCCTCGTGATACTGCAAGACACCACCGTCACTGGGTGGTAAGGATCATCAAGGCAGCATTAGTGGATGCTAATATAAAAGGATCTGACTTGGATTGTATATGTTTTACCCAAGGTCCTGGAATGGGGGCTCCATTACAAAGTATAGTAATTGCCGCTAGAACATTGGCTCAATTATGGAATTTACCACTAGTAGGTGTGAATCACTGTGTAGGGCATATAGAGATGGGGAGGGAAATCACTGGTGCTAATAATCCTGTTGTATTGTATGTTAGTGGAGGTAACACTCAAATTATTGCTTACTCTCGCCAGAGGTATAGAATATTTGGTGAAACTTTAGACATTGCTATTGGTAATTGTTTGGATAGATTTGCTAGAGTATTAAAGATTTCCAACGATCCTGCTCCTGGATATAATATCGAACAGATGGCTAAAAAAGGTAAGCATTTAGTGCAATTACCGTATACTGTCAAAGGAATGGATTTATCGATGTCAGGAATTTTGGCTTATATTGAAGTATTGGCTAAGGATTTATTCTCCAATAATCCTAAACGGAATAAGAATTTGGTCGATGAAGAAACTGGTGAACTTATTACGCCAGAAGATCTTTGTTATTCACTTCAAGAATCATTATTCTCGATGTTGGTAGAAATTACTGAAAGAGCCATGGCTCATGTTCAATCGAATCAAGTATTGATTGTAGGAGGAGTTGGATCGAATGAAAGATTACAGGAGATGATGGAGTTGATGGTGAATGAGAGGAAGAATGGTTCGATCCACGCTACAGATGAAAGATTTTGCATAGATAATGGGATAATGATTGCCCATGCTGGATTGTTAAGTTATAGAATGGGACAGGTAAATGATATCAAAGATACTGTATGCACACAGAGATTTAGAACTGATGAAGTGTGGGTGAATTGGCGAGAAGACTAAACTATTAAGAAAATATTTAATATAACTACATTATAATACAAATAAACTATGACTGACCGTGGCCGTCTGAATACCTCCTGGTACCTCCAGACCAAACCGTCATATACTAACAGGTTTTTAAAAGGCACCTTGGCCTATCTGCCTCCAGTGTCAGATACGGACCGTACATCTATATTTATTCTCTTAACCAATTCATCGTTAATGGCTGGATTATCTGTCCAGAAATCACCATTTAACCCCGACATTTTCTGATACTTGCTGAAACCATCTGCAAGTTTCTCGTGTGATCCCTCTGGCTGATACGGCTTACAGTCTCGTAGTAAACTAGCAAGCTTTCTATTAGGAGTTCCATCCCATAGCGACGCACTCTGACGGAAATTATGTGTAACTGCTCTATCTGAACTCAAGGCGTTACCAAATTCTATCAACACGGCTTTATAGTCATCTTCATTGTTTTCCACTTCTTCCACGGAATTGATAGGACCAAAGACAGTCATTATCTCCTGGATTACTGGCGGTGAGAGCGACACTTCCGCTCGCTGCTTGTATTTCAACACCACTTTCGTCGATTGCTTACAAACATCAGATATATCAAACACCCTATCTATCTTAATATCCTTATAGCTCGTATATGATTTGTCTGTACGCAATTGAGCTTCAAGTGCCTTCTTAGCTTTGGCTCCTTGGCTGCGAAGCTTTTCAAGATCATTGGAATCGTACTTTTTTGGTTGGGGTTTTTCGGCTTTAAGAAGCTGATCCTTAAAGAAACGAGTTTTTTCATCCAACTGCTGACTTCTCTGTGTTTTCAACTGTTTCTGGTGCTGATTTTCATCATAAATAGCTCGTAAAGTATCGTCGCATAGAATCTGGTAAACTTGTGATAAAAGCTGAAATTGGTCATTTAAACCAGGATTTTTGTCAGGATGGAGTTTCAACGCCATTTTCCTGTACGCCTTACGTACTTCTTCCACGCTGGCATCTTGTGGAACGCCAATAAACTCATAAATATCAATAGTGAGAGGATCCATAAGTCGCGATTCTATGCATTGAATATGACTAACTATGAACTATAAACTGTCAACGGTTAATTATGAACTGTTACTATGAACTGGTATGAACAGGAATGGTTCTAACTCCGTAGTTGTTTCTAAATACAGCGTCACCTTCGGCGTAGCCTCGGCCCAAGCCAAAACCAATACCGACCCATACAGGAAAAGCTCTTCTTCTAAAAAGTAAAATGGATGCTAAGACTCCACCTCCGAGACCTAAACCGGTTTTGATTAAAGTGTTGGAAAGGACAACGTCCCATTTATCATTGAGCAAGTTTGACGACATTTAAGCTTCAAAGAGAGTTGTTGAAGATAGTTTCAAGATTGAAGATTTGGTTGGTCAATGCGCGCGGTAGTGGGCGTCTCAAATATAGAACCACATTAAAGTGCTTTTATATTTAATACTGTATTGCACATATGTTATATGAATAAATATGTACGTATTGGTGGTGATATGCAAATAGATGAATTCTATGTATGGATTTTTTCTTATTGGATTGTGCATTTATTTTATTCTTGCACATTTAGTACCTATTTGTATGCAACTGGCACTTATCTTACAAACATTATTCGTATTTACTTAACTCTTAATGGTCTAATTCTTGATTCACTTCAATTCATTCCTTGATTCCTCTTTTGCGGTAATTTTACGGAACTTGGCTGCAATTTAGTGGTTGCTTCAAACTTCGCATTAAGAATGCAATGTACAGAAAGTACATCCTCTCTAATCCAAAAGATATAAAACCATTCAAGTCCCAATTAGAACAAAATGGCCACTTAAATAAGTCTAAAAAGATCGAACAGTCACAAAACCAGTACTTTATTTACTCCTTAGTGCCGAAAGATTCCCCTTCCCCTTATAATATAGAAAATACGTACTACGGTTTCGATGAGCAAGATGGAAATCAGCATGTTGTTGCTTTTACGCAGGAATATTTGAAGAAATATAATGCACCATACACAGATGATACTACAGAACATCTCCCGAAAAAATGGAAGATCTACGGCAATTTGGTGCTCTTTCCTCCTAATACTTTTGAACACACTTACTGGGATGAGATATGGAAATTAATAGACAGACACGCTTTTTATAGCAAATTTCTTGCTAAATTCTGTCCGAATGTCACACATGCAGCTATAAATAGTCCTATAGATATTGTGGGACACGAAGATGAAAATATCATGAGAATACCCCAGCATATTAAGCCATTATTCGGAGATTTTGGCCCTGAACTCGCAAATGATCTTCTTTTAAATCCTACTCAAACTGACTTTGACCAGGGATTCTGGTGTAACACTGTCCAGAACGGGATCTTCCAAACATGGGCTCCTATGTACACGATGTTTTCCAAGGGAAACATCAAAGAAAAGAAGCGAATCTTGGACAGTTTCCCGAATTTGAACGATACTTACGTTATTGATTTGTATGCTGGAATCGGCTACTTCACACTTAGCTATGCCAAAAATGGTGCTAAGGTTGTTTGCTTCGAGCTAAACCCATGGTCTGTTGAAGCTCTTAAACGGAACTGTATTGCCAATGGATTCAAATATAAACTCAATGGAGAAATTGATGATGAACATCAAGTGTTCATTTTTAACGAAACTAATGAAAATGCACTGAATAGATTAAGTAAGTTTACTTCCATTCCTATTTCACATATAAATCTAGGACTTATACCTTCTTCCAAGCAAGGATGGGGAATTTCCAAACAATTAGCAGCGAAGTCTTCCATAGATACTTTGATGCATGTCCATGAAAATGTTCCGTTGGATTTGGTAGATGCCGACACTTTTGGCAGGCAGTTGGAGGATCAATTGCATGCCGATTACCAGTTAGCATTCAAGGTGAAAAGTTATTCTAAGGCGACATTCCATATGGTGTTTGATATGAATGCTAAACATCCATATTCAGGTTAGGATTATTTAATTACATAAGAGGTTAGAGATTCTTACAGGACTAGCAGTAAAAGTACATAGTTTAGACAGCATAAATGGGCTAATTTAATTGTGTGGTGATGTCGTGCATACAAGGTGGCACAATTTAATTAAGATTTTGGGGTTTATCCAATCCTGTTCTGTACAGAAAAGTTGTAAATAATCAGCACAGCTCAAAGAAGTATCAATATAAGAACTATCTGACTTCTAACGTCAAATAAATCGTTATGTTATTTCAATTTGGAGTCTTCTTTGCTATTTTATTAGTACAGCACTTGATTTTCCTTAAGCTTTTAACACTATCGAAGAATATTATGTATCAGACTGTTGCTAGCTTCGTTTATATATTTGTTACGCTTCTTGCCATTCATGAAAGCAAACCATACCTCATTGAATCCATCTAGCAGTCTTCTGACCAGCCGATATACAACTGCCATCTTCGTTGTCATGTTTATAGATAATAAATTTACATTACTGCTATCTACAGGTTACGCCAAATTACACAAAAACAGAGTTCCACGAATGTTAAAAGTCCATTGATAACTTTATGAAGTTGTAAGAATGTTCGGAGATAACTTCGTAAAATGCAACAATAAGCGATGTAAGGAAAGTTGTCGTGTGAGACAATATTTTTAATAATATCATAAAGAACAGCACATTAGATAGAAAAGATAAGAATTCTAATGATTTCGATTGTTTTCTATGATCCACTTCTTTCCTCTTTTGTAATAAACATTTCTCTTTTGAACAGTTGGCGGCTGAAAATCTTTCTTTTGATATGAGTCAACTGTCATTGAAAAATACCCCTTTTTCCTCCTTTCGACATTATAAAACACCTGAAGGAATATAGGAACAGACACACAATAATGGTTAAGTAATCCATAGTTAATGGAGATGTTTAGTTAATAATTTCTAGAAACAAATTAAGGTTCACAAATAATATCTATAATTCGGGGATATTAAACTTCCAGGGTTCATACTGCGTGTTATATAAAAAGCCAGTCCTGCTGATCTATATATAAAATGTACTTTGAGACCATCGTAGTCTTATTAGTCTTATTTATACAATACTTAATTTATCGTAAGTTTGAATCACTCACGACTAATGTTGCTTATAGAGTTATTGTTAACATTATTTATTTCATTATTGCCATTATTACTGCCAGCAGTGGCCTCAGATACATCCTGGATCATGTCTGATCAGGACAATTCAGTGACAAATGTAGATTTAGATTCATCTGAATGTGTGTACTATTTAAATGAGTTCAACCGGACTAAATCGAGGATAGATGATTATATTGAAACGACAAAAAGATTATTCGATGGGATTTGGGAAATAAGTGACAAGATCAAACAGAAATCAGGATGGAGCTGTGATTCCTATAGTGGCCAGATTGGTGCAGTTTACTATAAATTCTGGAGTGCAGAGGAAGGATGCAATACTGCGAGCCAGGTTGAAATTATTACTGGTGCAATTGGGAATATGCTAGATGAAACTGATAGGTGGTTCGATAATACTTACTGTGTGACGTTGAGACGTAAAGGAGAATGGATGGGACAAGTCCAGTTTAGTTCTGAATCGGTGTGGGCTTCTGAAGGATGTTCGCTGGACGATATTTATAGGAGCTATGATCATGAGATATCTTGAAGACTTTTCCATTTTGGGAAGATACCTTGAGATTTTCTATATAAAATCAACGGAATGTATTCAATTACTTACACTATCTACGTAACTCTGACAATTCGTGTTCTACTATTCACTATATTTTTCAACTTTCATTGTCTAGCTAACGTTAGCTAATAATATAATGGAGACTTGATATTAGGTAACGCTAATATAAAGCTTGACGGATTTAAGACTAGGTTCTAAGAACTACGTTTCCTAAAACGGATTGACACAACGTCATTATAGGCCTGTTGCTGCAAAGCCATACCAATAGTGCCGATTAGGTAACTTTTATGTAATCGGTTGCAAAATGCCAAATTGCTTTTTCCATCGCTATATAACTGTCATTATTGTAGCAATATGTAAGCATGTCCCAAATAAGACATGACAGTAAAGATCTACAACATTCTGAAGACTATTTAAAGGAGCGAGAGTCTCATAGGCTTCCGAACCAGCAAGATAGTTTAAATAAGCAGCCCATAGATGAGACAGAGAGGAGCGCCGATACAGTAGAGAGAAATAAACAAGAAAAAGATGGTGCAAACAAAGATAATCAACCTGGAAATGCTGAAGATAATGATAAAGAGGGAGATCTAGAATCACAGAAAGAACCTCCGTATACGATTTTCACCGATAGAGATCTTGTAGTGATAGGAATATTCATTAGTTTATCAGCAGTTTGGTCAATTCTTTCCTCCACACTTTTTTTCCCAGCCATTCCAAGTGTAACTAAAGAATTCCATGTTTCAACTGGCTTGGCTAATGTTTCAGTGGTAGTATATTTGGTGTTTCAAGCATTTACTCCGATAATTATCTCGGCCGTTGCTGATACTTACGGCAGAAGACCAGTTTCTTTGACGTTGTTGGCAGCATTCACTGCAACTTGTGCAGGCTTGTCACAAGTCCGTGTGTTCTGGGCACTTGTAGTGCTACGGAGTGTACAGGCTACATCGATTGCATCAATTGTTTCTACCGTCTTCGGTTTAATTGGTGATATTTCTCCTAAACATAAACGTGGAGGTTATGGCGGGATGGTTATGGGTATAGCGTTAAGTGGGCAAGCCTTTGGTGGACTTATAGGTGGATTGTTAGTATACAGATGGGACTGGCCAGGAATCTTTGTATTTTCTGCCATTGGTGGGGGAATAACTCTTATTGGAAGTTTCCTATTTGTTCCTGAAACTAATCGGAGTTTAGTAGGAAACCAATCGATTATTCCTAAGAATTTCATTCAAAGAGCTCCTGTATTGTTTGTTCCAAGAATCTATAAGAGATTAAATAACGATACTACTACGATTTTACCTCGTGGAAAGAGTTCTAATGCATTCAATACTTTGAAGATCTTCTTCAACAAACAGATTTTCTTTGCATTGTTGCCAGCTGGCTTACAATTTGCTGCTTTAACTGTATGCCAGGCAGCATTATCCACAGTTTTAGAGAAAGATTTTGGATTCAATGATATTCAAATAGGTCTTTCTTACCTTCCATCAGGTGTTGCCAGTGTAGTTGGATCAGTTGTGGGTGGAAAACTTATGAATTGGAACTATAAAAGAAGAAAGGCTGCATACGATGAACTTGAAGAACCTAAACCTCCGTTTAATATCATTAAAGTCCGGTCGGAATTTGCTACAAGACTAGTATTGATAAATGCTGGTTCAAGTATTGTGTTTGGCTGGTGCTTAGATAAGAAAACCAATTTGGCTCCAGTATATATAGCATTGTTTGGGCTTTCATTCAGTACTGTATGGCAGCTTTCTATCTTGCAAACGATCATGATAGATATGTATCCATCACAAGCATCAGCATCGTCTTCATGTTTGAATTTAATGAGAGGAATCTTATCGGGAGCAGCCGTTGCTGCACAACAGAAGATGATGGACTCTATTACTATTGGAGGAACATTCACATTACTTACTGGGTTGTATTTAGTTGCATTTGCTGCATTCAAAGTGATGTTGGCCACCGGTAAGTGAATATTATATTTATGGCATAATATAAGCATAGTTTAGATTTATTCATAGAATATTACTGGTGCTGGTAATATTAGTAGTATTAATATAATCATATTTATCGATTATTCAACATTCATGTACATTTTTATCCACTCTACTTCCATAAATGTTCTTCATTAGTTCATTTTGTTCTAATAGAATTCGCGCCCCCTTCTCAACAATGCCTAGATTAGAAGATTGGGAGATCAAAAAGTACTGGGAAATTTTCCAGGGTTTGAAACCTTCTGATAACAAATTAACAGGTGATAGGGTTTCACCTATATTGAAAAATTCCAGATTGAGTGATGCTCAATTGGCTAAGATTTGGGATTTGAGTGATATCGACAATGATGGTAAGCTTGACTTTGAAGAGTTCTGTATCACCATGAGATTAATCTATGATCTTGTGAATCAGAGCCAGAGCGATGTTCCTTCTGAATTGCCGTCATGGTTGGTTCCAGCATCCAAAGCTCATTTGATCCAGGCCAATCAGGCCGTTAATACTGGAGCTAATACATTTCAAGAAAATAACACTGAAGAAGAAGACGAGACTTTAAGTGATAATTTCGACTGGTATATTGGTCCTACTGACAAGGCATCTTACGAGGCTATATATAATACCAATAGCGATCAATATGGTAGAGTTAAATTTGATTCCTTACAAGGTTTGTACCAGACATTGCCTAATGTTCCACGATTAGATATCTCATCAGCATGGAACTTAGTTAATCCTAAGCAATTTGAAACTATCGACAAAGATCAAGTATTGGTATTCCTCCACATATTGAATCAAAGATCTAATGGTAAAAGAGTTCCAAGAGGTGTTCCAGTATCATTGAGAGCTACTTTCTCTAAAGAACAACCAACATATGATTTGGAGTCAGTTAAAATCAATAAATCTGCTCCAGTTACCAGTACTGGAACTAAAGGATTTGCAACCGATTATCTTAGTAAAATAGGTCAATCTAACATACAAGAAAATGGAACTGATTTCTCAGCTACTGAAGGAACTGATTGGGAAGAAGTCAGATTGAGAAGAGAATTGACTAATTTGGAAGATTTATTACTGAAGGCCAAAAAAGAATCAGAAGCTGATCCTATAATAAAGCATGAATATGAATTGTTATTGAATTTCAAACAGACTAAGTTGAATGAAGCAGGAAAACCTACAAAGGATTTGACGGATGTGAAGAATGATATTGAATTAATTGAAAGTCAAGTGGCGACATTACAAGAGTTCTTGAACCAGAAACAATCAGAATTAGATGGATTACAAAATGAAATTGGTTCTTTAAAAGCATGATCATGCTTATATGAATATACGCTAAAAGTACACTACACTACTAAGTAAACTACTAAATCTTATCAGTATGTATTCTATATGCTATTGCTTTTGTTTAAATTCAATGTAACTATTTCTTTTGTTCAGGTTCAGGTTCAGGTTCAGGTTCTGGAGTTGGTAATTTGAAAGTTTCTGGTGTGAAATCCTTACCTTCACCAACTTGTTCCCAAGCTGAATGAGGGACTGTGAATGATCTAGAAGCTTGAGTCAATTCTAAAGGTTCATAAATAACTCTTTTCTTTTCTTCATCGTATCTTACTTCAGTATAACCAGTAGTTGGGAAATCTTTTCTAAGAGGATGACCTTCAAAACCATAATCAGTCATAATTCTTCTTAAATCAGGGTGTCCTTCAAAGAAAATTCCAAACAAATCATAAGTTTCACGCTCGTACCAATTTGCACCAGCAAATATTGGCACTACTGAAGGAACAGGAGATATTTCATTGGCATAAGTTTTAACTCTAATACGAGAATTATGACGTACAGATAATAAGTTGTATACAACATCGAATCTGTTTGATCTTGAAGGGTAATCAGCGGCAGTTATATCCATAGCGGCTTTAAATTGAGCCGATGTGTGATTTTTAAGGAATATCATTGTAGGACGTAAAGCTGATGGAGCTACATAGATAGTTAATTCATCTTTCCATACACTGAATTGTTGAATATATTTTGGCATACATCCCATAATATAACGACCAAATTTATGTAACTCTTCGCTTGTTTCTCTATATTTTTCAGCAGGATTAACTAAAGGTACGTAATTTTCAGTGTTTTGTTTACGTGGGACTTTGGAGAAGTCAGTAAGCTCGTCATTCCATAACCTTCTACTATGATGAAAGCTTCTTCTAGCCAAAGCTGGCCTAAATAACTGCTTCAACATGATGATAATTGTTGAGACGTTATTGGTTGATTGAGAAAAAGTGCGAAGCACGACAGTGCACCTACCACATAAGTCCGGTACACCAGGAAATCGGGATAAAAACTCCAGTACACCTGAGAAATGTCGAAAACGTGTACGAGTCCAATTTTTGCATGTGATTATGTAACGGAATTTCTTATGCTAAAAACATTCCCGAAAAATATTGATCTGGTTGGCACACGGGCAAGGCTTTATGTTATATGCACGCATGCTTAAATATCCAAACCATGGAAATTCCGTGATTTGCCAATCACACTACTCGTATCTATTGCCAATATATTATATAAGAGAATTATATTGTTAGTGCACAAAAACTATTTTAACTTGTAAAAAATTAACAACAATGTGCCAAGGTAATAATAAGAGAGGATTTACAAAAATAAAAACAAGCAAAAACTCGTGAACCAATGAAGTGGCGGGGACTTTTTGCCGTATATGCATAGAGTGTTGTTTTAGAGTTTTAGACTCGACA
Organism: Yamadazyma tammaniensis; assembly: GCA_030566005.1. NCBI lineage: Eukaryota > Fungi > Ascomycota > Pichiomycetes > Serinales > Debaryomycetaceae > Yamadazyma > Yamadazyma tammaniensis. The sequence continues at coordinate 946,169 of JAJMHK010000004.1, read as the reverse complement.
TAGGCCGAAGACATTCAACAATTCCGGGCGTTGCATATTTATTATGAACTAGATGATATTTAGATATTCTTATTAAAAACTAAAGTTTATTAAGTCCAGTAATTAGGAACAGTGACAAAAAATGAGTACGGTGGTAAAATTAAGATTAAAGTTGATGATAGTAAACTATAAAAGGTATCAAGACGCCAAAGTTGGAAGGGATTAAAAAAGTAAAACTTAAAACACTAAACAAGCAAAAACTAAAATAGGATTTGTCCGAATTAGCGAAAACCTTTTAAAAATACTAAAACCGCTAATCGTAACTATACCCCAACAATGGATTATATAGGGGTAATGAACTTAAAACGTGTCAGGAATTCGCTCTAAACTATATGTTAGTATTTGTTACTCTGTATTTAATCAACTTTATATTATTCATAAATGATGCAAGATTAGGATTCTGGAAGCAGCTCATGCTTCGATGACTCGTAGAAATGCGGCATTTTGCAGGAGCTGCATAAATGTCGGTGCAACCACAGATCTTCCTGCATATGTCACATGCCTCTGCATATAACCCACATCTATGCTCCCTGTAGTGGCGGGTGATAAGCGGAAACGTATCAACTACGTAATTGTTAGGTATAGTATCCCCCCTTGCCTAAATATAGTCGCGCCCCCACCCAGACATTAGCCAAAATAAATTCCGTTCCTCCCCCAGAACTTGCCACGACATCGGTACGCCGCGCTACATTCTACCACGACTGACAAAGCTTCTTACCATCACTAAGAAGATTAATTGTTCACCAATTGAATTTAAAATCAAGTCAATACGCACAATTTTTTTTTGTTTTGTATTTAATTAAATGTCTAATAAGAAACGACAAAGAAGAAGTTATTCATGTGGACCTTGTAAGATCCTTAAAATCAAATGTGATCTTAAAATGCCATGTAGTAGTTGTATTAAATTTAAACGGGAAGATAAGTGTCGGGCAGAACCTCCTAATCCACCAAATGATGAAGAGATGAAAGTTATACAAGAGCGGAAAACCCGAATGAATAGAAGAAAATTTGAAGAAACTCATGGCACAGTTGAAACTCAACTACAACCTCAAATTATTCAACCTCCAATGCCTTCAATACCGACACAAGTTCCATTACAACAATTACCATTAAGTCCTGTTAATTTAGTACCGATACTTCCACCGATAGGACAACCATCAGTATCACAGTCCCCAATTTCGGTCCCGCCTGCTCAGAAAGTAACCCCCCACCGACTACTGCAAGTGGAAGTGGTAGAGGCACAAGATGTACAGCGGTTCTTAGAGCTGCATAATATCAGTTGTTCTTTAAATGACACCCTGGTCAGTGTACTTCCGCTCCACATCGTCGATGGTCTGCCCCTATTTTCTGATGATATCCATAATGAATTAAAACAGTTCATATTACTTAGCGCTGACGAAGTTAATCAACTTAAAACCGCTTATCCTGATGCCCTGGTGGTCTGTAAACTATTTTTAAATTATTTCCGATTATTTAATGAGGATCTACTTGAATTGGTAGATTATTCGGTAATTTTCAGATGGTCATTGAAATTTTGTACAGTTTTCCAAAATGCTAATTATAATGAACCTTTAGAAATTGATTATTTCTCTTTTAGAATCTTATCATTAGTACTTTCAATCTTAGCATCAGGACTTCTCGTACCTTCATCATTACAAATCACCCCTAATTATACTAACAGAAAAATCATAAGAGTGTATATTGACTTGAGTAGATCGTTTAAAGATAGAGTTAAGAAAACTGATATTCTTTTAGATATCGTCCATTTAATGGTATGGTACTTGGTCATTCATAATTACTTCGTCTATGAGAATCATTTACTGGAAAGTCATTTCGAGTATAATAGTTTATTATCGCTATTGTTGTTCAACAAAGATTATATGGATTTAATCATTAATAAGAAACAAGACTTGGAACAATTGAAAGCTCAAGATTATTATAAGTTCAGAGGAGTCTCGTTATTGCTTAAATATTGGTTAAGAATAAGAGCTATCGAATTGGATGTTTTATATTTCCAGTATAAGCTGTCGTTGCTTCAATCTAATTTAAGGTTTAAAAACTCCATCGTTCCTAATCATAGAATCCTTTCCATTATTTATGCCGAAGGGTTGTCAGGAGTTAAAGACGAAATTCAAAGACATGTGTTCCGTATGGCAGAAGGATACTTTAATCAATTCCATGATACTGCTAATAATGAACTTTCATCGTTGGTGAAAACTTACTTACTGGTGTATTCATCATTCAACAGAGCTAATATAGAGATGCACTCATTGGTGTTCACACATAATACTGTTGTTTCTCCTACACATTTACTACAATTTTATCAGAATATTACTATTAATAATAGTTTTGTCAAATGGTTGGGATTTGTTAGAATAGAAAATTCTTATTTCCCTTCGTTGAGGTATACGACATACCTTACTACCATGCTCATAATGTTCAACCATTATAATACATTAGATGATCTCATCACTAGACTGTCCAATGGTCATGATAATTTACTCAACAGATTAATTAATCAATTCACATTATATAACCTCAAATTCATTTACCATTCGGCTGTTGTCTGTCAAATATTCCTCATGTGCTTCAAGAACGTTCTTAACTATGATCAGGATTTGAAAACTGTGGTAGATCTTAAACGTTTATTCTCAATGATTGACCTGAAATTCACTAAATTCCTCAAAAACTTCCTTAAAGATTGCAACCAATCTATAGTAAAAGACATCCCAGGACCTCTGCAAACCATTAAATTATTAGCAGAATTAAATGATGTGTATGTCAATAACTTAGCTTTTAATGCTAGTTTAAATGTTAGTGAATTTTGCAAGATGTTAGCTTCTAATCTTTCTCAGGAAGCATACGGACTTCTTATAGATTCGAATTTTGGTTGTAAGAGTACAATGGTGGGTTATATAAACACTATATGGGACTTATTTTTATTTATTAAATCGACTTCAGACTCGGCGATGGTTCCCATCACTAAGAATATCAAATTCAACCTGGACTTAATCTTCAGTTATGAACACAAGTATGCAGGATTTGAAATCACAGATGAAATAGTCGACGATTATATAGAGACAGTGGTGAAACCGCTGATTACTGAGTAGACAATAGATGTACATTACCTTCTTAAAGAAATCTCTAATATGCAACAGTTTCTCCTTCAGGTCCAATGAGAAATCCACTATAGTCTGGCTTAGGGTTTTTGATTACTTTAACTAGCTTTTTGCCCATTTCTTCTGCAGTAATGTAACCAAAGAACTCTTTAGCTACGTCTGTAGCTTTAGAACTCATGTCAGTATCTACTAAACCTGGATGAAGTGGATAAATCTGAGATTCACGGAATAATTTATTGGAAGATTGTTTGGACTTGAATGAAATTGATTTTGCAAGTCCGTTCAAGGCTGTTTTAGAAGTTCCATAAGCTAAATCACGAATTGGCATCTCAATATTAAGAGATCCTAATAACGATGTAATGAAAATAAATTGTTTAGTAACTCCATTATCTTTCTTTAACCAATAAGATTCAATGGCTTGGTACACTCTAGCAGCACCAAAATAGTTAACATTGGTATTTTCTTCAATTTTTTCAATATCTAACGTAACTTTAGGATCAGTATATGCAGCAATGGCGGCATTATGAACAACTACATCAACTCCATTAGGAATAATTTTGTCTATAATATCAATTTGTGATTTTACCTTATCATATTTTTGACTAACGTCAAGTTCAATGATATGCAAGTTAGAAGAAGTGATTGAAGATAATCCACCAATATTAGACTTGCTTCTAACAGTAGCAATAACTGTGTTAGAGGAATCGGCAGTTAAATTTTTCACCAATTCCAATCCAATCCCTCTGTTTGTTCCAGTAACGAAAAAAGTAGTCATTTCCGATTATGTTTCTTATCAGAGGCTTTGTTAGGCTTAAATACCTTTATGTGGTGAATTCATGGTTGCCAACAAAACGGAAAATTGCATTTGGATAAATGGCTCGGGTTTTGCTGTTTTTGTCTACTTCCGCAATGGAACAAGCCTAATTTGGCCAACTCCTTTTTCGCTGGTGTCACCGAACTGTATAGAGTCAAGCAAGAGTAAGATATGAAACGCCTGGCGGACCGAACTAGTAAACCCCGAAGATCTTTCATTTCCGCTCCGTATTAATGATTATAACCACTTGTTTTAGGTGTTTGACATTCGGAATACTTAAGGAACTTTATGTTCTGTAGCTCGAATGAAATATAGTCAACTAAATGCAGTTTTTACTCAATTAGTAATGGCTGAAGTGTAAGATTATACAATATTATAATCTCTTTGTTAAGAATTAATGAATATACTAAAAGTAGAGGTTGTGTTAAAAAAGGAATTGGCACATTGGTGGTATTTCCTTTGGGTATATATTTCTTTTTTATGGTCATTAATTGTTCACGGTACCAAATAGTGGCAAGATAATTATCAACCAGCAAGATTTCCTTGACCTAATGTCCAATATAGTCATAAATATTATTTAAATAAGATTTATAAGTGGATGTCTTCTCATAAGCGCAGCATTTTCAATCAAATCAGTTTTGATCAAATCATAACCTTAATCTCTGTTCTATATATTACTCCATTAACTGGTATGCAATAAGAATGTCAATGTTTAAAATCGAAAGCCAACCAATTGATGGGTGCAAATTCAGATGCCTATTTGAGACATTAACTCAGCGCGGGTGGCCCGATTATTGTGGAGGTAGCCGACAATAACAATAACCAAAAGCAATCAAGCGTGAAATAAAACGTCAAAACTTGCTAAGACAGTTATAGGGATAAATTTTTATAGTAGTTACGACATTGAGAGCAATTTTAAAAAATTCTATATTTAGTATAATTATCTGCACTGTAACTTATCACTACATTTACAGCAAACTACAATGGACGTATAAAACTTACATTGAAACTACCGAGACGACATTCCAATTCCATAAATTCCTCTTCTGAACCTCCTTACTCCCTTAATGACTCCTTACTGACTCTGAACTTTTAAAATTTTTAACTATAACTTAATCTCCGCTATTTAAAGATATAAATACTCTAAAATGTGAATGTTACCAGATTAGACAAAAAAAATTTTAAAAAATAAACTCCACCAATCAACAGAATTTAACCTATCATTCCAATTTAACTGAGATTATAAGTTATCTATCAACTAATAGCTGTCAATTACTCAAATCTTATGTAAGATTTCACATAAAACCTTAGTTTGTGAAACGGTTTTTACACCGCCACGCAGGTTTTGAGCTGCGATGCGAGGCGGCCATTGTGTTCAAAACCAATTCGTAAAATCCATCAACACCATGATGAGTTTATTCTACATTTTATTATGGATTGTTCCATTTACTATAGCTAAGAAGCACTATCTACGACTTGCTAATCAGAAAATAGATACTTATATTGGCCTGAATAAGCAGTATGTAAATGTGAACTTAGATATCACTCATTCTGATTTGCTTTTATTTGCTGATAAATCTGCTTGTTCTTATACCCAAGGCTCCACCGACCAGGAACTACTGAACTTCTATATGTTATGTCAAAACCAAGCTTCCACATTTGATTATGCCCTGTCTACGACCTTCCGTAGGAACAGTACTAGTTACGAATTTAGCTATACTAATGGGAATTTGACGGGATCAGGCAGTTCATGGGGAGTTGATACGTTCCGTATTGGGAACAAGACTATTGAAAATATGGAGATGTCACTTTTAAATGAATCCACTAGCATTTATGGCCTTTTGGGGATCGGATCAAACGTTCACGGATTTACGGCCCCTGATCACGTATACACAAACTTCCCAGGAAAGTTGAAACAACAAGGAATTATTCAAAAAGTTATGTATAGTATTAATCCGTTAGCTTTTGGGTTTCTGGAAATCTTATTTGGAGCCATTAATCATGCAAAATATGTAGGTAAACCTCAAGTTTATGCTATGAAGAATCATACTATTGAATTTGAATGTGATAGTGTGGTTTTCAATGATTTAGTCATAAGTAGTAAAGCTCAGCCTACTTATATTGATAACAATTCTATTGTTCTTCAGTTACCTAAAGAAATTTTTGATAATGTACTTTCAGCATTGAATGCCACAGCCTCGGAGTTGTATCCCGGATATTTCTCCACTGATGTTACACCAGATGATCATTCATTATATTTCCAATTCAGGAACACTCTGATTCCTGTACCTTTAAACCAGATAATCGATGATGACGGGACAATTTCAATTCAAGAATCAGAAAATTTAGTATTGGGAAGACCATTTCTTGCCAATGCTTTTATTGCAGTTGATTTCGAAGATCAATTATTATCGATTGGTTTGGGAGCTGTGAATAAGAATGATGATATTCAAGTGGCAGGAGCAGGTAAGAATTCTACTATGGGAATTCTTGACAGACAAGGAGGAGCCGGACAAACAAAGATATCATTAACATTGGTAATTATAGCCATAGTGATGTTTTTTAAGTAAATAGCAACAGCCATAGTAAATAAGTCAATCACTAAGTGAATTAATATATTAATACGGAGGACTCTGTAGTATTCACGAAAGGTGAACGCTAGTGAATCACTTAAAAACGAGAGTAAGAAATAAATGAATGCAGCCTATAGAAGGAAATGCAAGCTGAATAATATACAACAGATGTATAGTAGCAATCAGAAAAGTAAATCTTTTAGATAAAAGAAGTTGTGAATAATTAATTGGTTTTCTACAAACGATACAAAACCAGATTATTACCATACGCATTTAAGAAACATTTTAGAGCTCTAATTTTCCATAAAAAAATGATTCTATATGATGTAATTTCTCTATAATGAAATAAAAATCAAATAATCAACCAAATTGTATAGAAAGAGACCTAAAGAAAGGCTCCAAGAAAAAATTGTCAAGGAAAAACTCAGCATGAGTAAGCTATTATTAGCTCCGCGTCAATGGCAAGGCTGCAAAATTTAAACATTTGCTACGATTTGTCTTTTCTCTACTGAAAGCCTGCCTTGAATACATTTCATCTACTCTATAGAATCATTGCATAACCGTATTTGTCATCGTCTTGAAAGAACCTTAAAGAAATAACATCTTCACGTTCTCAAATATTAACTCCGGTCAGTGGCATGGATTACAAATCGAAACCTCATCAACAACTACATCACAGTAGCTATATGTTTACTAATGTTTACTAACCATATCGACTATTCGAATTGTCACCATAAAATTTGAAATTTTAACCAATAAAATTGATCTTCATTTTGGAGTGTCACCAACTTGCAGCCATTTTCAGAAATCCGATGCGTAAAACCAAGCTTTAATTGGGAAAACACAACCAAATGCCCCATTTACTCTGCTATGGATTCTAACATCGATTAGTAATTGTAGTCTATATAAACTGTAGATAAGTATTGTAAAAATAAGCAAAAAATACAAGCAACAACAACAAAAATGACAACTTATTTCGTAACTGGTGTGAACAAAGGAATTGGAAAACATATTGTGGAACTTTTAGTCTCCAACAAGAATAATTTAGTGATTGGAACTGTCCGTGATAGAGCTAAAGCTCAAGAGTTAGAAGCTTTAAAAGCAGAAAACTTAAAGCTCATTTATCTTGATATGGTGGAACCATATAAGAATTTTGTAGAGAAACTTAAAGTTATTGATCAAATTGCACCCAATGGAATTGATATGGTTATTCTCAATGCTGCCGCTGTTGAATCTACTTCGTACGGTTCCATTTTAGACAGTGATGTTGACGTCTTTGCATACGTTATGGATGTTAATTTTGCAGGAGCTTCTAAAACTTATAAAGCTATTGCACCTTATGTTTTCAAAGGTAACGGTAATAAAAGATTTGTGTTTGTATCCAGTACCCTTGGAATTACTAGTCAAATGCAACTTGGTGCCAATGCTTACGGAGCATCTAAAGCAGCCGTTAACCATTTAGCTAAACAAATTTCTTTAGAGAATTCTAACTCAGAGAAAGAAGTTGTTAAGAATTCTAAATTGTTAATTTACCATCCAGGGTTTGTTTCCACCGATACGGCTATGACTGTTTTTGCCAAGGTAAAAATCCCACCCATTACTCCTAAGGAAAGTGCCGAGAAGTTAATCAAGGTAGCTCATTCTGACTTTGAGAGTGGTTCTTTCCTCGGAACTGAAGGTGAAACCTTGCCATGGTGATCTTAGTCATGGCAGTTTATTTTTAGTGACTAGTGTTAGTGTGTAGGAATAAACGTTTTAGTACTGACTCTATAATAATAAACGTTGTAGCACCCTGCATTGCCAAAACTAAATAAGTTACATCATTAGTTGCAGATCACACGAGGCCATCATTGAAATACGAAGAGTCATCGATTGAGGATCACCAATGATAATCTGGAAGTATACTATCAATATCAATGCTTATTAGAACCAATTGAAGCTCATTTGATTGATAATGGTTTGCCAATTGATAAGGAGATTTGTCAGGATAATACGCTAAGCTAAATTAGTTAAGCTAAGAAAGTTTAGCTCGATAATGTTAGAATATGCAGTACGAAACTGGACATTATCCAGGAACATTACGAAAACTTACGAAAATTTCTAACGCTATGCATTCAATTAATTGACTATCCAATATTTTGTAACTAATGTAGATCCACATGTGGGATCATACCAATTAATTCATGTCACACTTTTGCAGCATATAATAAAAGGTACGTACCGCATTAAAGTTTCCTTAATATGATTCGCCAAGCAAACTGTAACCTTAACTATGCAAGGCTTTAAAACAATTTAAACATCTGTGACTAATCAATAACGCAGAACAGCAACCCGTAGCACGGAGGGTCGTAAATCCTACGCCAAGCTTAAGTGTATGAATCATGCAAATATGCTCAAAACTGAGCCTTCTCTGCGTCGTCGCGGTGGGGGACGGTACGGAAATGGTAGTAGCCACGGTGGTAAGCATAGTTTGGCCCGCACCTTTGATTCTTTTTGGCTATGCTGCCACGCTCACCTATAAATAGCCATAATTTCCTCAAGATTCATCAATGAAATTCCAATTATTATGTGCTGCTTTGTTCAGCTTAGTTAGTGGGAACAATGGGTTCATGCGTGTGGACTTCGATATCCATCGTGGTAATTCAAGATTTGATATGGGTCAAGATAGACATGCTTTTGTTAAAAGAGATTCATTTACTATGGAAATCTCTAATGAACAAACTTTTTATTTGACAGAACTTCAAATAGGTTCAAATGGTAATAGAGTAGGAGTCTTGGTTGATACAGGGCTGTCTGATTTATGGGTTATGACCAGTGATGTGGATTGTCAAGAAGTTTCATACTATTCGAAAAGAAAGAGAGACCTTGGAATTCATGTTGGAAATATACTAGTTTCACCTCTTGAAGGTGACGAAGAAGAACCTACAAAATCATTTGTACATGGAAAAGGTTTTGGTGATGAAATTGTTGCAAGACCAGTTGAAAGTGAAATCAGTGAATCTGAAATAGCTGGTGGTCCTCCAGGTGGAGGTGGTGGCACTGGTAATAGAAGTGGTAGTAGAACTGCTACTGCTGCTGGAAGTGCCGGTACAAACACATGTACTTCATATGGCTCGTTTGATACCGGCCATTCTGACAGTTTCAATACAAATTCCTCGGCTCCGGACTTTGAAATTCAATATGCTGATGGTACGGAAGCTCTCGGTGTTTGGGGACATGATGACGTCAGAATTCATAACACAACTATTAGAGATTTATCATTTGCTGTGGTCAATGTATCTTCATCTAATGTCGGTGTTTTAGGTATTGGATTACCTGGTTTAGAAGTAACCTATTCATCCAATACTGGTGGAAGCAGATATCAATATGAAAATCTCCCAATTAGACTTAGAAGTCAAGGTGAAATCGGCAAAGCTGCTTATAGTTTATATTTAGGAGATTCTGATTCCACTTCAGGAACCATTTTATTTGGTGCTGTAGATCACGCTAAATATCAAGGTACTTTAAGAACAGTTCCAGTTGTTAATTCATTAAGTAGTTATGGTTATCGAAATCCTATCAGATTGGAAATTAATGTTAACACCATCACCATCAATGGATCTTCTTCTACTGAAACTGTTACTAACAATGGATATCCTGCTTTATTAGATACTGGTTCTACTTTATCATATTTCCCAACTTCATTATTGAGAAGTTTAGGTTCACGTTTGAACTTGAGATATTCCAGTAGTGTTGGAGCTTATGAAATTGATTGTGATGTTTCTGATGATATTTCATTGACTTTTGAATTCAGTGGTATTAATATTAATGCTCCACTTTCTGATTTCGTATTAAGAGCTTCTAGAAGTGGTTGTTATTTAGGAATCTTACCTCAAGGATCTAGTTCTACTGGAAGAGATTATTTACTTTTAGGTGATAATTTCTTAAGAAATGCTTACGTTGTTTATGATTTAGATGACTACACTATTTCATTGGCTCAAGTTAGATATACTGATGAAGAAGATATTGAACCTATTAGCTCAAGTATTCCAAGAGCTGAAGATGTAACTACTGCTGCCACCGCAGCTGCTACAGGAGGATCTGAATCTTCAGGAAGCAGCGGATCTGGTTTCAATGCAGGAGGGTCTTCTAATTCTGGATCTTCAAGTTCAGATGATGATGACGATGATAGTGGCAGAGGTAATGGATCATCTTTTGTTAGTCCATCTTTAGCTTTTGTAATGGCAGCATTGGTATTTGTGGGATTTGTGTAGGATGTATACAGTAGAGCTACAGTTATGTAATACAATAGTACGTCAGTACCATTATAATATCTTTCTTTTTCTTACGGCTTTATTCCATTAACTCCTATAGTTTCGAAATTTTAAGCGAGCGCACCTACACTATTACCGTGTACATAATTGAAGAGACTGCTTACATACTCTATACAGTAACCATACACTTAAGTAGATAGTCACGTAGATTGTTATTGTGTCGATCTCTTCTAGCATCTTCTATTACTTTCGTCTTCTTATCTCTAAATCATTCTTGTGACCCACAAAGTCGTGTATCTCCAAATCACTGCGATTACAAATATTACATCAGGGAAACTTATCTACCACAATAGCATGGATAGAGAAGTTCCAGATCTGGATCTGACGAACGAACGCCATCATCGGCGTCATGGACGGAGTGCTAGTACTGATGAATATCTGGTTTCTTCGGGTTTGAATCGTATTAGTGCTTCTACTACAGCTGTCAATTCCCGATCCACAAGTACAGACGATAATAATAATTCTGAGAGATATATGGAAGCTTTGAGAGCAGAAATGGATGCTGATATAGCTGCCGTCAATGGTGCCCGTACACGTAGAAATGACAATACGAATGTTGGAACTCCAGCCAATGTTACCGAGTCAAATACGAATCCAAATCCTTCTACTACCGATGATACTGCTACAAACAGAAATAGAGGTACAAATGTAAGTCCAGGTAATACAGGTAATACAAATTCCAATACGAATTCCAATTCTAGAGGTCCTGCTGCTACAGAAGAAAGAACAGGTGGACCTGCTACACCATCAAATCCTGAAACAGAAAACGGAGAGTTCGGAAGAAATCTTGAAGGCAACTTCATCAACCATCTCCACGATCTTTTTAGAGTCCCTAGAGAAGGTCTGAATAACGACAGAAACAGTGCTATCATTATCACCATCAATTATGTATTTTCCGATGAAAATAATCCTTCCAATCCTAACCGTTCAGGCTCGCTTGTATTAACTTTACCAAATAATCATTCCAATAGAGATCCTAGAGTCATTGAAGAATTTATAAGATTAGCTACTCAAATGGCATATAGTACCATCATTAACAATGGTCAGTTGACTAAAGGTATAACCATTGAGAAGTTTAATACATTTTCTAAGCAGAATGTAGATGATTTAGTTGATAAAACTTGTTCAATTTGTTTAGAAAATTTTGCAACAATTCACGGAGAAAAGATAGAACCAGTTACTTCAAGTAAAAGAAGAAAGCTTAATGATGAAACAATAGATCCAGGAATTAGTGTAAATTTCAATGTTGATACTAATCAAGATCCATCAAGTGGTGAAACTACCGAACCTAAATTTTTAACTGAATTGACTTCAGAATACCCCCATTTACCTGTAAAAATGCCATGTGGTCATATTTTTGGACAATCATGTCTTTGTGAATGGTTGAAAAGTCATAGTACTTGTCCATTATGCAGAAAAGCAGTTGAAGATGAAACTAATGCTTCACCAACTAATGAATCTAATGATTTTGGATTTGGTATTGAAAACTTATGGAATTCAGATAATTCAAATGTTCGATTAGTTAGTCGAACTGGATTTGAAGACTTAATTAATTTATTAAGATCAAGATCTAATCCTAATCAACTGGAAGAATCTCAACAAGCACCATCATCAGCAGCATCAGCAAATCCAATTGGTTTTGGAAGAAGGATAATAAGACCTTCAACTGAAAATCCTGGAATTTTTTCAAATCTTTTAGCTTATTTCAGAAGAAGACAACCTCAAGAGAATTTATTCCCACTGGGTGTTGCCAGTAGAAGAACTTCAGATGGAATTGTTTCGACTGATTCCAATCCTTCATTGATTCCTACAGCTGATACAAGACCACCGTCACTGGCTGCTGTTCTGTCGGTAGAACTGCTACCACCAGGTACACGTTCATTTGAAATAAACCAAAGATTGGAAATGACACCAAGACATCCAGAATGGGGAGTTCCACCAATTCCAGTAGAGCTTTTACCAGCACGTCAGCCACCACCACAGACAGCATCAACTACATCTACATCAGAAACAGTACCTGCTGCTGCTCCACCATCAGAAACAACTGCTGCAGCACCGACAACTACGAATCCAAATTTATACGAAGGATCATCAGCTTCTGCAGAAGAAGAAGTACTCGACTATTTAAATTTAAGAAGCTTGGCTGATGATCAGAGTCCCTCTGCAGACGGGAATTAGCGACTCCCTTTATGATTGCATGTGAGCATTAATACTATGAAAAAAATTTTGCATACTTACTCTTTTCATTTTTCTTATTGTTTTCTACCATCTCTTGAGCTTTTGTTAGTTGAATCTCTATATTCTTATCTTCAACTAACTGTAATGCCTGTTTAAAGTCAGCAACTGCTAGACTTGGTTTATTGGTAGAAATATACCCCATACCTCTTCTATATAATCCTTTAGCTTTATCTTGGGGAGTTAAGTTGGTTAATTCCAATAAATATCCACTATAATCTATAGCTTTTTTATAGTCTTTCAACTGTAAGTATACTAAAGATAAATTTAAATATAGCTTTTTCTTCAAGTCATAATACTTATGGTACCACTCAGGTTCTTGTTCATCGTCTGGAATATACTCCATTACGTATCGAAGACACTTTAAATACTTAAATAATGCATTTTTATGCTCTCCCTTCTTCAATAACATCGACCCACTATCTTTGATAATTACAGATGCTTTATATACCAGTTCTGATGAATCTTTATCGATATGAAGATCATCTTCTGGATACTCTTCGTAAATATCTCCACCGATATTGTCGTAGCTTGCATTGAAAATTGGGACTTCCATTCCTGGTTTCCATATTCCACAATCTTCAATTACAACTTTCTCATCTTCTAAAGGAAGGTTCCTATCATCTGTATTGACTCTTTCTATACCTCTCACTACCGATTTCCCGTGAACAACTTCTCCGAAAACCGAATGCTTCCCTGTAAGATGCGGCTGGGGATATGTCGAAATGAAAAATTGACTTCCATAACCACTTTCTTCATCAACAATTGCAGAACACACTTTGAAAGGACCATCTATTGGAGCTTTATTTTCCAATCCAAAGGTCCCTACAGTGGTAATACTTCCTATACCATAATCTTCACCACCATATCCACCACCAGGACCACCTTCATAACCCATTACACAATTAAGTACATCACCAGTTTGGATTACAAAGTTCTTTAATACTCTATGGAAATACACTCCTTTATATTTTTTATCCCGTATTAAATTGAGGAAATTGGCAGATGCTTTCGGTGCTATATCTGGGTACACTTCTATGACAACTCGGCCTACAGGCGCCGAACCTATGGAGATATCTAAGTAAGCGTAATCTTTTGATTCGGACATAATTATATCGCATCGCGAAGATGTTAGTTAAAGCAGCAAAGTCCACCAAAATTGGTGGTGGCACAAGATTTGTACGCTTGCTAAGCTCTGACAGATATTCACAGACAGTGTTCAATGCCAGGGAAGATGTCAGCAAGCTCTTGGAACTGCAGGACAGATCCTCCTACATTCTAGCCCAGTACTTGCCAGAACCATGTCGAGATGGATTCCTAGCAATTAGAGGATTCAACTTAGAAATCAATAAAATTACCCTTAATAATAGTAATACTTCAGATCTTAAGTTCAAATTCTGGAGCGATTTGTTGTCACGAGTATTTACTGATCCAGATAGTGATGCTAATATAGGTGAACCCATTGCCATCTTAGTGAGAGATTGCTTACGTCGGGACTTGAATTTGGATCTCAGTTACTTCCACCAGTTCTTACAAACAAGAAGAAACTTTTTGGCCACCAAATCCTTTAATACAGTTGAGGATATTTGTTCATACGGTGAAGGAACCTACTCGCAACTTAATTATCTTACACAAGCATTATTATTATCACCAGGAATTTCTCCATCGGCTATAAGTTTGTTAGAACGATCTACAAAGCTTCAGAGTCTTGTTAGTGATGTAGCAGCGCATATTGGTCAAGCTACGGCAGTAAGTTCGATGATTCTAGGTGCAACTTATTATTCGAGCCAGAATATCTCAACAATTCCTATAGATTTGATGACAAAACATCAGATGTCCCAAGAGTCTTTCTTCAGGCTTACACAGGGTCATTTAAAAGATGATTTCACCGAACAAAGTGAAATTTTGCAGAATATGGTTTATGAATGTGCCATCACTGCTAATGATCATATGCTCACTGCTAGAGATAAGCTTGGGAAGATCAGAAATGAAATCCAGGAAGTTGTTAAGGCCAATCCAAATGATAAGCTCATTCAGAAACATAATAAAAATTGGCGGAAAGGAATACCAGACGTGATTTTCACACCATTAATGGTAGCAGTTCCTACCGTACTTTATTTGAATCGATTACAAAAGGCAGATTTCAATATTTTCAGTAGAAATTTGGCTAAGAAAGAGTGGAGATTGCCGTTGATTCTGTTTAAGGATTATTATCAACGAAACATTTAGTGTATATAGTATAATTTATTTAACTTATTCTTTGACCTAGTATTTACTTGTTCACAATTCTATTTGTACTAAGCTACAAAGAGTATGAATGTATTTACACTTAATATAATAATATTTATGACTTAGTACATCCGTATTTACCGCTTAATAAGTATAGTTATCTTTTAGTCTACGAAGATGGAATAAATGTTAGTGGCAATCCCTGTTAACAGCCATATCTGTTAATACTTCAGTGGTATTCTTACCAACTAGATCAATGATCATCTTCAAACAAAAACAATTCTACTAATAAATACAATTTTGTATCTTCTGTGTATCAATTCCATATTAATCCTGCATAATTTTCCATATCATCATTCGAATCACCTTCGGTAATTTGGATGATTTGTATAATAGCCGCACTAAATCTCAACGCAACGCGATAAACATGGATTCACGGTTTCTGTCGCCTGTACCTGTGTTCAAGCACAAGAACGACCATGTAGCGATGGATCCTATCACCCTCGCCATCAATGAATGTATGGTGATTTCTTCCGCCATGAGGAAAGTCACTAGATGGAACCAAAGCGGTGTTGCTGCTATATTAGGTGGCAGCGATATCTTTGGTGAAGATGATTTTAGTTTAAGTGTAAATGGACATAGCAGTACTAATAGTGCTAGAACTAATGATAACCCACTACTTTCGAGTTTCTTACAGTTGAGATCAATTCTTACAGAAGCAAATACCATCCATGAAATTGATAGTCTCACTATCTTACAGCCATTCTTACTCGTTATTAAATCATCATCAACGTCGGGCCATATTACTCTGTTGGCACTTGATTCAATTTCAAAGTTCTTGAATTACGAAATCATATCATTTTCTTCCAAAAACTTACAAACATCCTTGATTCAAATTATTTCAGCTCTCACTCATTGTCGATTTGAAGCTGCTGACCAAAATGCTGATGATGCCGTGTTACTTAAAGTATTGAGATTAATGGAACTGGTACTTACGTCGGCGTTGCTGAATCTTCTTCCCAATGAAGTTGTGTCTGAAGTAATCCAAACTTGTTTGTCATTGGCTTGTAATAAGAGACGTAGTGAAGTGTTAAGGAAAGCTGCTGAAATGACAATCACGTTGATAACTGCTAGAGTATTCCGCCAATTGAGAGTAATTGAACCAGAAATAGGTACTGAAGATTTACAGACTGATTTTTCCGGTAATCAATTACCTGCAGATTTGATTGGTGCTAATAATTTGAATGCCTCAGTACAAGATTTGAGCTCCCTGAATAATGATTTGAAAGCAAATGATAAAGATTCTGCGGATTCTAGTAAAGATTCTGATAAGACAACCGATAAAGAACCAGAAACAGAAAAAGATTCAGAAAAGGATGAACCTGAAGAAAAGAATGGCGAAAAAGATGAAAACTTCTCAGAAGATCCTTTTGGTATTGGATGTTTGAATGAATTCATGGGGATCTTGATCTCTATGATATCTCCTTATAATCAATACCAACATATGGAGAGTACTAGAGTATTGGCTTTGAACTTGATCAATACTTCAATTGAAGTTAGTGGTAATGATATTCCTGCTCATGCTTCGTTGATGGTTCTTATAGCGGATCCTGTATCAAAGCACGTATTACTGATAATTACTAATGTTGATTCTCCACCTTTACTTCAAGCTGCTTTGAAGGTATTTGCTACCATGGCCATTGTTTTAGGTGAATACTTAAAATCTCAAATAGAACTTACATTCACGTTATTGTTCAATTCGATTTTACCAGAGTTAGATGCTAAGAACGATGCTTTAAAAGGAAATCAAACTGCCATCAATTCCAGATTAGCTTCTTCTAAAGAAATGTTGATAGAGTCATTGTCTTTATTATGGATAAGAGAACCTTACTTCTTTACTAGATTATTTATTGACTTTGATTGTGATTTTGACCGCTCAGATTTATCAAAGAAAGTCCTTGAATTCATATGTAAGTTAGCCTTACCAGAATCGGCTAGGCATACAACAGATAACGTCCCTCCAATTTGTCTTGAGGGTTTACTTTCATTTATTACTGGTATAAATGAAAGAGTGAAAACCAATTCAACTACAACTTTCAACGATAAGCAACCTCCAAGACTTATAAATAATAAGAAGAATAAGCATTCCTTTATTAAATGTACTGACGTATTCAATCAAAAACCTTCCAACGGGATTAAGGCTTTAGCAGAAGATGGGTTTATTAAAGATATTAATGATCATAAAGAATTGGCCAGCTTCATGTATAATAAATCTGGTCGTTTGAATAAAAAAGTCGTTGGAGAATTTTTAGCCAAACCTTCTAATAAAGATTTATTGAAAGACTTCATTGAATTATTTGATTTCGAAGGATTAAGAGTTGATGAAGCTTTAAGAGTTCTTTTAAAAGCATTTAGATTACCAGGAGAATCTCAACAAATTGAAAGAATTGTAGAATTATTTGGTGACAGATATGCTAAATGTCAAGAGTCTTATAAACCAGAAAATGAGACTCCAGGAGAAGAATTTGTTCGTCCTGATAGTGATTCTGTTTTCGTTTTATCTTATTCTATCATCTTATTAAATACTGACTTACATAATCCTCAAGTTAAGAAGCAAATGACTTTTGATGCTTATACTAGGAATGTTAAAGGAACATATAATCAAGGAGATTATCCAGAATGGTACTTGCACAAAATTTATTCTTCCATTAAAGACAAAGAAATCATTATGCCTGAAGAACATCATGGAACTGATAAATGGTTTGATGATGTTTGGCATAATCTTATATCATCTCAATCATTTAATTTGAATAGTTCATTAATCAATGGATTATCAGATTCAAGTATTTGTGTTTATGATAAGCATTTATTTGAAGAAAATGTCGATACTTTGATTGATACTTTAATCAAAGTTTTCAAAGAAGCAACTGATGATCATATTATTACTAGATTAATGTCAACCATTGATAAATGTGTTAATGTTTGCTTATTTTATAATCTTAAAGGACCAATAGATAAATTGATAGACTTATTGGCTGGTTTAACTTCATTGGCTTCAAAAGAACCTCGTGTCAAAAGTCCTGAAGATAACGTACGAGATGAAATTCCAATTACTCAAATCAATATTGATAAGCAAGAGGAAGCAATAACTGTAAGTGAAATGGCAGTTTGGTTTGGTAGAGATTTTAAAGCTCAACTATCTACTGTTGTTTTATTCAGATTGATTAAGAAAACTGAATGTAAAGTCACCAAAGCTTGGAGTAAAGTTATTAAAATTATTTTAACATTATTTGAAAATTGTTTAATCAATCCTAACTTATTTATTGATTTCCAAACCAAATTAAAATTGTCGCCATTGCCTAAAGTTAAACCTAGATACCTTATTAATAGAGCAAAACCATTGAAAGATTCTGGTATCTTATCTACATTTTCATCGTTCTTAAAAGGTTATTCTGACGAACCACCTGAACCAAGTGATCAAGAAGTTGAATCAACCTTATCCAGTATTGATTGTGTCAAATCTTTAAATATTGCAACTATATTCAGAACTATAAGTCATGGACCTAATGATGAAAGATTAATTTTAATAAGGATTTTGCTTGATCTTTTACCGGAATACAGTGAAGAATCTAAAAGATTCTATGAAACTGAGATTTTATTCATGTTTGAAATTGTGGTTTGCTTATCGTTACTTGTCAATGACTCCGACTTGATTAAAGAAATAGTTGGTAAATTGCACAAATTGAAGAGCACAAATGATATCTCCAAGAAAAGTCATTTAAGATTGACTACTTATAAGGTATTGTTGATCAGAAATACTAAAACAGATGAAATAGTATTAGATGAAACCTTAAAATCATTATTGGAATATGATAAAGAGTACTTGACTAAAAATGGATCTCAATTAATTCAACCATTGATTTCACTAATTGATGATGATTCTTGGTGTTGTAAGAAATTATTAATTTCGGAAGATTACTGGAAATTGTTGAGATTATTAGGTAGTATAACAGTACATGCCGATTCCATTTTGTCGTTGAGTGATTCATTGATTAAACAATCTCCTGATGACATAACTCCAAATAACTTCATGTTAGTCTTAGGATTATTAGATGAAATATCATCCTTAGGAGCCCTTGGTTCTCAATGGGAACAAGAAGCTGAAAAAGGTGAAGGTTCCAAGAAAGATGCAGAATATTTCAAAACAATAATTCACTTATCGAAGAAATCCATTTCATTGACTTCGGAAATGGCACCTATTATCAAGAAGCAAGGTTTCACCAATGAAAACGGGGGACATCCATTAGTACAAGCTTTAGCACATCAATGTTTTAATCCATGCCGAGAAGTCAGATCTTATGGACTTGGAATCTTAAAGTCTACTGTATTGAATATCACTGATTCCAGTGAATTAACGCCATTTGGAATATTTGAATTTGGACTATTCCCATTATTAGGAGAATTAGCCAAACCAACAGTGGTTCAAACCGATCCTAGCGGATTTATCAATACCCAAATGGAAGCCTTATCACTAATTAGTAAAGTATTCCTTCAATTTCTTAATTCTTTTGAACAAGATCAACTTTCTAAAGTTTGGTTTGGAGTCTTGGACAGTTTCCAAGTATTTGATGATCTCAGAGAAAAGAGTAATAGCAACGATAACTTGATTAAGGAATCAGGTGCTGAATTGATCAAGAATATGTTATTGGTTTTAGAAACTAGTAATGTTCTAGTTGAAGATAAAGAAATGTGGGCTCCTACTTGGCAAAAAGTATACGCTTTGTATCCTCTGTTGAAGAATGAGTTAGGACCAGGAGATTCTAAGGAAATTAAAGAACCTGAGAAAGTACCTGAAGCATTAGAGCCTTCTAAGGAATCAAACGATGAAAAAAAAGACAAGAACGAAGAGACTAAGAACGAAGAAAGTAAGTAAGTTTATAGTGCGAAATAATATAAACCGCATCGCAGAAATCATCACTTCAAATGGCTACTTATAAAGAAAGAGCAGCAAACCATACTTCGCCTGTGGCCAAGAAACTCTTGGAATTGATTGAACACAAACAAACTAATCTTTGTGCTTCTGTTGATGTGAAAACCACCAAGGAATTCCTTTCATTGATCGATACTTTAGGTCCATATATCTGTTTAGTGAAAACTCACATTGATATCATTGATGATTTCTCATTTGAAGGAACTATAAAGCCACTTTTAGAATTGGCTAAAAAGCATGAATTCATGATCTTCGAAGACAGAAAGTTTGCTGATATTGGAAACACTGTAAAATCACAGTATCAAGGAGGAGTTTATAAGATTGCTTCATGGGCGGATATTACAAATGCACATGGTGTTACTGGAGCAGGAATTGTTCTGGGATTGAAACAAGCAGCTCAAGAAACCACCCAAGAACCAAGGGGTTTATTAATGTTAGCAGAATTATCTTCTAAAGGATCGTTGGCTTACGGAGAATATACCGAGCAGACAGTTAAAATAGCAGAAAGTGATCCAGAATTCGTAGTAGGATTTATTGCTCAACGTAGTTTCCCCCTGAAGTTTGATTGGATCATTATGACTCCCGGTGTAGGTTTGGATGATAAGGGGGATAGTTTGGGTCAACAGTATCGTACAGTGGATGAAGTGATATCTACAGGAACCGATATAATTATTGTTGGAAGAGGACTTTTTGGTAAGGGAAGAGATCCAGTAGTAGAAGCTAAGAGATATAAGGAAGCTGGATGGAATGCTTACTTGAATAAGGTTAGAAAATAGAATTAATAAATATTTTATACTATATACAGTAGACTATGTACAGTTTAGCACTATTTACAGTGGATTATGTACAGTTTATAGTAGATTATGTACAATTTACAGTTTCTGCTTTAAATTCATTATTGAAGACCATCGTCTGAAAACCTTGTTCTCATAATTTCAAACACTAACAATCCTATGGAAGTGGCAGGAATTGTAGTCAAAGCATTTCGTACAAAACCTTTATAGCCCAATTGGAACCATGTCATCTTTGCCTTTTGTTTCATTCGAAGTGCTTGATAATAAGTATCGATGTACGAGTTATAATACACTTTCACAAACGGACGTCTGTTGGATTGATGTCTGGAAGCATTATAAATATCAAGAGTTTCCAATCGTGATAAATGAAGACTTTGCAACTTATTGATAGGATACTGCACGGCTAAAAGAGTGAATGCAGCACTGGCTCCCGCTATAAGTATAAATGAAGATGAAAGAATCTTCGTCAGACGTTTCTGCTGAAGTTTCACTAGCTCTTCATCGATCTCATAGTTGCCGATAGTAGCAAACAGTCTTCTGAAGAAATTCTTGACTTTTCTCGTAAACTCAATGATATTATAAGTGAGATGGTATCCTTGGTTTTTAATAAGCTCGAATGTTGAAAAATAGAACGCAAACCCTATACTCTCTTTAATAAGTGAAAACCCATAACCTGCAAACACTCCTGAGACTCCGATTTCTTTAAGTTTATTGAGTCCATACATCCAAAGGTTTTCATGGCTACCACTAATCATTTCTGCTGTTGTAGAACGAGCATATATGGCATCTAAAGGTGCTGCTGCTAGCGATTGGAACACACCAGCTATGAAACCTGCCCACCAAGTATCACTATATCTATAAACCAAATCATTTCTATTAACATTCACCGATGTTTTCCGTTGGTAATCTAGTGTATCCAAGGCAGTCAAATACGTTCCATAAAGTATCAATCCTGTAGCAGAATTTGCTAACAACGGAGGTAGCACTTGATCCGGAATAAACTTCCAGCCTTCTTTCTTAACAGCATTAACTAACATTGCAATTGATGAATGGGTAGTAAATCTATATGGTTTCAAGTTTATACCATCGTGTTTATCGGCGATAGCTCGGACATAGGCTAAGTAATCAAATCTGGAAGGACGAAAAAGCTTAACTGGAGTTCTTAAATATAAGGCTTGAAGTTGATATATTAATGCTCTTATACCTGCTGTGGAAACTGTGACTGCTTGGTTGGATCTGTCTCTTTCGGACTTTTTCATAGGCTTATCTTCGAGGGGCTTTCGTAGACTGGCGCCATTAGTATCCATAGTTTATTAGTATTTATATAGGTATTCTGTCAATGTTTATGCGCATAGAATGTAACAAGAATGTATGGGTGCACTGGTCTGTCAGTTTTTGTGTCTACACTTTGATTTACCTCGGTGCACCATCACAATATCTTCTTCCCCGTAAAATTGAGCGAACGGCTTTTATCAGATATACTCTTCCGTTTAGTTTCCGTTTCCGTCTCTAAATGGCTGCTAAACTATATAAACTTTATCTATCTGCTCGTGCAGTATTAAGTTGTTGGTGATTGTGAAGAATAAACAGCAATAACATTAGGTAAGGATATTTGTTAGTATATAAATTCTTTACTAGTTAATACTAAATTAGTTACATTTTACGATGAAAGTTTTTGTTACTGGATCAGGTGGCTTAAACGGCCAAGCCGTTGTGCAGGAGCTAATTAAACATGGACATTCGGTTGTCGGAATGGTTAGAAGTGAACTGTCAGCCGTTCAAGTTGAAAAATTAGGCGCCAAAGCTGTAATTGGTGATCTTGAAGACACTGAATTCTTGCTGCAAAACGCAAAAGATGCTGATGGAGTTATTCATCTTGCTTTTGTTCATGAGTTTTCCAACCTTGATAGAAGCGTTGAAATTGATATAAATGCAATTAAAGCCATGGCTGAAGCTCTTCAAGGTACTAATAAACCATTGATAAATACTTCGGGTTTTGCCTATGATGTTGGAGGAAGAAAAGGACCCTTTGATGAGAATTCAGTTACAATTGCAGGAGAAACAGGCTTTACAGCTCGTCAAAAATCAACTGATTTATTGTTCTCTTATGTTGATAAAGGCGTTAAAGGTATGGTGCTTAGATTGCCTGTTGTTCATGCTGACGATGATTATCGAGGCATTACAAATATTATGATTGATTATTCCAGAAAGAATGGCTTTGTTACACAAATTGGTGAAGGAAACAATATTTGGCCTTCGGTTCATAAAAAAGACGCTGCTGTACTTTACAGACTAGTATTGGAGAAAGGAAAAGCAAGAGGAAATTACCACGCATTTGCTGAGGATGTTATAGCTAAAGATATTTACAAGACTGTAAGTGAAAATCTTAACATTCCAATTAAACAATTATCTGTTGAGGAAGCCGTTGGTAAAATTCAGTTTCTTGCCCATTTCGTTGGCAGAAATATGGTGGCATCAAGTGAAATTACCAGAAGAGAGCTTGGCTGGGAACCTAAAGAGATTGGTTACTTAGAAGATTTAAAGAATTACTTCTAATTTTGCAACTGCTTACCAAATAATATGAATTTCTGCAATATATGTTTTCTCTCTTAAAAACCTTCCTTTACCTGTATAGAACCCAAACCCACATTGTCTAAGACAATGCCTCGCCAGATCAAACTTAATTGTCGTAAAGATTTTAAAGTGTACAAATTGATTTTCGATTCGAGGGTTATTCTAAATCTTGACCAACGTGACTATCCTTGGTACAGTAGTACTTGTAGATTACATACAACAATTAAGAGTTAAATACTTCCGTGCCTAAAGTCCATGGATAATTTGTAGGCAGCGGGGCTTTAGCAATTAATAAGTGTTCTCTAAAAGGTCCCCTTCTCCGACGCCTAACGCCGAAGTCTATAAGAACTAAAAATCCGCCGTGCATATTTGCAGTCTTAATCATTTCAAGTATAAAAGTAGGTGATATTTCCTTGCTTAGTATTAATAATTAAAGCTATACTCAATTGATATGAAAGTATTTGTTACAGGATCAGGTGGCTTTTTGGGTCTTGCTGTTGTAAAAGAACTCATTGGTCATGGTCATTCAGTAATTGGTTTGGTTAGAAGTAAAGAATCAGCCGAAAAAGTTATTAAGTTAAGTGCTAAAACTGTAATTGGTGATATAGAAGACACTAAATTCTTACAGCAACAAGCAAAAGATGCTGATGGAGTTATTCACCTTGCTTTCGATTTCTCTGATGTTGGTAAGAGTGTTGCAGCTGATGTAAAAGCAGTTGAAGCTATTGCTGAAGTTCTTAAAGGAACGAATAAACCTTTCGTTAACACTGTAGGTTTTGCAGAAGACATTGGTGACAAAAAAGAACCTTTCAATGAAAATTCAATTGCAATTGCAGGAGAAACAGGATTTAAAGCTCGTCAAAAGTCAACTGATTTGTTATTTTCTTATAAAAGCGTAAAAGGTATGGCCATCAGATTACCAACCGTTTATGATTCCAAGACCGATAAACGAGGCATCACAAATATGTTAATTAATCTTTCCGCAAAGAATGGCTTTGTCGCTCAAATTGGTGATGGTAACTATATTTGGCCATTAGTCCATAAGAATGATGCGGCTGTTCTTTATAGACTTGCTTTAGAAAAAGGTCAAGCTGGTAAATATTATCACGCATTTGCTGAAGATGTTGTAGCTAAAGATATTATCAAGTCTGTAAGTGAAAACCTTAAAATTCCAATTAAACAATTGTCTATTGAGGAAGCCGTTGGTAAATTTCAGTTTCTTGCTTATTTATTAGGAAGTAATATGGTGGCATCAAGTGAAATTACGAGAAAAGAGCTTGGCTGGAAACCTAAAGAGATTGGTTACTTAGAAGACTTGAAGAATTACTTCTAATTAGTATCGAATACCAGATATTGTGAGTATCAGGAATATATGTTTTCTCTATTATTAGCTTATAGAATCCAATGCTATATTAGTTACTCTTCCTTAGAAGGAAGGTTCTCGGATAGTTTTATAAAGCAAAGGCTTAAAGAATACGAATTGATTTCACACTTCCAAGATCATTCTAGGCTTTGAATATAAGCCATACTGAGAGGTTTATAGTAACCAACTCCTACTGGTTGGGTAAATATATACGGCAATTTACTAGTGATTTTTTTGCGGCAAAAAAAATATCAAACATTTCCGTCTAACACCCGTGTCCGTCTCCATATTGCTGCAAATTATAAAAACTATGTAAATCCGTCGACCCACAATTACTAATTGCTACTCAATAACATTAGGTAATATTTTGATTAATAGAATTAACAATTGATATGAAAGTATTTGTTACAGGAGCAGGAGGCTTTTTAGGTCTTGCTGTCGTAAAAGAACTTCTTGATCATGGCCATTCAGTAATTGGAATGGTGAGAAGTCAGGAATCAGCACTAAAAGTTGAAAAACTTGGAGGTAAAGCAGTGGTTGGTGACTTGGAAGATGCTAAATTCTTGCTGCAACATGCAAAAACAGCAGACGGTGTTATTCATCTTGCTTTTATTCACGATTTTGCTAATATTGACCACAGTATTGAAGTCGATATAAATGCAATTGAAGCTTTGGCAAGTGCTCTCCAAGGAACCAATAAGCCTTTGATCAACACTGCAGGTTTTGCATATGAACACGGAGAAGCAAAAGGTCCTTTTGATGAAAATTCCGTTGCAATTGCAGGTGACAAAGGTTTTGCGGCACGTCAAAAATCTACAGATTTATTGTTTTCTTATGCTGACAAAGGAGTTAGAGGTATGGTAATTAGATTACCTGTTGTTCATGGTGATGATGATACTCGTGGATTCACTTCCATTTTAATTAATTTTTCAAAACAGAATGGTTTTGTTACTCAAGTTGGTGATGGGAAGAATATATGGCCATCAGTACATAAGAATGATGCTGCTACACTTTACAGACTTGCATTAGAAAAAGGTAAGGCTAGAGGAACCTACCATGGGTTTGCTGAAGATGTAGTTGTTGAAGATGTTTTGAAGTCTTTTAGTGAAAACCTTAAAATTCCAATTAAGAAATTATCGCTTGAAGAAGCTTTGGGTTCAATTCAATTTCTTGCCTACTTTATAAGCAGAAATATGGAAGCTACAACTGAAATCACTAGAAAAGAACTTGGTTGGAAGCCCAAAGAAATTGGTTATTTGAAAGATTTAAAGAAGAATTATTACTGAGTTTGCTACTAAGCATTAGATTATGCCTTATGAATATATGTTTTGTCTCTTTGATTATTCTTTTTACTTATATAGAAGACTATATAATGCAGTGTAACAACTATTCCTCCCTGAAAAGAAAGATTTCACTTTGCTTGAAGTACCTCCTAGCATCTTCATCAATTAATACCAACGACAAGTATGTACGGCTGGAAAACTTCTTATTTACATCCTTGTATGTAGGAGTCAAACCGAATCCTCCTAAAAAGAGTCTAATAGGGATGGTTTCACCTTTAACTGGTGCACCATCCATTATTTCAAACCGTACAACAGTTTCGCTATCTGTGACTGGATTAGGCGGAGCACCAACGGTTTCTCTTCTTATTAATGATATTTCCATATGCTTGATTTTTAATCTGGCTAATAGGAAGTATATCTTTCCTATTATAGCGTCCTTAAGTGAATAATGTGATTTCAGGTACTCAAACTCAATATGAAGGCAATCTAGAATTCCTACATCCATTTTAACTGTACTAGGATTAGTCTTAGCTTCTACTGGGCTGCTACTATATTGATACACCCATAATTCTTTCTCTCTTGTGACATCTCCTGAACTTTTCCTGGCTACTGATACTTTAATATAGTATCTTAATCTTACATTCTTTCCTCTGTAACTCTCGTATTGTTTCTCAACGTTTTTGAATTCAAATGGATAAGTTTCAGGATGACTAATGGTTCCAGGAGCTTGAAGTTCAGTGGCAAGCGTTAAGAATTCACTGCTTACAATTGAATCAGTATTGGTTTCAATGGATCCAAGGAGCTGGACTCTAATTCCCATATGTTCTACTTTTCTACCTTCCTTAGTTCGAATCACTACAACTCCTTTCACTGATTCTCCATCTTTATATACTGGAAGTTTTTCGATTCTGCCTTGGGAATTGGGGATTTCAACGTCTTTCCGGGACTCCTCGCCGTCCAATCGTACCTCTACGTCTACAGGAGCTTTGAAAAAGAGTGACATGAGGGTTGTAATGCGCGATAAACTGTAAAGTTGATAATCAAGCTTATCATTAGAATGTAAATTTTATTAAGAATTTAGAATTGTTAGAACTTGTAAAAACTATTATTGGTTCCAGTATTACATTAATGGAAAATAATTGGTTACTTTCTGGCTACATACTCCAATAAATCAACAACCCTTGAAGAGTACCCGTACTCATTATCATACCAGGCAATCAACTTCACAAACGTAGGCGTTAATAAAATACCTGCAGAAGCATCAAATACGGCTGAATAAGTAGAAGTTCTGAAATCAGTTGAAACTACACTTTCGTCGGTGTATCCCAAAAGATTTTTTAATGGCCCTTCCGAAGCTTTCTTTATAACTACACAGATCTCGTCATAGGTAACTTCTTTCTTCAAATTGGCTGTTAAATCTACCACCGACACATCGGTAGTAGGCACTCTCATTGCTAATCCAGTTAATTTCCCTTTCAATTCAGGAATAACTTTTCCTACAGCTTTAGCTGCACCTGTGGAAGAGGGAATGATGTTTCCAGAAGCAGTTCTGCCACCTCTCCAATCCTTGTTTGAGGGACCGTCAACAGTCTTCTGTGTAGCAGTAATTGAATGGATAGTAGTCATCAATCCGTCTTTAATACCAAAATTATCGTTGACTACTTTAGCCAATACTGCCAAACAATTCGTAGTACATGAAGCATTAGAAATTATGTCCATATCTGTAGTATACTTGTCTTCATTTACCCCCATACAAAAATTAGGGGCATCTGGTGAAACAGCCGTAATAATTACTTTCTTAGCACCTGCATCTATATGTTTTTGAGCTCCTTCCGACTTGGTGAACAAGCCTGTAGATTCAATCACGTAATCGACTCCAACTTTTCCCCATGGAATGTTTGCAGGATCTCTTTCTTGAAACACTTGAATGGCTTTTCCATCAACTACAAGATTCTCCCCTTTAGAAGTTACAGTACCTTTGTATCTTCCATGAGTCGAATCATACTGGAACATGTAAGCCGCATAATCGGCTGCAACAAAAGGATCATTAATAGCTACGACTTGAATATCTTTTCTTTCAAGAGCAATTCTCAAGATTAAACGGCCAATACGACCAAATCCATTAATTCCAACTTTTGTCATTTAACTTGTTTATTACTTATATAAAAAGTGTGTCAAACGGCTGCTTTTATACGAAGCAGGATTTAAGTCCGAACGAGCCATTTCGCAGCTAATATAAAACGGGTAACTGTTCCCTACATGGACGTGGTTCGTCCGATAAAGTGGAGTAATTGTTACTAAAATGCCTTATTAGTCCCGTGTTCTATTAGGCACCCATCTTCTATAAATAATTTCGTTGACTTTATATAACTGCAACAACTTAAAGATCTTCTGTTTGTCATTATCATCATCATTTAAAACTGTCATAAATTCATCATTATTTGGTGCTTCTACAAACACCATTATTAAATTCTTCCTTACACTTCCAACTACTCTAGCTACAGTTTGTAGTTCGACCCACGACTTTCGATTTTCGTCTGTAATAATCAATATTGCATGCTCAGCGTGAGAATAGACAGGGCCCTTCTTGTACAAGATATAGTCACATCCAAACTTGATCCCATTTCTAACACACCATCCAAGGGAACGGTAGTGATGATATACTACATACTGGATGATAAAAGTGTTGAAAGGTGTAGGATTTTTGCAACATTGGTTGAAGACCTGCATCAACTTCATGCCTTGTACATCTACAACGTCTAAAGCAAATTTAAGAAAGAATGTTTCAACATTAGAAAGCTGCAAGTATTCAAGATTTGCATTCAAGGTCATGGTATCAGGATCAACTATATCCTGGTCTTCGGGTCTCATATCTTCATATTGAATCACCGTATTCAATTCTTGCTTCAACTTCAATTTATTGCTCTTTCTAAACGATACCAAAGTAGCTTTTATCTCAGCCAATTGATCTAATTCTAGCGGAGTCAATGACTCCTTTCTCTGCTTAGCTTCCAATTCTTGTTGACGTTGTCTTTCACCTCGAAACTGTAGTCTTTCTTGTCGTCTGAACCGAGTGATATCTTCGTTGGTCAATTCAATCCCTTTATCCAAATGTAATCTTCTACTCGTAGATGATTCCCATGATGGATTGGATCTCGAAAGGTTACCTTTACCGAAAAAACCATAATTCCATAACCTCAGAATACTATCTTTGTTGATGACTTTGAACACGCCATTGTCTAATTCAACAGAGATATTGGTCAAATTAACTTTAGGGTACGGCTTACAGTGAAGAATTACATACTTTATACCGTAATAGATCCAGGAGATAGGATTATGAGGATAAAGTTCAGGTAAAGCTCCGTAAACAGCAGTAGATAGGATTATAGGTAGCGGACCTAAGTACTGGTTTTTCAGATGCTTTTTCATTTTCTAATTGTTAGTACAGTTTATGAGGGTGTCAGATACCGTTGTAGTCTATTGAGAAATCATGTGCTTACATCGAATCTTCAAGCAACAGGTGTATCATCATGTTATCCGTACATACATATCATTGTGATAATTTAGTATGGAAAATTTTTTCCTACTTAAGATGGTGGCCGGGTAAGTTCGCGAACTGTCTCGCGTTAGTGCTACATGGTACAAAAGTGTAAACCGATTAGTGCCGGTTTTGTGGCGACTCTCACTAATTTTCGCACCATCGGCAGTAACTAGATAAGATAACATGTCCTTCCATTGTCAGAGGTGTGGGAATCCTCTTGATATCCATGAATCCTTAGTCAATCTCAATACTGTCCAGGTAAATCTACTTGAGCAAGGCGGTGTTAATAAAGAGGCTGATCCTGAACCACAAATAAGCTTACCTCCTGACAAATTAGAACTATATAATATCATAAACGAACCCCATGAACCTGTGATATACCACCATGACATCGATACTGTTCAACCAAAAGTATCAGTATCTACTTCCATGACCTCCAATTCATTTGTTATGGTTTCAGATAAACCTTCAGTGGAAAATAAAAAGTCAGAAGATGATAATCCTGGATCCATTTCTTCTCGTCTTAAACTTCTTGCCAGAATATTTGATATTCTTTCCACCAATAACGAAATAGATCATCCTTTATGTCAGGATTGTTCGCATTTACTCATTGACAATTATAAATTGAAGTTTGATCAAAGTCAGCGTGAAAAGGAGTACTACTTGAACTTCATAAAGAAGCTTCGGGATGAGAACGAATTGACTAATTTGCCGGAGCAAGAAATAGATTCGAAACTTGCATCATCCATAAACCAGTTCAAATCATTGCAATCACAAGAGTCAGAAAGTCTTGAAGAGTTAAAACAATTAGAAACTACAAAATCAAAGCTTGAAAGCCAACTTAATGAATTGAAACAGGAGTTCGAATCAACGAAAAGTACAGAAATAAATGAACTACTAACTATGAAGAACGAATTAGTGCTTAAATTATCATCAAGTGTGAATAAACTTGACCAGACTAAAGCTCGATACCAAACTCAGCTCAATCATCTTGATAAACTTCGTACGTTCAACATTTACAGTGAATTTTTCCAGATATCCTGTGATGATTCCAATAAGTACGGTACTATTAATGGTTTTAGATTGGGTTATAAAGTGCCCTGGACAGAGATAAATTCAGGTTTGGGCCAAATTGTGCTCTTACTCATATTCCTAATAAAACGATTAAATATGAAGCTTAAACAGTATAGATTAGTACCTTTAGGTCCACAATCTCAGATAATTAAAACTTCAGAGTCTGAGGATGCTGGGTCTAAAAAGACAGTCCTTAATCTTTATTCCTCCAATGAATTTTCCATCGGAAAACTCTTCAACTTCAATAAATTCGACGTGTCGATGATTGCATTGCTTGATATAGTGTTCCAAGTCCAAACATCTATCACCAAGCTTGATCCAGAGCTAGAATTGCCATATAAAATCTCCGCCAAACGAGACGCAATTGCTGGGAAAAGTATTAGAGTTACTTCTAATGGTGAATGGACTGATAGTTGCAAGTTTTTGCTAACAAACTTGAACTGGATGCTAGTTTACACGTCAGCACATACTACCGCTACGACTATATAATGCCAAAGTATTTAATTCCGAAGTATGTAATGTATTTAGATAATGATATAACGATTTAGTTTCGCAGCTTTTTTTGCAACCATGTTTAAGCTTTCGGATTTACTTCGAACTTCTTCTGCAGAATATACCAATGACGAAGAAACTGTTGCTGTAGCTTTAGCGACACTTCCTGGTGTCAATTCTCCATTGGTAACTCCTCAGCCTATGAAAGCTTCTAATTCTCCTACGCAAGGCTTGCTTCCACCTATCATATTTGCTAAAGAAACACATAGAGATCCTACGTTTACACTTCCCCTGACTTTAGAGAGTTCCCAGAATAGTTTCAAGCGATGTTTACCACCGTTAAAAGGAGGATCGCCTGACGTAATAGGAAGTTCACCTACTTTCAGAGCAATTCACGTCAATTCCAGTCCGATGTTTGAATTTGAGAGCCCTAATCAGGTTTATCGAATACCTGAACAATATATGCATTCACAAGAATTCCTGCCGGAACCTATTAAAGATCTTGTACCGGAATCAATGTTTGGTAGCTCTCCTGAGAATAGTAGCTGGGAGAATCCGAAACCAAAGCAAAAATGCCTTTTTGTAACAATTAAATTCAACCCGCCTCCTAATTCTTCTAGGGTAATCATCCACAAGGTCAAGCCATACATTAGATCGAAAACTGGTTGTTGGACTTGTAGGATCAGACACAAATCATGTCCTGAACAACGACCCGTATGTTCTCATTGTGCTAGATTAAGTCTTCCGTGTGATTACAACCCCAAAAGACCATCATATATGGTTGATCCAATTCTTAACAAACAAAGATTAGCAGAATTGCGTATTAAACGACCACAATGAATCCACCAACGATAATAAACCAAAAAATGGTTATGAAAATTGCTGCGTTGAATCTCAAATTCTTTGGAAAAAAAATCGTACAGCCAACAAAAACCAAAATACTATGTTGATACAATTATTGGTGGTGCTTTCATTAGTGCAATCCATTGTAGGATTTTACTTACCTGGAGTGGCACCTACGAATTATAAACAAGGTGATACAATACCACTATTAGTCAATCATTTGACTCCTTCTTTGCATCATTTAACGGAGGATTTCCAAACTTACGTGTATTCCTATGATTATTATTATCCAAAATTCCATTTTTGTCAACCTGACGGTGGTCCTCAAAAACAACTGGAAAGTTTAGGGTCTATTATCTTTGGTGATCGTATATTTAACTCACCTTTCAATATTAAGATGATGGAAGAACAATCTTGTGTCAGATTATGTAACTCAATTTATTCAAAGACTGATTCTGTTTTTGTTAATAGAAATATCCGTGCTGGTTATAGTTATAATTGGATTGTTGATGGATTACCAGTAGCTCATCCAGTTGAAGAAACTAGAACCCATTCAACTTTTTATGGTTTAGGTTTTAGTATTGGTGAAGTTAATGCTGATAATTTTGCTCATTTCTTTAATCATTTCGAAATTAAGATTGAATATCATAAAAGAGATGATGAAAACTATAGAGTTGTTGGAGTTACAGTTGAACCATCTTCTTTTGATAGAAATGGTTTAGAAAATAAAAACGATGCTAAAGATTTATGTAATCCTGAATTAAAACCAGTTGTATTAAAGAAGAATGATGAAACTAATGTTCAATTTACTTATTCAGTAACTTTTATTGAATCCAAGACTGCTTGGGCTACTAGATGGGATAAATATTTACACGTTTATGATCCAAAGATTCAATGGTTTTCATTGATTAATTTCTCATTAATTGTTATTATCTTGGCCATTATAATTGCCCATATCTTATTAAGAACTTTGAAGAATGATATCATCAAATACAATGAAGTCAATTTAGATGATGATATTAGTGATGAAAGTGGTTGGAAATTAGTTCATGGTGATGTTTTCAGACCTCCTAAACAAAAAATGCTTTTATCAGTTTTAGTAGGAAGCGGAGTTCAAATATTCTTGATGATCTTTGTAACTATCATTTTTGCTTTATTTGGTATTTTATCTCCTTCAAATAGAGGTTCATTATCTACATTTATGTTTATTTTATTCATCTTTTTCAGTTTGGTCTCATCATTTATCTCCAGTTATCTTTATAGATTCCTTGGAGGTGAAGATTGGAAACTTAACATGGCATTAACTCCGTTATTAGTTCCAGGTTCATTATTTGTGGTATTTGTTTTATTAAATTTCTTCTTGATTTATGTTCAAAGTTCTGGAGCTATTCCACTTGGAACTATGGTAGCCATTGTTTTCATTTGGTTCTTAATTTCCATCCCATTATCAGTAGTTGGCTCAATTTTATCATTTAAAAGACCAATACTTACAGTTCCAGTTAAAACCAATCAAATCCCAAGACAAATTCCAATTCAACCTTGGTATTTAAGATCATTACCTTTAATGTTAATTTCTGGTATTTTCCCATTCGGTTCAATTGCAGTTGAAATGTACTTCATTTATACTTCCTTATGGTTTAATAGAATCTTTTACATGTTTGGATTCTTATTTTTCTGTTTCATCTTGATGATTTTAACTACTTCATTAATTTCAGTATTAATGATTTATTACTTATTATGTTCTGAAAATTACAAGTGGCATTGGAAATCTATGTTCATTGGAGGTGGATGTTCCATTTATGTATTTTTGCATTCACTTTTCTTGATTGGTGGTCAACATTTAGGTAATTTTTCATCAATTGGATTGTACATTGGTTATTCAATTGTAATTTCCTCCTTTGTATTTATTTGCTGTGGATCAATTGGATTCATCAGCAGTTTTGTTTTTATTAGGAAGATTTATTCCCAGATCAAGATTGATTAAGTAAGTTGTGTAGTGAAAATATAGAGCAGTTACATCTTTCAGCCTAAGCTAAAATGTTACAACTAAAGTGTTACGTAACAAAAAAAAACGTGCGATATTGTCTTAACTTTGTGTAATTTCCTTATCAGATAAGAACGCGAAGCCTCTTGATCTAAAAACATAAGGGAGTGCAATTGTACACTGTTATTAAAAAAAAAGTATAGAAAGAGTAATAACTTAGTAGGAAAATAATACTATCCATATATTTTAAATCGAAAGACTTCTCCGATCAAAATCTCCTTTAGATCTGAGTTGAGATCTATCTTAAAGTATAATTTTTTGCAGTCATTTTATCTATCCCTAGAATGGAAAATGTCATCAGTTTAATTGTCATTGGAGCAGGATTGATTGGACCAAGACATTGTGAACATATATATCATCGTACTGACTGTAAGCTTTTTGCTATAGTGGATCATAGTGCAAAAGGTCCTAGTGTTGCTCAACATTATAGTACTCTTCTTTTCAAAAATCTTGATGAGTTATTCACTTACATTGAGTCTAATAACTTACAGTATCCAGATGGAGCCATAATTGCTACTCCAAATCATACTCATGTAGATCTTGGCTTGAAATTGGCCGATAAAGGTATTAATTTGTTGATTGAAAAGCCTTTGTCTTCTAATGCTACAGATTGTAAAAATTTAATTGAATATACTAAGACCAAGGATATAAAAGTGTTAATAGGGCATCATAGAAGATTTAATCCTTATATTGTTCAAGCCAAGGAAAACTTGGATTTAATTGGAAGACCCATTGCTGTTCAAGGAAGTTGGTGCTTAAAAAAGAATGATGAATACTTTGAAGAAAAACCTTGGAGAACTGACGAAGCTAAAGGTGGTGGGACTTTATTGATTAATTTGATTCATGATTTGGATTTGCTTTTATATTTATTGGGTCCTATTGAAAAGATATATGCTGAATTATTACCCAAGCAGCGTGATTACCAGGTTGACGAAGGTGCCATTCTTACTTTATCATTCAAAAACGGTTGTAAAGGTACATTTATCTGTAGTGATAATGTTATCAGTCCATTTAACTTTGAAAATGGAACTGGAGAAAATCCTAATATTCCTTTTGTCGAAGATGTCAATGGATTTTATAGAATCTTTGGTTCTAAAGGAACTTTATCAGTTCCAGATTTAAAAGTTTATCACCAAAATACTCAGCATAACTCTTGGACTAATCCAATTGAAGTTTCTGACTTGCTGTTTACTAAAGTCGAACCAGAAGACAATTTCGATATGGAAATCGATGCTAATCCTTTTTCTAATATAGGGATTGAAACTCCTAATCCTTCTCCTCCAGAATTAATGAATTTCTCCAAACCAAAACCTTTCGATTTGCAGTTAAATCATTTTGTTAATTTGATCAACGGTACAGAAATAGTTTCCAAATGTACAGGAGAAGATGCATTGAATGCATTATTATGTATTGAAACTGTATTGAAACTGATCAATTCTGGTAAACCAGAGTATGTTGAATCAATTAACAATATCAAATCTCAAATTGTTTAAAACTTATTCGGAAAAAAATAAAATCTACGCAAGTAGTTCATGTTAAATACTAGTAAAATAATATATAAATTATGGGTTATATTTCTTCCTAATAAGATCAAATAACTTACCAACACCAAATCTTCTTTTAAAATCTAAAAGTACAAACACTCTAGGCAAGTATTGAGCCCAGTACAATAAACTTGCTTTAGAACCACGATAATAGTTAACTACTCCAAATTGGGAGTGCTCAAAATCATTGACAACTCTTCTTGCATATACTTCAGGAAGCATAGGATTGTTTCTTACAGCCATTTGTCTTCTCTTATCCAAAAATTCTTCAATTCCTTCTATTTGGAATCTTGAATCTGAGTACAAAGGTCTCGTATCAGCAATATTAGTTTTAACTCCACCAGTGACAATATTAATGACTTTAACTCCAAATGGTTCCATTTCAAAAGCTAAAACATTAGCGTATGAATGAATTGCAGCCTTGGTACTGGAATAAATAGCTGAGAATGGAAATGGATGAAGTCCACTAACACTTCCGGTAAAACCTACAGTACCTTTGGCCTTGATAAGGCAAGAAGTGAATTCTCTAACCATTCTAATACATCCAAACACATTGACATCATAACACTTTAAAAAGTCTTCGTCTCTAACATCCGAAGCCGGAAATGTGCAAGATTGACCAGCATTGTTGAATAAATATTTCACCTCTCCATTGTATTCTTCATCCACAAGCTTCCTGAGCTTCTTTATATCTTCAGTCTTGGTTACATCTAATTCAACTATTTTAATCCCATACTTATCGTGCAAATCTTGCATAGGTTCTAATCTTCTGGCACCAGCGATAACTTTATAACCTCTTCTAGCAAATTCTATCGAAACAGCATGACCAATTCCTGAAGAACAACCTGTTACTATTGCAAGAGCCATCCTTTCTGATTTATCAAATTATAAAAAGTAAATTATATAAAATTTAATAAGGATTTTCCTGTGAAAGTAGCTGCAAATCGCGTGAGGAGTCTAGGCTTAGTAGTGCTTCATGATGTTTAAGAGTAGAAGTTATGAAGAGGGTCTAATATAAGAGAAATTCTGAAGCGATTAATGAACGGATGGCTGTTTTAAAATGCAATTTATATTTCGAATCAAGCAAGTATTTAAAGCTCATCATTCAAAAGATTCTATATTCTATGCTTGGGCTATTTCCAACGATTATTCCTTTCATCTACTTTTCACCTGCTTTTCATACAAGTCTTCATAATGCCTCTAAAATCTTGTCTTTGAAGAAGTAATGCATAAACTTGGTAGTTTCCCCTGCTTTTTCCACATGTAACACTGGCACATCCCAACAGTATTGGTCATACCATTCGATATTTTCTGGTTTCATGATATCAACCACAGATAATTCCACATTCTCCGTGGTCTCCAGCAATGACTTTTGTAATATCTTATTGGCATTCGTACATAACATGCAACCGTCTTTGGTGAAAAATGTAACCTTCAGATTATATCGAACAAACTGTATAGGCGCTCTTAATGATGCTATATTTCTGAACATTAAGAGTTTCCGATATTACAATACTGCTATGCAAACGATCACTAATTACAAGTCACCTTTTTTCTACTTGGCTTCTTAACTTTACTTACTTTTCTTTACTTGAAAATCACTGCGCGGAAATCATTAAGATTTTTACTCTTACAATTTTTTCTAGCAGAACTACATGCTTTAAATAAAGCAAATTTATTGTAGTATTTTAGTACCAAAAAAAGAATGATTCTGCCCAGGATCGAACTGGGGACGTTGTGCGTGTTAAGCACATGCCATAACCTACTAGACCACAGAACCATTGGTGTTGGAGCCAGTGATATCTTTTTTTGATAAATTCTAAGTCCGTAGCCTAGGATCATAAAAAGTACATGTATATGCGATTTAAAGACTGTCATTTGGCGAAATTTCTCAGATAACTTTTGTCTTGATTGTAGTCTTTTAGGACATTATCCATTTCTTTTATTCTACGATGAAGAATAATCTTCCGATAAAGGGAATATTCAAGATTCAAGTTTGGTTCATAAGCCAATATGAACTAAGCTTGAATATGGTGGTCAATCACTTTTTTCTCCAACATTCAAGAAAAATGTAGGTTAGAAACATATTGCATAAGATCCTTGAAGTCGAATGAAAGGTAACTGACGCAGCGCATTGTCTGATGATAAGATAACGGTTAAACAACATCTACGCCTAAGAAATTTTTTCCTTCATACGTAGAAATGATAGAATCATCATTAAACAAAGGATTTTCTTCTTGTATAATGAATTGACATAAAAGTAACGTTCATAGTCAGTGGTAATTAAGAACCATTGGTACGGGGGCAAGAATGAACATATTTGAAAGACGATTTAAGTTTAAGTGTAGAAAATATACGTATTTTTAGATGAAAGTATCTCATGGCTGCAAAAATTTTTGCTACCATTCTGTTAGCTGCAATATTTTCAATAAAAAGATTGGCCTGCGGTTACAAGGCATCCAAGTCTTGATATTAACTAAATGATAGTTTCTGGGATACTATAAGAATAGAGAATCCTAAAAATGGTGTATACAGTTACACGGTTATATTCGTTATACAGTTATGGTTAACCAAGAACCAAGCATGACTAGCAGAATGCTAGTAAGGCAATCATTGCCTGCAAACAGCAAATAAACCAATTAAGCAGCATAATAAAATTTTTTTTGTGGATTTTGTATTTTATAATGATTTTGGATTTTATATTTTCATAATGTTTTTTTGGATTTTATATTTTATATTTTTTATTTTATTTTTATATTTTTTTATTTTATTTTTATATTTTTTTATTTTATTTTTATACAATGATCTGTACAAGGTGATCAGCCTAGAAGGCAATCGATGCCTTAAAACAACAACAAATGAACCAATCAAGCAGCAGGATAATAATGATTTTGGATTTTATATTTTCATAATCGTTATGGATTTTATATTTTTATAATGATTTTGGGCTTTTATAATTTATATTTTCATTTTTGGATTTTATATTTTATATTTTTTTTTATTTTTTTTTTATCTAAAATGATCTATACAAGGTGATCAGCCTATAAGGCCATGGATGCCTGAAAACAACAAATGAACCAAATTCCAGGCAGCAGAATAAGGATTTTTTTCTTTTTTGTGATCCAAAAGGAACCGTACAAGTTGATGGAATATGAAGACAACATTTCCTGAATAAATCTCTCTAGGATAGCATTAGCTGTCAATGAATTTGAGGTAGCATACTAGTGAATTCCTTTATTATCCAAAGTACAATGGCTGATCAAAAATATAAACTTCAACAAGGGAATCTTTTGAGCGAATCTTACTCCAATAATATGCTTCATGAAATAACAGTAGAATCCCCTAAAATTTCAAAGAATTGCAAATCTCCAAAAAGAGTGGCAAAGGAACTATTCAACGGCGGTTTCGTGCTGCAAGAGCCTATAAGAATAGGCATCCTGTGATATGTCTGTGCTCGAAAGTCATAGACTTCGGCACGATCACCTGGAGTCCTCACTAACTCCAACCGACCAGATTGTCTGCTCCCAGTACCTACCAATACCTTTGAACTGCCATCAGTTCGTGGTATGGTTTATGAACCATCACCAGTCCATTGGTACTTTCGTCAGCAATCACTGATCACAAAACAGGTAATCATCTCTACCGAAAGGTAAAAATGAACATCGCTGCACTAAAACCAGTTGAAATGTCCTATGCACCCCTTCTATTGATAAGCTCTTCCTCCCCATTAAAATTGATTCACTTCATTCCACTACTACTTATCATTGTTTGGATCGTCAAATTCTTCTCTCATTATCCGTTCATGGAATTGATTCACCTTAGTAACTATTGGGTTAATGATTTGGAATTCTGATATTAGTATCTCCTCGTGATCAGCATGACTTCTCCTAATAAATTATTCTTCACGGAATGTGATTTTAAATTCTTCCTCTTCCATATTCTTTGGTCTACCTGGCCAATCTAATTGTAGACTCCTAGTATGAGTTGGTCTATAACGATCTTCAGATTCTAATGTATTGTAGATCCTACTGTAAGTTGTAGGAGTCTTCCAAGGATCTGATTTAGGTTCAACGACATTAGATTGGTTCATGGTATGACTTGTAGGTGTACTATAAGGATCATCAGATTCAGTAGGCTCAACAGGATTAGATGGAGAATCATTAAAGCTTGTAGTTCTGTTAGAAGGATTAACAAGTTCAGAATTTTGATTGAGATCAGATGATCTTTCATGATACT
Organism: Yamadazyma tammaniensis; assembly: GCA_030566005.1. NCBI lineage: Eukaryota > Fungi > Ascomycota > Pichiomycetes > Serinales > Debaryomycetaceae > Yamadazyma > Yamadazyma tammaniensis. The sequence continues at coordinate 906,069 of JAJMHK010000004.1, read as the reverse complement.
TGTTAGAACTAAACAAACCTTTGAATTTCTTCCAACTTGCTCTAATCTTTGGTTCTCCACTTGTAATGGTACTTGATTTAGAAAAGAACTTTCCTGAATAATGTTTGAATATAACCCATCCCAAATAAGATTGTACTGGGTTGAATCCGATTCCCCAGCTGTTATTGATCAACGGCTTCTTAACTGGCTGCTCATTTTCAATAGGAACTGGTTTTGGTCTCCATTTGAACTGATTTCTAAATGATGTTCTTTCTGTACTTGAACCATTTGGATTGTACGAAGTTTCAGGCTCAGGTTCTGAACATCTTACTTCAGGTTCTGGACTTGTAGTGATTCCATTGCCTTCTTCAATAGTAACTGATTTTGATTTCCACTTGAACTGATTTCTAAATGATTTTCTTCTTGTCCTTGAGCTATCTAAATTGTATGAAACTTCAGGCTCAGGTCTTGGACATATTTCTTCAGCAGTGGTTGTGTTATCTTTCTCAACAGTAACTGATTTTGATTTCCACTTGAACAGATTTCTAAATGATGTTCTTCTTGTTCTTGGACTATCTAAATTGTATGAAATTTCAGGCTCTGGACATCTTACTTCTGGTTCTGGATGGGAAACACTTTCCAAAGATATTTCTTCAAAACTATCATCAAGTATTGATGAACTAGATCTTGGAGGATTTGAATTTTCTAAAGGTGTCTCTGAATCACCACAACCTTCTAAAGATCTCTCTGAATCAATGGTGATAATAACCTCTGGGGGTCTAGCCATATCTCTTTCAACGGCATCATCAACACGACTAATGCATTGTCTTTGGAAGTGGAAGTTATTGTCATCCTTAGCCTTGGCGGCTTTCAAAAAGCTGTCACACTGTTCCAAGTTCTTGATTAAATGTTCACCATTTTGAGAAAAGAAAGCAAAGTCCTTCTTTCTTCTTGGCTTCTTGGGAAATTTTCGAACTGCTTCAGGACAATGATCAATACTTTCAAGACACTCTTGACGTAGTAATCTATTCATATTATCCACGACTGGATCACCAGTAAGTTCTTCTGGAATTTCTTCGAGAATATCACATCCAACTTTAGCTGCTACTACATCAATCAGTCGTCTTGACTCTTTGGAACCTTGATTATAGACTTCGATAGGTGTACCAACTAATGTGGGTCCGCTGTCCAATAATTCTGGACCCTCTAACAACTCTGGAATCCCTACTAGACCTGGACTCTCTAATAACTCTGGACTTTCCAACAAAGCACTAGTACCTTCTAAAGCACTATACTTATCTAATATTTGATTATCTGGAGGCAAACCTAATGAACTGAGTTGTTCCAATATACGTTCACGATCAGCACTTTCAGGAGTGAATGGATCAGGTAAAGGAAGATCTAGAATTGACTTTTTCCATTCTTGGTGTCTTTTTTCAATTTTTAACTCTGACGAATCACTTTCTGATTCTTCGTCATCACCTAAAGACACATTATCCAAGGAAGGTTCCTTCTCTAAAGTTGTAGGTTTGGTTGTATTGATAACATTCCAATTCCAATTTAAAGGATTCCAATTAACACCTCCTGAAGGAGAGATATTCTCTTTATTGGCTTTAGATTCCTTAGGGGAAGTATCAGGTGCTTCTTTTAAACTTGGATCATTATTATTTGAAGTATTGTTAGTCGTTGGAATAATATCACAACATGCTTTATAACTGGTCTTGAACCCGTTGAAAAAGTTAGAAGTAAAATTAGTGGCACTCTTTGTAGTGGGAGCACTATCTAATTTATCTTCCTCTAATTTATTTGCATCATCACCTTCTAAAGTGAGAGCTTCTTCTTCTAAATGATGAGCTTCAGCTTCTTCTAAATGATGAGCTTCAGCTTCTTCTAAATGATGAGCTTCAGCTTCTTCTAAATGATGAGCTTCAGCTTCTTCTAAATGATGAGCTTCAGCTTCTTCTAAATGATGAGCTTCAGCTTCTTCTAAATGATGAGCACCACCTTCTAAAGTAAATGCTTCCTTTTCTAATATAACTTCTGAAGTACTCTGGTGTGAGACTTCAATATCTGATTGATGTTTTTGGAAATACTTATGATAAACTTTTCTGTATAAAACATCACACTTCGAATCACCGTCTTGATTTCTTGAAACAGGATCACTATTAAGGATACTATGGAAGTCTTTGATCTTGTTTAAAATACTAGGATCAGACAGTTCTTTAAATGAAACGGATTGGATGACTGTATTTTCTTTATCCAAGGTATTAGTATAAGTATTACCTTCTAAATTGGACTTGTTTTTATCTTTAATATGAACCTCAGCTGAGGATGTTTCCAATATCTCTGTTTCTTCTGAATCGTCTGAACTAGTATGAACTTCTAAGACTTCAGTGTAATCTAAGGAAGGAACAGGTGGATTTTCTAAAGGTTCATTATCAGTATCAATTGTTTCTAAAATAGGAACCTCAACTGTAGAAGTATCTGCTTCCTTTAAATTACCATGATTGGCATCAATTTCTAAGACTTCAGTGTTATCCAAAGAAGATGGAACAGATATACTTTCCAAAGGTTCATCAGTAGTATTAATTGTTTCTAAAATAGGAACCTCAACTGTAGAAGTATCTAAAATCTCTGATTCCTCTAAATTTCCTGAACTGATATCATTTTCCAAGACTTCACTGTTGTCCAAAGGAGGTGAAACATGTGTACTTTCTAAAGGATCATTATTAATGTCAACTTCTAACGAAGAATCTGAACTTGAACTTGAAAACTGATAATTGTCCCAATTGCTGGGCCCTAAAGTAGTAACAGGGCATGTTCCACTAGTTTGTATGTAATCATCTGCTTTAGGATTAAGCAGTAAGTCTGGTTTGTTTCGGAAAATATCAACTTCCATTTCTGTATCAAACTTAATAAATTGCTTGGACTCATGATGCATAAATCCTAGATTTGCATAATACAATTCTTTATGTTCCTTTGTCATAAACAAAGTTCCAAACTTAGCATGAGATGCTTCTAACTGAGATGAACTTCTATTGGTGGGCATTTGGATCATTGATGAAGGATTTAAGGATAAACCTTGTGGTTTCCAATCTATGGTATTAAAATGTCTTAAAAATTCATGATTAGATAAACTTATTTCACTGGATTTGGTTGAAATACGAATGATTTTATTATTAGTAACTTCTTTATTTTCAACTTCAAGGTTGGTATCTGGATCCTCGACATTAGTATTATTTTCAAGTCTTGGTAAAGCTTGAGCTTCAACAATTTCAGCCTCGGGTGCATTATCTTCAATTGGAACTGTCTTGACTATGTAATGACCATTTGTAACTCCATTGGATTCTAAATCTGCCTCAATTACTTTGTAGAAGTCTTCGAAATAAGTAAATCCAACAACTGAATTGGTCTGCTCCTTATAATCATTTATTAATTGTTGAAATTTACTTGCTACCACCAAAGAAAGACTACAAGTCTTCTCATATCCTTCATATATCTTATTCAAATCTTCATCGGATAATTGCTGTTCCTGTATGGTAGAATACAAACTGTCAAGGAAATACCTGGCCCTAGCTTTATTAATCATATCAATCTCTGCAAAACTAGTAATAAGGTTGGAATTATAAATATAAGATTGTTGTATGAAAATGTATGTAAGTATGATAATTTCTTTTGCCATAATTTCTGGATCCATTTTTTCAACATTAATTTTTTCAAAAACTTTACCAGCAAATTGGGAAAGTTCTTTAGCAGTGTTGGTTCTTAACCTATTTATTCTTTTTCTTAATTCTTGTTCAGATTTATAGGACCACAGTGGAGGCATTACAATATTGAAGCTACGAGATGAGCTTTTGTCTTTAATTTTAATAATTTTAGCCTGAGTTGGTGTTTCTTTAGCTTTGGCATCAGAAAGCTTAGCTTTAAGTTCAGTAATAGTATTTCTAACTGCTTTAGCTTCTTCTACTTTAGCTTTTTCTTCTAATATCTTTTCAACTAATTTCCTTAATTCTACTTTAGCTTCTGCTTCTGCCTTGGCTTTTGCTTCCGCTTTAGCTTTTTCTTCTAACTTCTTTTCTTCCTCTGCCTTAGCTTCTGCTTCTGCCTTAGCTTCTGCTTCTACTTTAGCTTTTTCTTCTAATATCTTTTCAACTAATTTCCTTAATTCTACTTTAGCTTCTGCTTCTGCCTTGGCTTTTGCTTCCGCTTTAGCTTTTTCTTCTAACTTCTTTTCTTCCTCTGCCTTAGCTTCTGCTTCTGCCTTAGCTTCTGCTTCTACTTTAGCTTTTTCTTCTAATATCTTTTCAACTAATTTCCTTAATTCTACTTTAGCTTCTGCTTCCGCTTTAGCTTTTTCTTCTAATCTCTTTTCTTCTAATCTCCTTAATTCTTCTGCTTTAACTTCTGCTTCCGCCTTGGCTACTGCTTCTACTTTAGCTTTTTCTTCTAATATCTTTTCCACTAATTTCCTTTGTTCTTCTACTTTAGCATCTGCTTCCGCTTTAGCTTCTAATTGCTTCTTTTCGATTAACTGGTCAATGGTATGACTAAACTTATAAGGGTCATTATTCAGGAAATCCAAACCAGCTACAACTTTACTGTAAAATTGATCGAAATCATTTTCTTGGATAGATAATTTGGTATTGGAACTATAGACATCCAATAATTTTTCAAAATTAATTTTGACCTGCCAACTCTGGGCACATATCTTCCTAAATGTCTTATATGCTTTACAACTGTCATTGGATTCTTTACTTTGTTTCTTTTTAGCAGCATAAAAAGTATCAAGGAAATACTTGGCTACAGCTTTGTAAACCATATTGATTTCTAAGGAGCAGTCTCTTTGATCAGGTCTGTAAATGAATAATAAATGAACGAAAATACTTGTGAGGAGAAAACTTTCTTTAACCCTTTCGTTGGGATTGGTTTGAAGTTTTTCAACATTAATTATCTCACAGGCACTCTCCCAAATTATTCTAGGATTTTTATTAAATTTAACTTTTAAATACTTGAAGTATTTAGACATTTCTATGATATCTTTCTCAGATGACAGTGAGTAAATTATAAACCAGAATTTACGTTTAAAATCTTTAATATCTTCTTGAACAACATAAAATTCCACTATTTCGGGTTCTTCTGATGGTTCAACAGATGATGGTTGTGACGGTTCAACAGATGATGGTTGTGATGGTTCATTAGATGATGGTTGTGATGGTTCATTAGATGATGGTTGTTGATTTGATGATGACTGGGATGGTTCAATAGATGATAGTTTTTGATTGAATGATGATTGAGCAGCTCTTAATTGCTTAATAATTTTTTTGAACTCTGTACTCGGAGGGCACAGAAACTGCTTTCTTTTACAAACTGGGGATGGTGGTGGAGGTGGTGGTCCTGATGGATAAGGGTCCTGGTCAGTTGGATGGTGAGGAGACATCGGAATGTCTAAAATCACTGGAATCACTAAAACTCTTCTCTTGGTCACTAAACTCTCTCTTAATTATTATCTTTCCTTTCTTAGAAAGTCTAGCTAAAGAGAAAATTTCCGCTCTGAAAATGTTGCTCTTGATTGTCCACAGATTTGCATTGTGTCAATAGTTACAAACATGGTTTGTGGACCTTTTGCAAATGGAAATAAAAATGGTTGCAAATGGAAATAAAAATGGTTGCAAAAACGAAAACCCTCATATTCAGCAAAAATTGGTGCACCGAAGTGAATGCGCATTGGTGTACCGAAATTCTCTCTTAGATGGGACGTTCAGCTTAAATAGTCAACATTTCTAGGAATAAAATATTCCATTCTAAACTGGCAATCATATGAAAACATTTCATTGAAGCATCATACCAGCATAAACAATATGCTGGTATTGCTTCGTTAACAATAATTTCTTATCAGGACAGACGTTAGGATTTCTTAGCTACGACAGAATTTATAAGTTATTATTCGCGAGTAACTTTTCCTTACATTACTACTTATTCTATTAGAGCCAATACTAATTGTAACTGCTTGACTACAATCACTTCAATTTCAGCCAAATCTTTCAAACCATAATTCCTCTATTTTGTGTATTCTTGGCTTTGGTGCACTTTTAGCTTCGGTTTCAGCGTGTTCAACTCTAAGTTCAGCTGCTGCCTTAGCTTCTTTCCTTTTTTCAATCAATTGGTCTATGGGATTATCAAACTTACGTGTATCATCATTCAGATAATCCAAGTTAGCTATAACTATTTGGTAGAAATCATCAAAATCGTTTCTTTCAATGAATAATTTAGTTTTGGATCTATAGACATCCATTAATCCTTCAAAATCATTTTTCACTTGCCAGCACCCAATACAAGCATTTTTATACACCTCATACACCTTGTATTCATCAGGTGCTTGTTCCTCTTCAGTAGGATATCCCTTTAATCCACAATTAGGTTCCCTCTTATTTTCAAATCCTAATAAAGTACCCAAACTATCAAGGAAATACTTAGCTTCAGCCTTATACTTCATGTATATATCTCTGTTGTAAAAAGGATACCTGGGTGTGAAACGCTGAGATTGGACAATAAAAATATTAGTGACAAACATAATTTCTTTTTCTCTTTTCTTGGGATCGGTTTCAAATTCTTTTATATGAATAATTTTTCTAGCGAGATCTGAACTTTCTTGGGGAGTCTTATTTCTTAAATCAATTCTGAAGTTGTCTAATTCTTGTTCATCTTTGTTGGACCACAATTGATGTTCTGATGTGAGGGAAATGTTTGAAGAGTTTTCATTATCAATTCTATTATTATTGTCAATCTCAAATGTTTGAGCTAGTCTAAATGACAGCAAGAATGGATGGGATGATAATTGGGATGCTTGATTAGGTGATGCTGGAATAGCTGATGCTGGAATAGCTGATTTTCTAACAACATTTTTTAACTGTCGTTCGTTGGTACTCTGTGAGGACATGATCAGCAGATATTCGCCAGTTGGGGACGGTGGTGTTATTGATGGACAATGGAATTGGCCATTTGAATGGTTGAATGGCATTATAAAATAAGATCCCTGAAATCACTTAATGCTTCTATTAATCACTAAAGTCTCTTCAATTTATGATCTTTCTTGTCTAAAAAAGTATGACTTATTTTCTCTTATATGTCACTAATTTTCAATAAAAATCAAAATAATTCAGTAGATGTGTGAACGTTTTACAAATGGAAATAGAAATGGTTGCAAAAATGAAACCCCAGATACGCACCTCGCTTAATTTACTTTAAACAATTTATGTTACTATTTTTTCTGCTAGAGCCAAATACCATACACACTTGCTTGATATCTTTTAGTTATAGTATGAAATAGAAGAGGCTGCACAGAATTAGAATAAAATATTTGTGTGTTGGATATCTTTTATATCTTCAATCCGAATAACTGTTTTTAAAGCATTTCTTATGGGCTTAGTTTCAATTTTAAATGAAACTCAGTTTTGGAAATGGATTTTACGTTCTATTATCTACATTTAGCTGTCCTCCTGAAGCGATCAAGGCCTTTATAGCGATAATACCTTCTATGCAAATTTAGAAAGTTAAGCAATTCTTGCAAATACAATTTTTTTCGCTGGACTTGGAATGGTATTATTTACATAATTGGATAGAACAGTCTTACTCGTATGAAGGAAGTTCATTTAATTTTTTTTTTTTTTTTTCTGAATATTGCTTGAACAATAAAAATAGAAATAGTTTTTAAAAATAAGTTTGAAAACCTACAAATAGTAAAAATTGCAAAAATTGTAAAAAAAAATTAAAAGAATTTGAAAACTAAAAAATCCTCAAAGGAATCTGAATTGATCTATCACTTCAATGCATTATTTTGCAACAACAATAATTAAATTAACCAGTACAATACGATACTAATTCTTACGAACCAATTCAAGTTAGACTTAGCTCGTTACTGGATTATTTTCGCGGAGCTCAAACACCGATGGGTCGGACTATGTTGTCGGTCTAGGTCGGACCTAAGCCGGGTTGTATTCGACCGGGGTTGAGGTACGGAGATTTCTCTGCTAACTTGTACTAAATTTAACAACATTCTTTTCAGCTTTATGTACTTTAGCAAACCGATATACATTCATCGGAAATTTGCAATATCTCTGTCAATACGACCATGATATTTTCTTGTATTTTTCAGATGGTGTCATTTCTCAGGGATCAAAATCTCAGTAATATTCCGGGTCGGATTATCTTATATAAAAACATAAACTTTTTTTCAGATCCTATAATGTCAGCAGAATCGATTAATAGTGCTAAATATAGCTCCAGTGGAGTAGAATCCTTACCTATAGGTAAGATTCAGTTATCTGGAGAAAGTAATGAATTTATTATCATAGGAAGAAAGAAATATGTAAAATCTGAGTTGATGCAAGCCTTTGGAGGTAACTTGAATCCTGGTTTATCACCTCCACCCGCCTATGGTTTTGCAAATCCTGTTCCTTTGGGTTTATCTGCCTTTTCCCTTACAACTTTTGTGTTGTCCATGTATAATGCTGGTGCCCAAGGTATTCATACACCTAACGTTATTGTTAGTCTTGCATGTTTTTATGGAGGTATTGTTCAGCTTCTAGCAGGTTTATGGGACTTGATTTTGGGAAATACATTTGGTGGGACTGCTTTATGTTCATATGGTGGATTTTGGTTGTCTTTTGCTGCTATTTATATTGAAGATTTTGGAATCTTAAAAGCTTATGAAGAATATCCTGATCAGTTAGAAAATGCCGTTGGATTTTTCTTGCTCGGATGGTGTTTATTCACATTCATGTTGGTACTTTGTACTGTGAAATCTACTGTTGCTTTCTTTTCCTTGTTTTTCCTGTTATTTTTGACATTTTTGCTATTAAGTATTGGAAAATTTACTGGTTCAGTTAATGTTACAAAAGCTGGAGGTGTTGTCGGAGTTATTTGTTCAATTCTTGGTTGGTATAATGCATTTGTTGGGGCTGCAACGAGACAGAATTCCTATATTCTTCCCCAAGTAATTCCTTTACCTAGATTATAGACATTTATAGATATGAGGTTTGAAGAGAATAATACATTCTTTATGATTTAATTTATTTCATATGTCTCTTTTTGATTTTTCATACAGTTAACATTAAAAAGGTTATTAATTAGTGTGTTTCTTATTAGATCTGTGATTAAAATTCTGTTCGATTTTAATCAAATATTAAGTAGGCTTGCAGATTACGCACTTACTTAGTAATGAAGTTGGTGATTCTTTTATTTGCAACTTTAGTGTTGGCTCTAGAAAGAGTGAATGACTATACTTTTGACAAGATAGTCAGGAAGAGTGGTGACTATGTACTTGTTGATTTCTATGCCGATTGGTGTAGACATTGTCAGCAATTAATGCCTACTGTTGAAAAATTGGCTGATAAATACAATAGCATTGAGGGTATAAATGTGGTGAAACATAATGGGGGAGAAAGAAGTGGACGTAAGATGGTGAAAAAGTATGAAATAGATGGATTCCCTATGTTGATGCTTTTTCATAGTGATGATAAACCTATTCCTTATGAAGGTTCAAGAGACTTTGATTCAATTAATAATTTTATTAAGTTGGCAACTGGTAACAATGAAGTCGAAAATCCGCCAGTAGTTCCTGTATTCAATACCAAGCTGAAGCACATTATAAACGTCAACGACAATAATATAGAGGATGTGGTTTTAAATACCAATAAAAAAACTTTGATGATGGTGGGTGGCCATTGGTGTCGTCATTGCAAACAATTAAAACCTAAAATAGAAACCGTCAATGAAATTTTTAAGAATGATGATAACTTTCAAGTGGTATTGGTGATGTTGGATCCTGATAAAGGTACCACTAACAAATTAAGAACTCAGTTTGGTGTAGAACAAATCCCTGCAGTATTGTTCTTTGATCCAAATAATGTTGGAAGTAATGGTTTGAAAGCACCTGTATTGTATGAAGGTAGAAGAAATGTTAATGATATAGTTCTGTTCGTTAATGAACAAGGAGGCTATGGTAGAAATGAAGAAGGTAGATTACATGAAACTTTTGGTATTTTAGATTTGGATTTAAAACCTTTGTTCAATAAAAATAGTGCTGATATCGCCATTGGTTTAATACAAAAAATTGATCAGTCAAGTGCTAATGATTCAATCAAACAATACTACAAAAAAGTCATAGACAAAGCTTCTAAAGATAAACAGTATCTTAATAAAGAACATGAAAGGTTAAATGCTATGATTACCAACAGTTTTAGCAATTTGAACAATGCCGATTTAGATTGGGCTCAACAGAGACTTAATATCCTTGGTAGTTTTAAAAAGCACGTTAAATAAAATAAATAGATATATTATTAAAATAAATATGTACAGAAACTATTATGACACTTACCAACTATTACTAAAATTTTGAATTAGCCTGGTATTATTGGGAAATACTTTCCCTTGTAAAACACATTCATCGATAATTGATTTGACATTAGTAGGAGAGCATCTAGCTAGCCAAATATTCTTTTTAGTTTGTTTGGAATAAATAATTACATTAGCAGCATACTTATGACCACCAATATGGTTAATAAAATCGACCTTAATTCCATCGGGTCTGTTATCGCCATGATCTCTATAAAATCCCAATTCTCTAGTATACAAGTCTATTTCTTTTTTCATTATAGGTGCTGTGATACCACACCTTTTATCTCTAGTTCTATGTGAGCATAAGAAGATATAGCTCTGATTTGTATCAGGGGATATATCGTAATGAGTGGATGTAGGAATTTTGCCGTCTATGATTGATTGAATATTATTATGCAATTTAGCATCTAAATCTTTGTGATGCAAGTCTCTGATCCATACAAAATGTGGTAATATTAAAATGTCACCTTTTTCACCTTTCACACAATCGGGATCAAAGCTATCTAAGCCAGGAGTTGATTGTGCTGAAACATTCACTTTGATAGTACTATTTATTAAATGATCAAACTTCTGGCTGCCAAACCAATTATTAACTTTTTTGCTAAAAGTATGTGATTCATTGACTGCATCGTGTTCCCAATCAGCTTTCCCCGTTGGAACCACTATATGTAACCCAAAAGGTTTTGTTGAGTTCCATAAATTACTATCTTCATCAAGTTTCATAGATTTTGGATAATTAAAATGACATTCACCACAATCAAATGAACAGTTGCTTACTTCAAATCCTTTAGATTGGATTTCCGAGCTAACATCATCGTTCCCGCCAAAATATTTATTCAATAAACCCATGATAAATAAATCGGTTGAAACAACTGATAACTATTTATATCGCATCTCATTTTGTGGCTCTATTTCGGAACGCACTCGGGCCATAAACCTGATAACGAGCGGCCGCGCGTCAGAATAAGTCAAAAAAAGGAAAACTGGGTCAGATTACTAAGGGCGTGGAGTAACCAACGGAAATTTTGAATATAATTTTAACGAAATATCGGACATTGATTAAGGTTTGTTTTACGATATTGATTATCAATTTGCCACAAAATATTTTCTAGATTTGTACTGGGGGGCTTAGGCTGTCCAGGTTAGCATGTAGAATGGTAGTGTAGTGGCTGTTAACATGTAAAAGTTGGCGGGTGCAAATATAATATAAGTTGTAGATTATTAAGTTAGTAGGGACGGTACTTCAGCAGTAATTAGCCATACTTGTAGTAGTAATTCACAGCAAATTAACAGTGAGTTAATGGCAAATTCAACAGCATTCCAGAGCAAAAGCCAAAGATAATCTAACACTCAATATTAGATTGGAGAAACGATTCATTTAATTGATTACTTTGTTAGCATTTTGATCCAATAAAGCAATTGAATTCCACCAACAATTGTTTCTAATAACAACCAACTATGTTTACCCTAATAAGGAATCTAAATGGTATTTATTGTCTTTGACGATGGCATGTGACGAAGGCAACAGTGAAAACCCTCGTCAAAATCCATACGAGACATTCTTATTTTGAAGTTTGAAATAACTTGCTGAAATCAATCTAATTCCCCATCATTGATCTCATTTACCCCTTTGATTCCTTCGGCTTAACTACAGTTTAAAACGGTTTTAATACAGTTTAATGCGAATTAATTTCGTTTAGATTAGAGTTAGTATTAAACTTTTCAGTGTGCCTTAATTTTTCAAGATCAAATATTACTCTTTTAATAAGCAAATTACCGTTTCTCTTCTTCTATTACATAATGTCATTTGATTAGGGATTGTCTCTCCAATTGACCATTTTAAAATACTTATAAATAGAATCAAAATAGGCAAGTAGGGTGATGTGGCTAGGTAATGATGTCGCGATGGGTGCGCGCGACAATTTCATACAAGAAGGAGGTACAATAAAAAGGTTATTGGAGACGACACAAATACACCAGTTTTCAACTAATCAGCCGTCTGAAAAAGATTTAATGGAATGATTCAATACGAAACTCCAGTAGTGGCTGAAAAACAGTTGGTATCCAACGTTTCCAACCATCAGACTGCTACTCTAACTTCCCCGTCCCTAATAAAACGGAAAAGTGCATCGTCGTTGTCTGAAAATAATTTATTACCATCAACTCCTAGCTCTTTTAAGAATGCTAATACTGATATATTAAGCAATGAAACTTCACCTTCATCTACTAATGATCCTTCTAAGAATGGGAGTCCTAAGAATAATGATACCGACAATACTGATAATGATAAATTACATACCACCTCCACAATCACCAATTCTAATTCAAATAATAACCATTTATACGAAATAGATCCTTTGCATGTGCCTCACAATAAGGCTGATACCAATAATACAGTTGATACAAAGATAAATGGTGCCAAAAAACTTGAAGCACCGCCTGCTATGGGCCATAAATTTAATCGCAGTCAAACCACTAATGATATTCATAGTTATAAACTACATAAAAATTCCCTTGATCAAAATAGTATAAACTCAGCTCAACCAGGATCATCAGTTAATAAGTTTTTCAATAAGAGACTAAGTTTTGATAATCATTTCCCACCTAAAAAATTGAATTCGAACGATTCAAATGCAAGTGATGCTCACCGTGTGAGAAACTCCATGATATCCAAACGTACTACTTTAATGAAGAAAAGGAAAGAATTTTATGATGAAGATAACGTACTAATAGGTAATAAGATTAGTGAAGGACATGAAAACTTTGTGATGGCTTATAATATGCTAACGGGAATTAGAGTGGCAGTATCTAGATGTAGTGGAGTTATGAAGAAATTAACTGATGAAGATTTCCACAGTTATAAGAAATTAACGTTCAATATTGATGGGAGCGAATTGACACCATCTTCTAAATATGATTTTAAATTTAAAGATTATTGTCCTGAAGTATTCCGTGATTTAAGACAAATATTTGGTTTAGATCCTGCTGATTATTTAATAAGTATTACCGGGAAATATATTTTATCAGAATTAGGATCTCCCGGTAAAAGTGGATCATTCTTTTATTATTCAAGAGATTTTAGATTTATTATTAAAACTATTCGTCATTCAGAGCATAAACAATTGAGAAGAATATTAAAACAATATTATAATCATGTTAAAGCTAATCCTAATACAATAATTGGACAAATTTATGGATTACATCGAGTTAAAATGCCTTTATTAAATGGTGTTAAAAGAAGAGTTCATTTTATTGTAATGAATAATTTATTCCCACCTCATAGAGATATTCATTTAAAATATGATTTAAAAGGTTCAACTTGGGGTCGTTATACAAAACATACACCAACTAATCCTGAATCCGATAAACCATTAAAGGATTTAAATTGGTTAGAAATGCATCAACAAATTAAATTTGGTCCTACAAAACGTAAAGTATTTATTGAACAATTATCCAAAGATGTCGAATTTTTAAAATCTGTTAATGTAATGGATTATTCATTATTATTAGGAATTCATGATGTTAAAAATAAAAGTAAATTTAGTTTTAATTCAAATAAATTAACAATATTTGATCCCAAATCAAATGATAAACATGAATTAATTAAAACTAACCCTCGTGGTATTAATGAAAATGATTTACCAACTCACGTTTATCCAGGTCGTTCAAAATTTATATTTTATGGTCATGATGGAGGTATTCGTTCAACAAATGAAAATAATGAACCATTATCAGAGATTTATTATTTAGGAATTATAGATTTTTTAACTAATTATTCATTAAAGAAAAGATTAGAAACTTTTTGGAGATCATTAACTCATCAAAGATCAACTATATCTTCATTACCAGCAAAAGATTATGGTGATAGATTTGTTAAATTTATTAAAGATGCTACAAGTAATACCAAACGTAAACAAGAGTAACGATTATTAAAATATGTATCATTACATTTCAACGTATTTATTTATATATTCATTGATTGTTTTTAATTAGAGAATTTAATACCACAATCAGCTTAATATACATTAACTAATTGAAAGTTAGCATATAAAAATCAATTAGCGAGAGCTGGTAGTGAGAGGCTGGTGTTAGCTCGTGGTAAAAAAAGGACAAATGCTCTAGGAGGGGTTTGAACCCACGACCGTCGCGTTCCTCACACGACCGTGACTTTAGGCATAACCTGTTCGTCAGTCAAACGGCTATAAGCACGAAGCGCTAACCTCTGCGCCACTAGAGCATCTGCTAACTAGTTTTAACGAAATTCTGGTATATAAATCAGATTTCTGGTATTCACACAACCCATTTTTATATGCTTCCTATATAATTTTATTGATCCTTGTAGATTCACAGTGAATGTTCCATTTCATTGTATTATTTCAATGGGATAAAGAAGCAGTTTTCAATTAATTACACCAAATCCATCAATATGGTTGATATTCAATTCTCGCAGTGAAAGTTATTATTGGACGGTTACCAATGAAAAGCGTTAGAACAGCGATTCGGAGTATCAGTATAACTACAGGGAATCCTATAATTAAATCAGGAACTCTTAAAACTGTTACAGATGTTTCAAATATTCAAAATGTATCGAGTTTAAGTGAATTCGTTGAAACTGCACAAATTGAGCCAATTGATGATTCGATTTTGACAATCCAATTACCTCCTTCAATTCCTATAACCATGAAACGAGGAGCTCTTGTATCGATATATGGAGTATCTAATTTATCAGTTTCTTCAATTACAAATCGTTTACTGCCTGGACACATTTCCAATTTAATATATGGAGATTTTAATCTTTTATATTCCAAAATAATTTCATCAAGTACGATTTCAATGCTTGTTTCATCAAATCGACGTAAAATATTCAATATAAATGGAGAATCCAATAGAAAATCAATTTCACTTCTTAATTTAGATGGTACAAATGATTGGGCTTTATTAAATCCTTCAAGTTTACACTTTCAAATTGGTAATTCAATTATATTGAAAAATATCATTAAACCAAAATATGTATCTAGAAAAATAACAAGAGCATTAAAATTACCATCATCAACTCCCACAGGTCTTAGATCATTGTTTATTTTGGATTGGTTATTGCCTAATAAAGGATATAAATTTGTTAGTGGCCGAGGTGAAATTGGTATAGTGGGAAAAGGGTCCCTATATAATATCAATTTGGTTGAAGAAGAAGAGATGTTGATTAATAAAAAGAATCTTTTGGCTATTTCTGTTAACGGACCTTATGATTTGCTGAATTGTCTAATCAAGTATGAACCTTCTAGTGCAGCAAGCTCTGCTTCCTCGTCGAGGAACAAATATTTAAATGCTATATTAAAGTTCTTAGGAATCTTACAGTCCAAAACAACCAATTACATTATTGGTAATCAAGAGTTTATCAAGATAGTCGGACCAAGGAATTTGATTGTTCAAAGTGATACAAACTTTCAAATTCCTAAGTTCCCCACAGATACTATTAACGAACAATTAAAACAATTTGTAGCCAAATCCAATGATTATTTAAATGTTGTTAGATTAAATAACCAAAACAAAGTATCAAGTACTAAAAGTTTGATAGATAAGAATTAGATATTCATAAAAATTAGAAAATTTATAAAGAATCCATGTAAACTAAAATCTATTCTACACTCTACAAAAATATGTACTTGCTTTTGTATGTCTTATCTAGAACTCTTGCGATGAGGGAATGGTGGTAAGATGTTAGCTGATGATTCTGGTAAACTATTGCGTTTACTATAATTAACTAGTGGTGGTAATTTAATATTATCTCCTTCAGATGCATTGCCGTTTTTAGGACCTTTATTAGAAGAGAAATATTCTTCCAAAGAAGGTAATTGAACAACATTAGGTGTGGTAGGATAGTTTAACTGTGAATTTTCTGGGTATTGATAGTATTTTGGTTGATGATCACTAATTTGTTGAACAGTTCCTGATTGATTATTGACAGGTCCAAAGATTCTATTACTTTGATCAGTTGTAAAGCTATTGATATTAGCAAAGTTTTTACTACTTAAATTTCCTTGGCCTCCAGCACTACGTTTAGCAGTACTATTTTCAGATAATGGTCTTAAATTAACATCATTGGATACTTCTTGTTTGCCCCCAATATTATCACCTACACTTGTATATCCAGTAGTATCATGTGAACCTTCATATCCTGACTTCCTGTTACTAAATAATGCAGAACCTGCTGACGTTAATCCTGAACCGGAGCCAGAAGAATTGGAATTTGTAACTCCTTTCTCTGACTTGAATCCAAATGACGTATCTGGTACTGAACCATGACGAGAACCTGAAGCTTCAACTGATGAACCAATATTAGAACTCCCATCAGAAGATTCAACATCTGCAGAATTAGATGTCTTTGACCGATCATATCTTGACCTATCATCAGTTTGTTCTTCACTGGAAGTAATATCATAAGTTGACGATGAATCTACAGTTTCGCCATTACTTGAAACCAATCCAGGACTATCGATTTCCATCATATCATCATTTTTCTTTGGATTTTGATCTTCATTAGATTCTCTTGCCTCTAATGGTTTAGGATCAGATGGAGTGATGCCATTTTGATAGGCTTTATGCTTGAACTTTAAGTTACTATTAAGATTAAGTAGATTGTTTTTACGTTTCATTACTTTGAGCCTTTCATAAGGTAAGAAACCATCTTCATTTTGATTATCAGTTTCTGATTTAATATCATTATGGTCTGATGCAATAGAATTAGTTGGAATAGAATTGGTTCCAACAGATTTGGTTGGTGATACAAATTGTGAATTAAAATGTGGTTGTGGAGTATGAGGATCTGTTATATTAGGTAAATGAGTAATTCCTTGATCATTAGATGAGAAAGTTGAACTTCGAATTGAAGATTCAGGTATAGTATCTTTAGCTAAATTTGCAACTTTTAAATGTGCTTCATTTGATGAATATTTTGATATAACTTTCTGAAGGGCTTTAAAAAGATCTGACCACTTAAATACTTTAATATCTTTTTCAATATTACGAGGTCTTGGATCTTCCATATTCATTAGTAGTTGGAAAAATCGTTGATAATTTCGATTTGTTCTTGAAATTGTAAATGGTTTTAAACTTTGTAAATTCCTACGAACTCTATTTTTCTCTTCTATTGTAAAACTATCTTGGATTAAATATTCTAATAATAATATAATATCAACTGATGTAACTATATGTAATTCTTTTTCTTCCCAAAATATACATGATATAATAGCAGCATTATTAGTAAATTCTGATTTGGATATTGATTCAAATTTAACTAAATAATCAGTTGGACTTAATCTTGCAAAATCAAATTTAACTAATCTTCTTTGATTATGAGTTTCTTCTTTAGTCCAATTTTTAATTAATTCCATATGATCTTCATTGAAAAGAAGTTTAACTGGAGTATTAATAAGACTTAGATTATCTCTTATGAAATTTGGATCTAATGATGATGTTCGGATTAAATTAGGTTGTGAATCTGAATATGACTGAACATTCATATTGAAGTTCTGATTGTTCATGTTCAAGATTGCAAACCTTTTCGTTTAAAGTGAAACAATAATATATAAAAATCCTAACTTGATGTTAGAACAATTTTACTTCCTTAGAATTATTATTATTATTGATTAATTTTGAATATTTTATATTAAGTATTTGCAAAATAAGATTTGAAAATTAGGGGGCTAGTATTATATGTCTGAAGTCAATTTTCCTCAGTTCGTGGCGAATTGTAGTTTTTATTTGTTTGCTCGCGACAATTTTGTGATTGACAAATGTCTTAAACAGGTTTCAGACACTGACTTAAAAATGAAGTTTGCTATCTTGATTATGCCGCGCTTATGTAACACATACCAATAATACAATGATATTTTTTAATCTAAACTCCTTCTAAAGCAAACTAAATAAGGTTTATGACATAATTAGTTTCAATGTCGCAAAACTTAATAAAGCAAATTACAACTATTATATATTTTAGTACAACATACATCAACAATTAAGTGAATCATTTAAGTGATCACTAATAAGTGAATAAATCAATTACTATGTTAATAACACTAACAATGACCTCAATTATAACTAATATTATAACAATGTACTCTAAATTTTCTTCATGACTATGGCCCAATTGCTCTTTTAACATTTGCAATAAATCACTAATAACTTCTAATCTCTGATTTAAAAGTTCAACTCGTTGATTAATTTCTAAATATCCTCTTGTAGCTTGATAAATTGGTTCTAATTGAGGTTCCACCCACATTAATTCCGGTGAATCTAATACTGACCCATGTAAATTAATATTAATTCTTAATATGAATAATTCTCCAATCGATTTCATTATTTCATTACGACTCATTTCAACTTTTCCTGTGCTGGCAATCTGTTGGGGGATGTCTTGAGTATCTTCGATGGTGTTGTTGACTAACTCTTCAAACAATGATATCTTGACTGACTGACTTATAGCGTGACTAATTGATAGTTTCAACATATAATTAGAATCATCACTTAAGGTTATGAAATCATTATAAATTCTTGGCTGATAGGATTTGGTGATATAATAATTGAATTCTTCAATTTGAATGTCTTCATTACTTAATTTTTCGTTTTCAAAGTTTGATAAATCAATTAAAAATGATTGTTCTTCCTTGATTGAATACCCCCACATTACAATAACTCCATATTCAAATAGAAATAATTCATTCCTTCTACCAAAATCTATTTCACCTCCTTCGTCCGCTAATCTTATTAATTTACTGGTCTCGTCGTTAGAATCTTTATTATCACTTCTCCAATCTTTATAAGTAAATGGTGTATATAAAACTTCATCAAATAATTTAACGCTAGTGTTATGAATTCTTTTCCTGTCTCTTAACCATCGTAATAACTCCTTCATTTTGTACGATCCACACGTACAATATGCTGTAACTCTTGGTAATAAATCTCTATGAACTTTACCTAATGTTTCAGCATCTTTTCTAGCCGGAACATCAGTTATCTTAGTAACCTGTGTGTAAATCCCATTCCCAATCGAATTATCTTTGGATTGTTTTAATGTAGGTGGATCTTCAGGTAATAACTTCATTTTCTGGGTTGTTCTGCTTGTTCTTTGTAATCCAATCTTACTAGATGCATTATTCTTTAGCTTAGACCGGCTGGCAGGTGACGATGAACCTGATGTGGCCGATGGTGACATTGGTGTCGGCGATGCAGGTAATTGTATTGATGCTGCTTTATTTGTCTCGTTAGTATGGTTGTATGGGTTTTCATGGATCTCATTATGTAGTAATGGTGTTGTATCTGACATTCTCTTGAAGTCTTTTGCTTTTAATTAGACCTTAATTAATAACCCAATCAGTTTATAAGTTTCTAATATTATTCCACTTGTATGATGCTATTTGAACGTCCTCTTTGACAGTTCAACTGTTGATTGATAACCGACTTCAATAGGCAATTTTACCCTGATAATTAAATGCTATGTGTAAGCTGTGTAATAATATGCGGGCTTCGCGAAAAATTATTTTTATTAGAGATATAAAATCAAATTGCATAATCATCTTTTAATAGACTAGTATGGTTGTTAAAGGGAAGACAACCGTATCTAGTCGAAAGAAACATGTTTTCAGCTCATTTAGAGAACGTGTAGATACAATAAAAATTGAACCTACCTTAAATTTGAGCCAGAAAGTGTATGATGAAGCTACCTCATCGCATTTTATTACTACTTTAAATCATTGGACTGAAGTTAATCTAAGTGGTAATTTCCAAGATTTCGTTCGTCAAGTTTATCAAGTAAGTAATTCCTTGCCTCAGATTATCCATCATCAGCAAAAGATCTTCAGAAGCTTGTACGATCACATAAAAATTAATGATTCTCACTCCATACAAGCGCTCTTAGAGATCTTGTCTCAATTCATTCATGATTTGGGTTCTGATTTCATGGAATATTACGTTGAAACCTTAAACTTATTAATATCATTGGCTTTGGAAATCAATCCTAACGACTTACAGAATAATATTAATTCCTCAAACCTATTGGAATCTTTATTCAACTGTTTAACATTCATCTTCAAATATTTATCCAAATGTTTAATAGACGATTTCAAGCCTACGTTTGAAATTGTGCTCGAAATATTGACCTTAAATAAGAGATTTTATTTATCAAGATTCTGTTCTGAAGCTTTATCATTTTTAATCAAGAAAATGAAACTGTCACATTTAAATAAAGTTATAAATTTTTTGATATTTGAAAACCTGCATTTATTCCAAGATAATTCCACTTATAAGAATTCTATAATAACCATTTTCAGTGAATCCATTACTTCTACCAGAGAATCTTTCCATTCAAAAGCTGGTTTAATCTATAGTGAAGTCTTAAAAGTCAACTTAACCGTATCGAGATTCTTAGTTTCAGGTATTTTATTGGAAGTCTTACATCATGGAAACTCAGACAGTTCAGAGAAGTTTGTTTCACAGTCATTAGAAACATTTACTGCATCTTTTGTCAATACAAATGAATACTTAGCGTCAACTTTGGATGTTTTAATTACTATAAGTTATACTGAATCTGGTAAGAAAATTAAATCCTGGGATCCAATTATTAAGCTTATTTGCAAAATATTGGAGAGCTTACCTAAAGATGCTAATAATGAAGTCATAGATAAGCTTTTATTTGCATTGACTATTATAACAAGAAATTGTGATATACTTATATTGATGAAGAGTTTCAAAACCATAATGCATTTATTAATTAACTATAATAACGGGAATAAATTCATACCTTTCTTGCTTTCAAGTTTAGAAATGTGTGAAACTAAATTATCTAACTTGAACATCAAAAGTTATTTACAGGATTTTGTTATCAATAACTCAAACGAAGAGATATTACAACAGGTATCATATTTCTTATTGATTAAACCTAGTTTTGAATTATCAATACCAACTGATACCACCAAAAAGATTTTGAAAGCATTAAGTGACGACTTCTCTAAAGACGCTGAATTGTTAGAGATTTATTGGAAATTTAATTTGATAAAGAGTCTGGGTGAAAAGATTTCAGCATTACCTTTCTTCAAATCGTTACAACTAGATAATTTATTTGCCGCCGATTTAATTGGTTTATCAGTTCCACTTATTGATAGCAACCAAGAATATTTCACCTTCTTATCGGACAACTTTGACGTTTTAAAACAATCATCAGTTTTCCTTGATTCTTTTTCCCGTTTCTTGAAAAATTATCCTGATACAAAAAGCAATAATATTTTCAAATTTGTGGATCCTGTATCACTTAACTTATCAATAGATGATAATAAGTTAAGGTTAAGTTCAATTAATTTTATTATTGATTGTTACGATTTAATGGATCTTAAATGTCCTGAAATGTATTCACAAATCAGAATAATTGAACAGATACCTTTAACATTAAATAATGCAAGAGATATCCAATTAAGAATTAGAAATTTAACTGCTTCATTTAATCAGATTGATAATAAGAACCAAGTTGATTGCATTATTATTTCAAATTACTTCTTCGGTCTTTTGACCAATAAATTCCAACCTTGTTGGGATGCAGTAAATGAAAATTTACCAAGTATTGTAGATACTTGTGGAAATTATGTATGGGATTTGGCACTTAAATTCTTAAAAATGGATTATAATGCTGCATCTGGTTATTCAAATTATTCTCCTATGTTGACTGATTCTGACTTTGTTGAAATTAATGTCAATGATTCAAGAATAAACGATACGTTCCTTAACATTGAAACCAACTATTATGACAAATTCAGAAATATAGGGTTTTCAATTCTAGGTTTCAGTGAAAAAACTGCATGGAAATTATCTTATTCATCCATAGTTAGAGAATTGACTCTTCAAGCTTTGTTAAAAGTTCCAGAGATTGCTGAAAGTAATTACGATGATATTTCATATTTCGTATTGAATCAAGACCTGACTTCTTCATGGACTTTAAAGGATAAAGATTTATTATTGACTTGCTTTACTAAATTCAAATCTTTAAAGGCTCTCGATCAAAATAAGGAATTATATAATAAATTCTTATTGATATTGACACTGCAGAACATAAAAACCCAGAAAATAGCTTTGGACGTATTAACCAACTTTAAAGTAGGATCCATTAACAAGTATAAAGACAATTTGAAGAACTTGTTAGATGATACGTTATTCAAAGATGAATTAACAAACTTCGTTACTGAAGACCAAGATTCTTTAGTTGAACAAAAGGATTACGACGTAGTCTTTTCAGTAGTCATACGTATTTTATTTGGAAGAGTACAAGGTAGTTCTAAGAGCGGTACAAAAACAAGCAGGAAAACTGCAATTGTTAATAGTTTACCGTCTTTAAATCAGACCCAAATTGATGCTTTTTTGAAACTAGGTTCTGATAAAATAGGGTTCAATCCTGATGAAGAAATTAGCATCAATAATTTCGAATCATTAAAGCGAATTAATGGTTATGTAACTTTATTGAATGAAGTCTATAAAGTGCTTGGATTTCACTATAAAGATGCTCTTTCTTCAACCATTGATCCTTTGATATATTCTATATCTGTTGCCCAATTAAAGATAGATCAAGAAGTCACTGACAAAGATGATGAGCAAGACGTTGACAACAAAATAGCTAAAAATATTCGTCAACTTGGTATGAGATGCCTTAATGATATGTTTATATTATTAGCAGATTATTATGATTGGAATTCTAAATTTGATGCAATCTATGGTTCCATTGTAAAACCAAGATTGGATCATTTTGCTGATGAAAATTTACAACAACCTTCATCTTTGTTAAGTATAATGACGAGGTGGATAAAGATTCCTAAAATCAGTAAATTTTTATTCATTGATGATTTTAAACCAGTTAAATCAATCATTGCTTTACTTGAGAATCTGAAAGCCAAAGAATCTGTCGTTTCTTTGGTTTTAACTTTTGTTATTGACTGTTTGCAAGCTAATTTTGATCGTGAGGAATATTATTCTTTATTAGCTTTGGTCATTAATTGTGCATTTAATACCTTACCCAATATCATAGACTCCACTGGAGATAATGCCATTATAAACAAGTCAATTATCATTATATTGTTATTAATTGATGGTGAGTATATTGATAACGACTTCACTAGAAATTCCTTAATCCTGTCGATAACCAATGCCTTTAACAAACCTGCAAATAAAATCGTTCCTAGTGATAGGGAAAAGCTTTTAGTGTCTTTGTGTGCTTTAATCAATGACTGTAACTTGAGTTGGGATGAAATTTCTTCCTATTATACGTCATATTCCAAGGGATTCAGAATATTTAGTGAGAAGCAGATTCGAGTTAATTTGGTTGAACTTTTTAAGATTATTGGCAATAAGTATAATAACTTGGCTGAAGTTCCTGATTTGCTTGAAGGACTTAATTCTTTCGTAACAGAAAACAAAGGTTTAGGTGAATTCAATTATGAAAATGTCTTATCAAGCTATAAGAAAATAAATGATGAATTGTATACTGAGTTATCAACTTTGCAATGGTTACCTATTGTATACTGTGCCTTGTATTATATTAACGAGGAAGAAGAATTGGTAATTAGATCAAATGCAACATATACTTTGAACCATTATGTTGATTGCATGGCTAACTTACCAACTGAAAGTGCTGCTCAAGAATACGTTCAACTATTAAAAGAAACAATCTTACCAGAAATCAGATTAGGTATTAAAAACTCAATTGATGTTGTTCAAACAGAATATATTAACTGTTTATCCCATATTGTTAAGACTTCAAAATACTTTGAAGAATTAACTGACATGCAAGTCTTGCTCTTTGGTAATGATGATGAAGCTAATTTTTTCACTAATATTAATCATATCCAACTTCATCGTCGTCAAAGAGCTATAAGAAGAGCGGCAGATTCAAGAAATGTTTTAAAGAGTAGCAGTATTTCCCATTATATTTTACCAATAATTGAAAATTATGCTTATTCCACAGATCCAAAATTAAGAAATGTTAGTAATGAATCTATGACTGCAATCGGTTTATTAGTCAGATGTATTTCATGGAACCAATTTAAATCATTATTTAGAAAATATGTCTCCAAATTAAAATCTAGTCAACCGGAAACCTTGAAGACTTCAGTGTCTATTGTTGTTGAAGTTTCAAAAGCATTTTATATTTCAACCAAAGCAAGAAATGATTCTAATAATTTAGATATCTTGAAAGAGTATCCAAAGAATCCAGAAGAAGAAGTAGAGGGATTGATAATTAAAGATATAATCCCATCATTGCAAAGAATATTAAACGAACGTAACGATGAAACCATTGTAGACAGAATTGTAATATCAGAAGCATTGGTCAGTTTAATTAGATGTCTTTCAGAGAAGAAGATTGATGAACAACTTCCAGGTTTACTTACTTCTACTTGTCAAGTTTTGAGATCAAGATCTGAAGAATTGAGAGATGCTGCTAGAAAATCCCTTTGTCAAATTACCAAAGATTTAGGAAGCAAATATTTCAAGTTTTTATTGCAAGAATTGAAAAGTGCCTTAACAAGGGGTTCCCAAATTCATGTATTAAGTTTTACCATGCATTCATTCTTAACTGCAATTCAAGAAAATCTTCACCATGGTGATTTAGATGAATCAGTACCATTGATCGTCGGGGTTATTATGGAAGATATTTTTGGTGCTGCCGGTCAAGAAAAGGATGCTGAAGGTTATACTAATAAAATGAAAGAAGTTAAGCATAAAAAGAGTTATGATTCAGGAGAAATTTTGAGTTCAAATATTTCTTTGAAAGAATTTGGTGAAATTATAAACCCGGTTAAGCTTATTTTACAAGAGAGGATTTCGTTGAAGATCCAGAATAAGTTGGATGAATTATTAAGAAGATACGCTTTAGGTTTGAACCATAATGAAGAATCAACGTCAAGAAATATTTTGATTTTAAGTTATCAAATCAACAAGCAGACTACTGATGTGTTTAAAGAAGAAAATACAGAAGAACAACCAAAGCAAGAAGTAAATAAGTACAAAGAAAATAGTGAGGATCACTTCCTTATCAAGTTAAATGCTAGACCATTAAAGACTCATGTCAACTTCGATCAGTACGTTTTTACGTTACAGAAGTTTTCGTTTGAACTTTTGAGAGCTGCAGTCTCCAGACACGAGTCATTATTAACCGTAGCAAACATGCAACAGTTTTTGCCATTATTAGAAAATGGAGTTAACTCAACTCATGAAGGTTTAGCTGCTACTTCCTTAAGATTGTTGCACACCATTATCAGATTACCATTTCAAGAAAAAGAGAATGGTGTCTTCAAGGCTTGTGCAAGAAAAGCATTAAATATCGTCAAAGATAGTCCTACAACCATCAATGAAGTTTGTCAAGCAAGTCTCAGGTTTTTGGCTACATTAATCAGACATAAATCTGATATCAGTCTTAAAGATACTGCTATCAGTTACGTTTTAGTTAGGATCCAGCCTGACCTTGAAGAACCTCAAACTCAAGGACTTGCATTTAACTTTTTGAAAGCAGTTGTTGGCCAACACATATTATTGCCAGAAGTGTATGATCTCATGGGTACAGTCTCCAAAATTATGATTGTTAATCATAATCGTGAAATCCGTGATATGGCAAGAAGTGTTTACTTTCAATTTTTAATGGAGTATGATCAAGGTAGAGGAAAACTTGAGAAACTGTTTAAGTTCTTGGTGAATAATTTGTCGTATGAAACTCCTGCTGGAAGACAGTCTGTCTTAGAATTGATCAATTCAATTACTCTTAAATCCGGTGAAAATCTTCTTAATAAGATTGCAACTTCATTTTTTGTTGCTTTAGCAAACATGCTTGTTAACGATGATTCCGGAAAATGTAGAGAGATGGCATCATTAATTATTCTGAACATGTTTGGACATTTAACTACTGATAAACTTGATACTATAGTGAAGTATTTATTTGCTTGGTTAACTCAAACCAGCAACAAGATATTAATCAGGTGTGGATTGAATGTTTACAAATTATATATCGGCAATTTCAAAATTGGATTCAATGAAAATTTGGATTCTTTAGCATTAACTAGAATCAAGGAAGTTTGCATTCAATCAGCCAAGTATGATGATGATGATGATATGGTGGAAGAGGAAGAAGTTGAATGGCAATTAGTTTACTCTTGTTTGAGTTTATTTACCGCAATTTGCAGCCAGCAGAAAGAGAACATTGTTTCACAAAACTATGAGGAGATTTGGAAGTCAATTATTGGAACACTTTTATTTCCACATCCATGGGTTCGTATTGCTGCTTCCAAACTTATTGGTGTGTTACTCAGTCATCTTGGAAAATGTGAATTTGAAATAAGCAATTACGAAATTCAAACAATCGCTTATAGATTGTTACATCAAATGGCTGCTCCTTCAATATCAGAAGATCTTGGTAATCAAGCTATAAAGAATTTAGCATTAATTGCATTGAAATGGGAAAAGGAACAAACCAAATTCTTAATTCATGATTCTACTCATGAAAACAAATATGACTCGGCAATTGAATTTTTGGTCCATAGAGCTTGCTCAATAGTTAGATTGGAGTCAAACGATTCAACCACTTCCAAGACTGCTACAATCAAGTTATGTGCTATATTGATAAACATCATCAAAGATGAAGAAACGTTAATTAAGATGTCAGAAGAAATATTATTATCTTTATATGGATTTAATGAACTGGAAGGTTCATTAATTACCGAATTGAATGAGCTTGCTGCTGAAACTAGGCTGATGATTGAACTGAAGTTAGGAGGCTCCAATTATGCTTCTGTCTATACAAAGGTTCAAAAAACTGTTAGTTTGAGAAGACAGGAGAGAAGATCAAAGAGAGCACAATTGGCTGTAAGTGCACCAGATATTGCAGCCAAAAGAAAAATGAAAAAGCATGCCAGATCTAGAGAAAAGAGAAGACATGATAAAGATGCTACCGGAATGTATCATACTAAGAAGAAAAAGCGTATTTAAAATAACAAATTATATATATAGGCTGTATAATAAATCAATAATTTATTTAAAGTTGATGGTTCTAAGACTGCTACATAGGTACATTTGAAATCGGTTCTTGATTATTATGAAAGTCAGAGTTTCTAGATTCCAGCTCAGGGTTTGAAATCTCTGGAGTATTGTTTTCCTTTATTTCAAGATCGTTAGGACCGCTTTCAGTCACATCTCTGTTTTCGTTTCCTTCTTCTTCTTCATCTTCCTCATCTTCCTCTTCATCTTCATCCTCTTCGTCCCCTTCCTCTACTTCATCATCGCCTTGTTCCCTTTCATCTTCCTTTACTCCAACAGGAACATTTTTGTTATACTCTTCCATTTCCTTTCTATATCTTTCTTTATCATCCTCATACATCTTATGATAAGGTTTACGAGCTTCTTCATTCAAATTTTTCCAAGCTTCAACCAAAGACTTTCCTAAATCTGGAATAGAAGCTAATGAATTGTCTCCAGTAGTTTTCTTGATTCTTTCCTTTTCTGACTCACAAAAAATCAAATAAGCATTGGTCGGTCTCTTTGGCAAATTTGGATCTTTGATCGATTTTTTCGTTCCGTTCGTAGTTGCTTTTGATAACTTTTGTTTTTTATTCGGATTTTTTATTTCATCTCCTTGTATATCGTAGACAGGGGAAGGTGGTGGTGATATTTCGTCATAAACGTCGGGAAATTTAACTGCATTTTGTTCCAATCTTTCCAACAAAATTGAATATTCTAACCTTAACCTACGTATAGATGTTTTTGTTCGGCTTATGGCTAAGGTTGCTAATTCATTGCTTTCTTCTACCTCCTGTATTCTTCTCTTCAACTCTTTACATTTCTGTCTGAACTTTTGTTCTTAAAGTTAGTATAACTGAATCTACGCCTGAACAAACCATTTGACAGCAAAATTATACAATAAATACATACCTTCACTCTCTGGTGCTAGTTCCTTCGTAGTCATTATGGATTTTTCATATATGATCAAAGGACAATTCGTTCAATGAACAATTTCTTGCGCACAACGTAAAATGCGCAGTAGTATCAAGAGTCTGCCTTACTCAGTTGTGTAAGAACTCGCCGCTCATGAGCAGCAATAATCTTTTCGATGCAAAAAATGGCCAAGCTTCAAATTCATAACATTTAATAACTCTTGCCTATTCTTTGCTATCTGTACTTAAGCTAGAAGAATGAAAGAAGATCAATATTTTTTTTAATATATATTCAAACATCGCATAAAACAAAATCATTAGAACAAAAAAAAACAAATCCATGACATATATAAATCCCATCCTGTTTCATTTCCTAGAAACATGCTATAATAAATATAGAAGAATTGAACTGTTCCTCTATTGGTAATTAGAAGTAGTAGGCGTTAAAATTTCATAATCTGAACCCAACTCGAAATCATCCTGTGATTCGGTATCTCCTTCATTTTCATGGGAGCTAATTACTTCCTGTTCTTTGTTTGAATCATCAATAATTTCAGAATTGCCCAAATCAATTAACATGTTGACATCACTGTCAATTTTCTGTTTAGCATTCAATTGCTCCTGTTCTGGACTAGATGGGAGTTCAACGGACTCTCTTGGTAATGAGGGTAAAACCATGGAAGTAGTAGATCCCAATAAGTTACCACTGGATTCGATCAGTGTTTCAACTAATTTTCCATCAACATCTACCTCTTCGTATTCAAATTCCATATCTGTTTCTGACTCTGTAAAAGATGAGACTTCGGTATTCTTATCTAATGTGTCAACTTTGAAGTTGGTGCTTAATCTATTGTTCGTTAAGTTGGCAATAGCCTTCAATCTTCCATTATCCAAAACAATTTGGAAAGGATGCTTTAAATGAGCTGAATTTAAACCAATGTTAAATTTGCTGGAACTGTTAGGTTCAATTCCGTGTCTTTTATGAACTAAAACTTTGCATATCAAATTGTTCAAAAAGTCAAATACTTCGATAGAGAGATCAGAACAATCTATTGTTTCTTCACCATTATTTGTAATGGTAAGTTGAGCCATGCTATTGGCTTTCAATGAAACATCAATAGAAATTCCTGAAGTCTTCTCTTCTTCTTCTTTTTCTAACATTTTTATAAAATTCTCTGTTTCGACAGACTTTGCATCTCTAGTTCTGAAGATATCTAAGGATGATACTGATTCCAAATCGGAAAAGTCACCTTCCATAAAATAGTCGTCGTCGTTAAAAAAGATTCTTATTTTTCTACCAACAAACTTTTCAACATTACCTTTCAAATTGTAAAATCTTTGCTTATTTGAATCGATGGAATTAGCATTTCTCACGACTATCGAATCCTTATTATTATCATCCAAAAATTCAAAAATCAAATCTCCTGCTGCAAAGCAATGATTAGACTTATTATTTAACAGAATTGAAAAAATCTTAGCATGTGGGCCAAATCTTTTGGTCTCTAAAGTCACGGATTTGCTAGCAATTAATTCGTAAGCATCTTGACTTGCAATTTCTCCTTTTTCAGAGTCCTCAAGTTCACCTTCATTAATCAAATCATAAGTATTGAGGGTATCCTGCTTGTCATTTTCTGACTCTAATGGTCTTGTCTGCTCAACTTTTTCCTTATTCAGGTAAATCAAACTTTGTAAAAGTGCATATTTAACATCTTCCTCATCCGTTTCGCTATCCATCAATTCTAATAAATTCTTATATCTTTCTGATTCCTCAAACAATTTTTCAAAGTTTTGCAAGAAATTTCCAACTCCTCCTTCTTGTAATATTGAATCAATTTTATTTGAAACGGAGTCAGAAACTTTACTTAAATCAATATCCAAAAGTCTTTCACTTCCAAAATTAACGTATTGTGGTCTTCCACTGCAGTTATTCAAAGGAGTCTTGATTGGAATTATATGATGGTTGAATAAATGTCCCTGGTAGTCAACTTTATTTCTCTGTTGACTTTCATAACATTCAGAACATAAATCATAGTTTGAACAATCAAGACACTTAAATCTAGTACCTTCAATTGGAGTAGATTCATTGCCGCAATTGTCACAATACACATTACTGTGTATAATTTTATCACTTGGAATTACATTAACAACTGATTTATTCAACTTATAACTTTCAGGGTTGACAATCTTCATTGTTGGGTGTAAGTAACTATGAGACTCCGTAATGATTTCACATTCAGCAAAATTCTGTTCACAGTTCTCACATAAGTCATAATCATCACATATTAAGCACTTATATCTAATTCCTCTTATAGGCACAAATGTATTGGGGTTACAATTGTCACAACAAGCATTTGGATGGATAATGGAGTTTGATTTAACATCCTTTGTCTTCTGTTCAGGTTTTGCAGGCTTAGTTTTAAATGAATCGAGTAATTCGTGACTAAACTCGCTAATAACCTCCTTAAGCTTTTCACGAGCAACATCAGTAAACATTTCAGCAAGAGATGAAAGGTTTATATCACCTGAGTTAAATTGAGCAGTTTCAAGCTCAGAATTTGAGTCTATCTTTGCAGAAGAATTGGTGGAGTTAGATTCAGCGCTGGAATCATGACCATCACCAGCGACAAAACTATCAGCATCTACAGGACTGTGATCATTGATTGTTAACTTAATATGATTTTTCACATTTAAACTTCTCGATAAGCATTTGAAATCATCAAGTGTTTCTAAAGGGATATAACGTTTACTCTTTTTAGACTTTCTGCTAAGCTTCAAAAACGAAATATCGGAAGGTAAAGGAAAAGGAATATTTTCTTCTAATAAGAGCTTAACAAAAGTCTCCTTATTGTTAACACCATTAAATTTAACTTTAGCAACAGTTATCAGTGAATCTTCGTAATCTTTCTGAGAAGATAAGACTTTATTGAAAGTAATTTTAACTTTCACTTGGTCAGACATCTTCTATCTTTCTAAAGTGAATTGTAAGTTTTAGTATTACCAACTCAATTGACAGTGGCAAATTTAATTACTAAAAAAAAAATAAAACAGAAAGTACTAGATAAATATGTAAGGGATATTTTTGCCCCTGTTAGATAGAATGATACTTGGTCGTGTGCAGGATAGTTTCCACTGATGATAGAAAAATCTATCGAGCAGCAGCATTACCAAACTGTTTTGAACTAGATATGAAATATCCAAAGGCTGTAGTCTTTGATTTGGACTATACATTATGGCCCTGTTGGTGTGATGTACATATTGAGTTGCCTATCAAGAATGCCAAACCAGATCAAATTGTGGATAGTTATGGTTATAAGTTAGCTTTGTATCCAGATGTGCCAGAAATAATAAAAGAGCTTAAAGAGAATGGAGTTACAATTATAAGTGCAAGTAGAACTCCAACAGTGCATATAGCTAAAGAATTGATTTCACATATTAGAATTGATAATATTCCACTATTTAAATATTTTGATAATAGCCAATGGGGTACAGGTTCAAAGATTAGACATATAAAACAAGCTGCTAAGGAATTGGGATTAGAAAAAGAGTTAGCTAATGGAGAGTTTGTTTTATTTGATGATGAATATAGAAATAAAGATGTAAACTCCATTAGTTGCAACTTCGTTTATATTAGGGATACAGATTATGGATTAACAAGACCGATTTTCGAGAAAGGTATTAAAGAATACTATAATTAAACTATACATTACAAGAATGGATTATTTGCTAAAGTAAGCTTGAATTAATAATAAAATCTTGAAAAATATTTCACTAATATTTATTACAAGAAAATTATTTAGGAGGGCTTTCTTGAATAGACTTAACAAGGGAAACGAGATTAGAATGGCTAGCATTTTCTGGTGTGTTGATTTCTTTCTAGATAGTTAGTAGTTTTTTTAATTTATACAGTCTGTTTCCAAACTAATCAAATTTGATACGTACTTCTTGCAACCAGGACTTCAAGTTATTATCTGACCATTCATCTATTTCTACCATACTTTCTTCAGCTATGTTTCTTTGAGGTTGATCATCTGAAATATTAGAAGGGTTTAATTCTTCTGGCTCTTGTTCTTCATCTTCCTTCTCTGCCGAGGGTCCAGTTAAATAGTTGTACAAACCTTTCTTCAAATGAGGGAAAGTTTTCAAAACTATGAACGTCGTACCAATTATTACAGCACTCGACACTCCTAATATCCTTAGTTTATTACTCCTGTTATTTTTCAACTGAAGGGCCATGATATATTATAAAAGTATTGAAATTAGTTTTTTTGGGGATAGTTAGTAACAAAAAAGTCACATGGTGCGCATCCCCCAGAGCGTGATACAAATAAGCGATTGCAAAACAAAAAGTTAGAGACAGCCCTTTGACACCTACTAATATACATAAAATATAATACATAAAATTATAATTCTTGTGATTCTTTACCTTTACCAGATTTCTTTGGTAATAAGTTTTGGTGAATATTTGGTAAGACACCACCTTGAGCAATAGTAACATCACCCAATAATTTGTTTAATTCTTCATCATTTCTGATGGCTAATTGTAAATGTCTTGGGATGATTCTTGATTTTTTGTTATCTCTGGCAGCGTTACCAGCTAATTCTAAGATTTCAGCAGATAAATATTCTAAAACAGAAGTTAAGTAAACTGGAGCACCAGAACCAACTCTTTGAGCGTAGTTTCCTTTTCTTAATAATCTGTGAACTCTACCAACTGGGAAAGTTAATCCAGCTTTTGCGGATCTTGAAGTGGAGGCTTTTTCAGCACCTGAAGCTTTTCCTTTACCTGACATTTTCTAATTAATTTAAAAAAGAGAAAAGAAGAAAAAAGAAGGCAAGAAAATCACATCTATATTTATATTCTCAATAATTTGAAATTGCTTGAACTTTGTTTACAAGAACTGCATGATATAATCTACACTGTCCCCTTGCAATTTTCGTAACAAGTTTTAAAATTTCACCTCATATTTTTGTTTAAAAGGTTGTTCTCTCAGAATCCTGGACGCGCGTAATATAAATCACTTAATGGTAATTTTCATACTGTTCGCATCTACAAGCAATAGAGTGCGTAAAATGTAAACACCAGATAATCAACAACTCTTTTTCGGGGAATATATAAACCGTTATATCTTCCCCGAAGAAACCTCTTCTTTTTTTTCTTCTGTTACTCGTTTTTTATTACCTATAAATAACAATCGTAAAAATGGCACCAAAAGCTGAAAAGAAACCTGCTTCCAAAGCTCCAGCTGAAAAAAAACCAGCTGCTAAAAAAACTGCTTCTACTGATGCTAAAAAGAGAACCAAAACCAGAAAAGAAACTTATTCTTCTTACATCTACAAGGTCTTAAAACAAACCCACCCAGATACTGGTATCTCACAAAAAGCCATGTCTATCATGAACTCATTTGTCAATGATATTTTTGAAAGAATTGCTGGTGAAGCTTCTAAATTAGCTGCTTACAACAAAAAATCTACTATTTCTGCTAGAGAAATTCAAACTGCTGTTAGATTGATCTTACCTGGTGAATTAGCTAAACACGCTGTTTCTGAAGGTACTAGAGCTGTTACTAAATACTCCTCTGCTTCTTCTTAGATGTATTTTTATTTTATGTATACTAGTTAATAAATCTTTTATTATTTTTTTTGCGATCTTTCGTACAAATAGGCTAACACAAGAGAAATCATTAATTGATATCAGTTTGCTAGTTATAACAATTATATCTGTCAACAATGAAGAAAACATTCATCATACTTATTTTCTTGTTAGTTTATGTTTTTCTATAGTTAATTAATAGATATTTGTGATGTGACACAAAAAGAATTCATATTTTACTAACGCATCAATTTTAAAGTATATCATATATGTATTGTCTCTAGAGAACTAAAAACTACCATAAATACTAAGTTGTATATTTTTCTGTATTAAGACATGTTGAAATAAGATCAATTAGTTCTTTAAACGGAAATTTGGCTGCGAATTGTAAAATTTGCAAAATTTATAATTAATTAAAAAGTAAAACATTGCATCTATAATATATTATGCATCTATAGTATATTATGCTTGGACTTTTCAATATTTATTTCAGAAGTCAAGCTAAATAATGATAACTTTCCAATTCTTCCCTTTGGACGATACAGTATTTCACGAAGAGAAAAAAATGGCGAAAACTTACAGCATTGAAAAAAAAAGTCATTGTTTGTATGTAACATCTAAACTATCTATTTTCTATGATTTGCTTTACAGTATCTACTACGGATTTTTCTAAACCAATAAAAGGGCCAATTAAAGCTTTGGTCTTACTGTTGTCAATAGTAGGCAACTGCGAAAAGTCAGACCCAGAACCTGGCTTCCCAATAGGTAATGAACTCAATTCGGCAAAATGTTTGTGAATAATATCTAAGCATGCTTGATCTGAAAACCTTTCTTCATAAGCCAAAAACCTAGTGTTGGATTTGTCAGTTTCATAAGCGTAAATATGCGCCTTGGCTACATCCCTAACATCAATAAATCCACCGGCACTCTTCTCGATAGCGTCTTTTGGACCTAATTTTAACAATTTATTGACAATTTCTGCCGAAAAGTTCAATGTATTCTTTATTTCCGAATCAAAAGCCTGCGGGCCGAATACCATAGTTGGGTTGACAATATTGAAAGTGAAATTAGGTTTCTCTGTTTTAACGAAATCCCAAACAGCCTTTTCGGCATACGTTTTTGAAACCCTATAGGCTAACATTGGGGTTTCTCCTCCGTCTCTCTTGATTTGATTCCATGTCTCTTCTGTAATTACAGTATCTTTCGTGTGAGAAGCAGAAGTGATTGCCGCAAAAGAGGAGGTGTAGACTACTCTTTTGATTTGAGGAGCAAACTTTTTGATTGATTGCAAAACATTGGAAGTTCCCTTGACAGCTGGAAGGATTACTTCATTCTCATAGTCGTCAACATTGAAGACAACAGGAGAGGCATTATGAAAAAAACCTACGATGTCTGGATTTTCCTTCAAAGCATTATCAAATGCATCAGGCTTTATGATGTCAGGAATTACTTCATAGTTGAACTTGCTGGAGTTCAAACTGGATTTTAAACGTTCTCCTTTCTCTTTTGATCTTACAGATCCAATGACACTGTAACCTTTCTCGATTAATTGTTGAACAAGATGTTGGGCAATATAGCCATTAGCCCCAGATATAAAAACTGTACTCATTAATTGACAAAATAACCAAGTGGACTAGGGAGTATAGATAACTGATAAATGTGGCAAAGATCTAGAGGGCGGAATTCTCATGCGGAATTATGTCATATTCCCATACTTGACACATTTAGTGCAGATGGGTTTATGAGATCTTGCATTCATTTTCAATTCACTAAATATAAATTGAAACGGAATTTAGGATATCAACAGAAATCTACCAGAGCAATTGTAGTAACTGTTAAGTTAACTCAGAATTCTAAAGTACTATAAGCATCCTTTTTAAAATCTTTGACAATTACATAAGCAAATTACTGTATTGGTGTACCGCTGTAAAAATAATGTAATACCCACAAACTAAAACAATCAAAGCATAATAGAATTGTAGTTGAAATGTACACAATCGCTCCACTTGAAAATAGACAGAAGCATTATTAAAAAAAAAACTTCTTTCCCGTCAAAGAATCAATGTCAACAATGGTGTAAAATAAGAACTAGAAACTAGTTTAAATTGAACCTAAAACCAAGAGAAACCAACTTTTCCTAAACTCCATTCAGTAAAAGAAAAAAGTAATGGAGTAATGGGATAGGAGAAAAACATTTAGGAAGCCAAAATGAGTTGCAACCAAGCACAATCTTCACAAGCAAGAAGAAACAAAGCAGGGGAGAATTGTCTTAATTGAAAGCAAAAAAGTTATTGAATTCCAGCAACTGATAAAATACAAAATGAAACTCTAGGCTGAGAAAGAAATTTGTTCTCAGCTTGTTAATATAGAGTTGATAAAGGAGGAAGATATTTGCTCTCAGATTGTTAACATGGAGTTGATAAAGGACTGAACTATGTTGGAGACAAAGACAATACCAAAAAGGATATGTTATAGAGAATTGAGTCGTTCAGAAGATGCTAAACTATGAAAGTTGCTAGACTTAGATAAAAACTCAGATAAAAAACAGTTGAAGAATCTGCGACTGAAATTTTAGATGTTAAATGCAACCAGGCATCTTACATTTTCAAGCCACGTTTATTGAACCCTAAATTCCCTTATCAGGTAAACAATCGCCTCCTCGGAAACAAGAATGACTCACTTTCAATACCTTGTATATATTTACAGAAATAAAAATGTTAAAGCAAAATCAATAACTAAAACTCAATAGAAACACAAGAGTATAAAATTGCTAATTATTATTAGTATGAATATACGAATATTGTTTACAATTATTCTCAGAAGAAGAATTGAAAGCATATGATAGCATCTTGGTTTGTACCCCTTCAGAACAATTAATTTGTAGTGACCAGAAATTGGAATATCATAAGATACAATGCTGGGTAGGGTTAGATTCCGCTTTCCATAAGGTTAGGTTGGAATCTGTTACGCAAGAAGTATTTTACAATATGTTTTAATTGTAAAGAAAATTCGAAAACATTTTACCCGCTTAGTGTTTACTCATTTAAAAGGCGATTCATCACAAGACTTCCAATAAGAAATTTCAACAATTTAATTGGAATATTTCGTTTAATGATTAGTTGAAGTTTCGGTTTTTTGCAGAGGTCCCGTCCCCAAATAACAACAATTTGAAGAACTTGAGGTCCTGTGTTATACGATAGTGTTGTCTCTGCAAATTATTCTCAAAAGTTGGTCGGGTACTTTTAAATGTTATTCACTTTGTATTTTATTTGTCTCACATATACATTGAATTATTTGCATATCTATACTCCTACTTTTACCTATGTGCCTTGATTCTCTTTATTTCGAATTGCGATGAAAGTCTAACACAAAGTATTATATGTATAGCTTCAAGTTTAATTAATCAAATATACAAAGGAAAGATAGGATAGAAGTATTAAACAATTCTTGAAAGTTTTATTCGACAGAAGTAATCCATGAGTTCTATTCTAGAATTACTTCTTTCGAAAAGAACTTTTTTCAACAATTTAGAACAGGATTACCATGTATTATATTCAAATTGTTTAAGAATAGAATGCCATTGCTAGTGGTCTTAGTTTGAAACCGGCTAAACTTTTCATAAGGATTATTTTAAGTACATTGATTAGTTATTTGCATATTTCAATTTTGGTAAGCATTGCAGTTACTTAATAGGATTTGGTAAAGATAACTCGAATGGCAGAAAACTTTTATATTAAATCTTTTAGAAACTTTAATTCAAAGTGCTAATATTTCTAATGATGAAAGTAACAAATGGACGGATTTCAATTTGTGAAGAAGATAATTTTGTCATCTCTACTTTTTTTTTAAAGTTGATTTGCTGTACTTAGAGTACTTTTGTAAGTGCTACGCTCAATCAAATGTATTATTTCAAATCTTTTTTAAGCTAAGAGATAATTTAATTTGGCTAATTGAATTAGGAGACAATCAGTAGCCAGGGGTTTATAAAACTAACGAAGAATAATTTAATTTGAAATAGACTTGTACATGTTTTCTTCTTTTCTAAGTTTTGGTTTGCGATAGTGGACAAATTTAATACTTTGTATTTGTTCACTAGCATAATATGGGGAAGAGGAACGTTCCTACCTTAAGTCATTCTAGTCCTTTAACATTTTTCGCTTGATTAAGTATTGGAATTCTTTTAATAACAAGTAGTCGTTGAATAAGCATGCTAACATTTATTTGAGTAAAATTGTTTATTGTTGTAGTATTTTAATTTAACTGTAGACTGTGGTTTGCTTACAATTGTTGGAATTCATATAAGAGATCTTTCCTGTTGAAGAATTTATTTAATAATGTATGCTTACTTAGCATAATACGACTAGTTTAAAATATTATGTTTGCGTAACTCTATTTTTTTAATTGATTCCTTTTTTTTTTTTATATACCAGCCTGCCCTTACATTGAACTACTTTTTGTTGTTTTATTGTTTAATATTTAATACTACAAACGCATTTAAGTATTAAATAAATGCTTGGTATTGATCAGCTATTGGTAATAATTTTTAAAAAATAACTATCAATTGTTCTTTTATCGTAACTGAAAGTTTCTTCCAAAAAAAATTAAAAAACAAATCCTTAATTTTTTCCTTTCGATTCTAATCTTCTGGATTTGAAGATTAGAAAAAAAATGGTTTATTATGTAATGCTTATGTAATATATTCATACTTAGGTGTTATTTGTTCTAATATTATGCAGCTGTTGAATTGTAGAATCACAGTTTACTCATACTGGAGAGTTTCGTAAAATCTTATGATTCTTTTGAAATAGATCATAAGATTCTTCTAAACTCTCTTGCCATGAATCCAGAAGATGACCTTGACTCATTTTGCTAAAGAGTCGATGAGAGTTTCTTTTGTATTAATTTTATTGTTACATTAATGTTTTCATAAAAATGTCGAATAATATTTATTGGCTTTCTAACATATCAGAAAGTGGAAAGTGTTTGAATTTTATAATATCTATGCGTATATTCACTAAACTAACTAGGCTCCTTTTGTTTGTGTAAAACCCGTAATACTCAATTGATCAATGTGATTACTTGTTAACTGACTTTACATCATAATAAGTCAAATAAGTAACGGGTTAGAGAATTAAGCAAACCAATTGCATGACATGTAGATCTTTTTTAACTATGCTTTGTAATACTTTTTTTGCAACCAAAATTTTTAATTAGATATGCTAAGACTATCTCTTATGAATTTGAAATTGAGTTCAACATTTTTGTTTCAATGGTTTATATCATTCTTATGGATCAATTCAATAGCATTCCATTAATTTTATGTCTAAGATTTTGTTAAGACTTTCTATTCTCTTTTTAAAAATCGCAATTTTCATAAATTATCTTATTACATTACCTATCAAAATTTATTACTCGGGAACTTTAAGTTAATATGGATCTTACTACTGAATCCCATAAATTATATGATTATTGAAGTATGTAGTATTAAAATTCTCTAGATTATATAGAAGTTTATACTTTCCTTTATAGAAGCCGTTAGTATACGACACAACGACATTTGTAATTGAGATCGCGACAAGAAATTTTGAAGAAAATATAGTTGAGCTATGGCTAGTGGAGCACCAGGAGGCAGCTTTAAAACTTGGACTCCAACCCCTCCGGAGAGAGGATCATTCCCTTTGGATCATTTTGGGGAATGTACAGAACAGATGAACCAATACTTGAGATGTCTCAAAGTTACCGATAATCAGAACAGTCCCAACTGCAGAGTATTAGCAAAGGGATACTTGAAGTGTCGAATGGACAATCAACTTATGGATCAAAGTGACTGGGATTCTTTGGGTTTGATAAATCTTCCAGAGAAGCGAACTAATCGTCTGGGCTCTTCAACCAAAAAAGATTACTGATCTTAGAAAGATGAAGTATATATATTATTGAAAGAAACTGTAAATAGAATTAAGACATATACGAATCATTGGATCTTTACTTAATCGGAACTGGTAGTACCTTTTGTACTATTTTTTCCATTGGCATCTGCTTTGTAATTTGGTCTGTTTTCTCTTTCTCTACCGTTTCCCCTTCCTCTACCTCTACCTCTACCTCTACCTCTTCCTCTACTGCTAGTTTTTCTGGTATTCTCTGATGGATTCTCTTGGTGGGTTTGTTGGGATTTTGGATCCATATTACCCGATTGGGCAAATTGTGGAGGAATTGGAATTCCCGGTACCATTGGAACCTTGTTTCCTTCATTCATGATATTATTGTAGATTTGTCCATAAATCTGTTTAATTGCTTTAGTGTTAGAATCACCATCAGTTTTCACATCAGATGGTTTTATTTTAGAATTAATTAAACGGAGTATTTCATTAGTATGAGTGTCAGACAAATTGGAATTTGTTTTCAAAGTTGCCAATTTCTTTTTCATTATTTCTTGTTGGTTCAATATTGGCTTAGATTTGGAAGCCTTAGAATGGTAAATTAACTGCTTATTAGTCAAATTTAAGACAAAAGAAGACTCAATTATTAAACCTCTATTCGTTCTTAATTTTCCATTCATATTGTTACCACTTAACAATGGGAAATCAAAAATAACACCGAGTTGAACTTTAGTTCCAATAGGACTAATGCTTACAACAGTTCCTTTGGATAAGAATGGGACTTTACCGAAGTCTTGAACATAAACTACACGATCACCTAACTCAAAGGATTGATTACTAAGAACTTGATATGATTCATTTGGCTTTAAAATAGCTTCCTTAGGAACACCTTTAATGTCTTTGTTGCTAAACTTATTGAAAGCACCAGAGTTGACAGATTCGATCAACTTCTTTTCGATAGCTTCAAAACTGAATTTAGTCAACGACTCACTTTCTAAGCTGACTTGTATTAACGTGCTTTTAACTGCATTTAGCCATTCTTTCAATTCCTTACACTCGTTAGCACTAATACCTAATTCGCTCGCCTTTGGGATGTTTCTTCCTTGAACGTTACTTAATTTAGCAAAAATTTTGTTGAATTTTACTTTATAATCCTGTATTAATTTGACAGCAAGTGGACTAAATTGCCAAAAATTACCAGTCTTCTTAGTATAACCCAAAACTTTTAATCTTCTGGCTTCGAATTTCAATTCTAAACCTACGTTAAGTTTTCTAATTTGTTTAGGATTTGAATCATCTTCGATGATAAAACCACTTGTCAACTTGCTTAAAAACAATGGTGATATACCAATCCTTTTACAAATTTCGAAAGAAGGATAATACTGAATTTCTTTTTTCTCGATTTCTAATCTCTCTTTTCCAACATATAATTCGTCACCAAGTGCAATTTTACTTACCTTAATGTTCAACTTCATATTGTCAGGTGAATAACCTGCCACTACACTAGGAGCACCATAACCAAAAGCACCCAAAAATATGACCTGTGAGTTAAGGGCAAACTCTTCGTTAATTGGAAGAGGGGCTCTTGTCTTAAACCTCTCATCTTCATTAACCACTGATTCCACCATTAATTCAATAGGATATTGTTCAGTTGTTTTGCTGAAAGTTTTTACCAAAGCGCCATGCAGGTCACGGATCAATCCATTAACAGGTAATACTTTAATTAAAACCTTGGAATCCACTTGAATAGCCTTGGTCTTCAAATAATTCAAATTAGTTTTAGTTAAATCCTCTTTGAACAATTTTACTTCAGAAGGCTCTAATTCTTTTGCAACTTTTTTCCCATTGACAACCTCATATTTATACTCTCCATCG
The DNA here is from genome assembly GCA_030566005.1 of Yamadazyma tammaniensis. NCBI lineage: Eukaryota > Fungi > Ascomycota > Pichiomycetes > Serinales > Debaryomycetaceae > Yamadazyma > Yamadazyma tammaniensis. The sequence goes on along the minus strand of JAJMHK010000004.1, from coordinate 864,406 downwards.
TTGATCTCAACTAACCTGGATTCTCTCAAATAGGGCCATCTAGAATACACTATTTGATCTAAGAATTTTTCACTGAATTGTTTGACAGAATAATCTTCCCAAAGGTTTCCAACTTTTAATACCATTGATTCTGACCTGCTGGGATTTTGAAAGACTTTTGTTTCATTTAATTCTAGTTTAGAATCAAAGGATAAAGTTAACAAAGATGGAAACCCTGCTAAAGCTTCTTTACCTAACTTAGCGTTTTCATCTAATCCAATTTTAATCTCACCTTGAATTTTGGGCAATACAAACGGCTTCTCAATACATTTGTCATTTTCAATTTCATTAAAAAACCCTGGTAATGGAGAAGGATAAATTGAATTATGCTGAGGGTTGTAAACAAATTGGATATCATTTCCAAACGTATTACGTCTGGTTTCTTCTACAGTCAATTTGGATTCGACAGGCTTCAAGACATTAATTAATTTCTTTTCATCCACGAAACTCAATAAAACAACTGCTTCCCAGCTTGCAGTCTTCCCATTCAAATCAATATCAACTTCGTGTGGATAAAAGTCTATTATTGGACTTTGAGGATCTGTCATTAAAGTGCGATATACAAGCGGCATTAAATTTTTGGATCTGGCGGGAAGGACAGCCATCAACTGTTCAAAAGGCTTGAAAGGTTCTGACATTTCAAACTGTATTGTTTCATTATTATCCAAGTATGTTTGCAAGCCAACAATGATATCTGAGATTCTAGGAGCATAATGATATTTATAGTACCAATTCCAAGATTGGCATCCTTTATAGTAGTAGAACAAAACCCATTGTAAACCTTCCACATAATGCCTTGTCAATTCAACAAGTTCTTCTTTATCGTAAATTGAAAACCCTAACTTATCTTCATAATAGCCGTCTTTCCAATCCAAGAATTTTTTGTCATACAAATTTTTTGACTCTTCTACGAAGTTTTCATTTTCAAATAAATCAGCTCCTTGGAATTTCTTGAAAGTTCTTTTGACAGATTCGACCCGTTCACTGGCCTCTTCCGCAGACTCAGTTGAACTAATACCATCCAAATCAAACTTAACATAATAAATATCTTTACTCTTGGAATGAACAATAAGTAAGCCCAATTCTTCACAAAATTTTTTCAAAAATTCGAAGTTCTTCAAAATAGTGTCGTTCGAATAATGAGAATTCAAGTTTGTCTGTAATTTGCTAGGATCACTAGCTTCTAAGTTAGTTAAATCGGAATAACTTAAATTTAAAAGCTCCATTAACCAAGGTTTGATGAAACCTACAAACTTTTTTTCGTCTTTGTTGATGATCAATTTTCCAAGTCTCTCTCTTCTCTTTTCACCTGACAATGAGATATCTTGTAACTTTTTGTTAAACCAATCTATGTCAACATCGTCTTTTTCAAAATTTTCTAATTCGAAGCGAGACAATGCTTGAAGCCAAACGCTTAATCTTCTTAAGTTGATGACCCCATTTTCATTAATATAACCATCCATTTCTCTCAAACTTTGCTTGAAAGTTTCGATTAATAAAGGGAAAGCACCTTTATTAATGAATAAGTCTGGCAAGTTTGGTAAAAAGTCATTACCAATAACATACATAATTAAGATAAAGTCATCCAAAATTCTTTCAAAGTTGTACTCAAAATTCAATTCATGATCTAAGTCTTGGAATTCTAAAGCCATATATTCTCTTAACAATGACACATGTAAAAGAAAAAAAGTCTGATCATTTAAATCACTTGACTTGCTCTTAGATTTTGGACCAAATGTAACTTCTTCTCTAAGTAACGCAAAATGAGGATCGTGACTAACCAAGCCCAACATAATCAAATCAGCATCCAATCCGTATATACAATGCCTCAAATTTGGATCATTATCAGGCAGATTCTTCTTAGATCTGATATATTCCATAATTTTATGTTCACCTTCACCAGGAACTTCGTGACCACTTAAAACGATCTTGATGTTAGCCCAATTAGAATCTTCAGAAATTTTCTTATGAATGAAATATTTCAAATTATCTGTTAATTTTGCCATAAACTCAGTTCCGGGAGTAATCGAATTTGAATCAAAAGGGTCTTCCTTAGGAATTTCTAGCCCTTGATCTATCGCTTTCTTTAAATTTTCCTCAGCTTCATAAGCAGTTCTAAATCTTCTAGCTCTTTGCTGGTTCATTTTTGCTCTTGGTGCCACTCCATCAATCGCCATATAAAAGGTGTCCTTTGGTTTGATAATTTCAAATAAATGTTCAATGTATTGGAATATAGCTGCATACATCTGATCATCAGATAACCTATTTATCGTTCCGTCATTTGAATGAGTACAAGTATGTAAGATGGAATTCATATCTAAGTAAAGGTTATCAAATTCAGGAATCTGGCTACCGTCAACAAGTTGAGAAATTGTTGGCCATCTTTCCGATATAAACCTAAAGAACTTGGGAATACCCATTTTTATTAATGTATTTTCTTTCCTGTCCTATAAAATATTTGACGTCCACTTTTTTCCAAGACAGAAGACTCGCGCAAACTTTGCAGATTTCAGACCAGAATTACAGTTTTAGCAAATTAAATATAACATTGTATAGAGTTAATACATGTAACAGTGTAGTACAACAAAAGTTATTATTGTACCAACTAAATCAAACCTAAACCTAAAACCATACCATTAAAACCGACAAAACCTAAAAAGAAATAAAAACAAAGGATATAAATAAAGATAAACATCACGTTACAGAATATGCCTGTTTCTGGAAGTTAAGATGTAATTAATCAATTTTGAGTGACTTTCATTAACTAAGTGTTGCCAATTTTCCCATAATTCGGACATTTCATCCATGATTGGATAAATTTGCTGCGATAAATATGACAATTGATTATCAAATAATCGTGAATTGAACCATGAGGACGACTCATTAAGGAATTTTCTGGACACTGATATTGAAGAATTTAATAATTCAAAGGATTGGATCTTAATGAATTGGAAATTTGATTCTTGTTTTTTAAAAAACTCAATCAAATTTGGTTGACTAGATTTGCTATAGGTCAATACATCAAGCCACAAAGATTTTGAAATTTCCATTGATTTTGAAAGATTAAGTGTCAATGTTTCATAAAAAATTGAATTAGCCACCTTTAAATCTACTAGTAATTTCAGCCCGTAAATTTTAGCTGTTGTCAAATACTTAGGGCCTTCAACTTTGAACAATTCCCATGTATTGATACTAAAGCCTCTAAACAAGCTCAAACCATCATTGAAATACTCATTAGATTTAAGAGCACCCCATTTGGATGAAGTCCAGACATAATTGCTCCAATAAGCGCTCTTCCCTTTAAAAGAATCAAACATATTTAATATTCTATTTTGTTTTTCGTTTGAGTTGAATATCAACCAAGACCGTTTGTGATTCTCCTCATAAATCAAATTATTCAAAATCTGCTTTGATTGAAATAAGGAGTAGTTCCAAATATCCTTAGGTTGTTCTTCTACTTTGGGAGTGGCTAAGCACAAATATAAAGTATAAAGAATAACAGCACCAGGTATTATTGAAAAATATATTAAATATTCAGAATTAACGTTGAGCCATTCTGATATAAATTTATTAAGGGAGTTCAATACTGGAGTCTTAAATTGATACTGAAATACCTTCAAATTTTGCAAATTTTGGTTGTATAAATTATCACTTTGTTCTTTGATAGACTTGTGCAATTTAATGGTATTAGTGGACATACTTTCATAAAAGTTAATAATTCTATCAATGGGCCGTTCCTCATCAACAGTCTTCTCTTTAGCACAAGAGTCATTGGCTTCGGCTTCATCCATTTTCGAAAACGATTGGGATTGAGCTAATTGAGCCAGTTTATTGGGTTCATGAACAAAATCAGGCAACTTCAAGGTACCTATTGATGATCCCTGAACCAGCTGATCTATTTCTCTAATCAACTGAGTCGCTCCTGAGTCATTAGCATCACCGTCATCGATATTCAACGTTCCATTTTTTTCTGTATCATTAACATCAATGGAACTTGCTTGTTCATCAATATCAGAAGATGAAGAGATGATGGACCAATCTTCATCACTACTCCTCATCGTTATAAGTTGTAATTCCAAGCTTGTAAACCTAACAGTAACAGATCACCTTTACACAGGAAAGACTTTTGATCTAGAGCAATTCAAACAAAATGGAAAGAAGATTACTTTATTCCAGGCAATCTAATAAAAAAATTTAATTGTTCTTTCCGAAGCAGATTTATAAGACTGTATAAATTTATTCTTTAAAAAACTTTTAGATCAAAAAAGAATAATCAATATTTGCCCCTTGAATGGGTTTTAACTGTTATCGCGGGGTGTGTATACACCAAATTGCAAATATTCGCAGAACTAATCATTTTTTCTTCTTGGATACAATCATCACATAACTGGTTCTTTTGAGCTTGCAAAATCAATTGCTAATATGATGTATTGTTTTCATTTGAAATTCATAATTTGGGATAGTGCTGAACTTTCTTTTAGTTATGTTTTACTTGTAATGGTCTGGCGTCACCACAGACACCTTCTATTGGCTCTACTTGCTCTACTTGCTCTTAATAACCTGAAGAAAACTAACTACAAAGTTTCGTCTTAAATAATGTTCTTAATTTGTTAAAGTCGACTCCGGGAACTCAATATATCCTTAATTAAAGAACTCGTGATTGGGTTAGATACGTCTATCGACTCGTTTGAATATCTCTTCATTTCAGAGTTAAGCACTTACTTCCTGTACTAACTGAACCGCCTAAGAAGCTTTTTATAGTAAGTCTACTAAAATTCAAAAGCATCTTTAATCAATCAAGTTCTATAACATTGTAGAAAGTTGCTCCAAACATACTTAATTAAAGACTAATTAAAAACTTTTTTATACTAACTAATCTTATTTATTTATTCACGATATTGCAACTTGACTGATTTATAGAAGACACTACAAAGTTATAAAAGATGTCAAGTTTTAAAAACGGTAGCTTTGGTTGCAAAAAAGACAGACTGCATATAATATTATAGTGGTAGAGACACTACAGTATTAATATTTCAAGAAATCAGTTCGTATATATATAAAAGAAAATACACTTATTCAACAACAACAATTATCAAAATCATTGTTCCTTTTGTTAAGCATTAATGTGGCAACTAGTAATCTTCTTAAACTCCAGAATCATCAACGTTATTGACCATAGTTTTCTCACGTTTTTGCTTTTTACGCTTATGTTGTTCGTAATGAACTTGCTTAGCTCTTTCTCTATCAATCCTATTATCAGCATTTTCATCTTCCAAATTCTGAATTCGAGCATTAATTCTATTCAAGTTCGATTCTAAGGATTGGGTATAAGTTATTAAATCGTGATATTTTGAAAGGCTGATATACTCATCTGGAGGATACTGATGAAATGATGGACTACGTGACTGATTGTTAAGAAACCTGGGATCCATTGGATGCATTTGTGAAGCACGTTGATCAGGTGGAAATTGATGAAAACCATTCTGTGATGGAACATCGGGCTTTGAATAAGAGTTCAACTCCGCCCTATAGTGATTTGAATGCCTTTCATTATTCGACTGAGATATTTCATATCTAGGATGTGCATTATATTCATCATTATTTGAATGTGAGGTTTGATATTCTCTTCTCTTTTCATTATTTTCGTGCCGTTTTTGCTCCTGCTGATACCTTTGAACAGCCAATTGATGTTCATAACTATGCTTTCGTCTCTCGTCATTCTCATTCTTACCTGTTTGGTTGTGATGTGTTGTGGTTATTGTGGTAGTAGTAGTAGTGTAACTTCCATGATTATAATTTGAGGTATTGACATCTCTCGAATCCGGTACATTTTGACCATTGTGACGGAAAGATCTGATGGGAGGTAATTTATTATTATTATCTTGCTGTCGACTTCTGGATTCAGAATTCGTATTTGCGTTATCATACCTGGAGTCTGACTTATAGGTGTCAGTACTGTATCCAGACAAATTATCGCCGAACCCCCCTGCTTTATGATCCAGATTACGATTTAAAGTTGATTTTTGTGGGAATGTTGGAGAAGACATTTGGGTATTTTGATCTTGCAAGTCTTGTCTTTGCATATAAAGGTGAGGAGAACGCATTTTGTTCTGTTGATCGGTTTCTGGCCTTCTCAGTAACACTGGAGATATATTTGATTCTTGAAAGGAAATTTCTGATACGTTTTGTTGATCTTTTAGTTTTGTTATTCCAGGACATGCATTTTGAGAATTTTGATGCCTTGTTAATGAATCTGGTCTTGCAAATTTTCTTTGACAAAAATCACATTTGAAAGGCTTTTCACCAGTATGTAGTTTCTCATGACGTTTCAAATCATGGATTCTTCTGAAAGTTGAATTACATACTGAACAAATATGTGGCTTAACTTGGCTATGGATTAATTCATGAGAAACCATATTATGCTTTCTCGTAAAACCTTGATTACAAGTAGAACAGAAGTATTTTTTTGTCTTAGAGTTCGACATTAACTCTTCATTATCTTGAGGGTTTAATATCTTCGAAATAGAATTATCAGTCAGCACAAAATTATCATCATCGTTATCTCTTTCATCTGCTGTTGATCTAGCAAGGTTTGAATTACCTGATAATTCACTATTATTATCAAAATTCCCATTATTATTTGAGTCTGAACCTTGTGTTTGACTAATGACATTTGATACCAGATTTTTTTGATCGTTTAACGTATTGGTTTCTTCCTTTCCAGCAGGCTCTATTTCTACAAGTTTTGATCTATCATTGTTATTTATTAGCTTCAGGCCATTACCCTGAATTTTCAGGTCATTGTCAGGCGTCGACACCGGCAGATTAGATACAGAATTGTCCCCTTGGCCAGAAGACAATGTACCACTCATTAAACTGTCTCCAGTCGACTGATCGGTAGATGTCATATCCTCCTCTCCTGCGACACTGTATTCACACTTCGTATCAAATAAAAGTAGATAAATATGTCTATATTGCCTTGGACCCTAAATTGGCCTTAAAAAAGAAGTGTCACTGAGTTTGAAATAAGTTTATGCGCTATAGCAATAACAAATATCCCCGAATGATTGCCCTCGCTCTTTTAGGTTCAATAAGCAGGAACGGTTTTCTGTCTTCAATTATCAAGAATTTTTGATTAATGAATAAGTCTAGTAAACGGGGTCTATATATTATAATATTAAATTATAATTCAAGCCTCAAATAAAAAAATAAAGCAAGGATATTCAAATATAATTTCAATTGGTCCCTGCCTTTTTTTTTGTAATTGGTCTGAAGCATTAGTAAGATGTTAGGTAAGTCAGATTAAAGTTTGATTATATCATCACGGGCTTCCATGTATAATTGTGTTATGAGTCAATTGCTATGTATGAGCGATCCGCTACCTAAGATATTTCAATTGTTATGTCATGTAAGGTACATCATAAAAGAATATTGAAATTTTGAAATCATTTCCACATTAAGAAATAGAGTTTGTGAGTTCTGAAAAAATGATTTTTGCAAATTTTATTAATCATTTGAAGCAGGTTGTATAAATCATTGCTGAACTCGTTTATTTTTTAGAAACTTTGTAGAAATCGGGTTTATAATAGAAGGAAACCTAAATGGAGAGAGACTTTAACACGACTTATGTTGCGACATCTCGGTAACCAAATATGAGTCTCAGAGTGTGGAATTTTCTCACAATATGACTAACACAATCGTGATCCAAAGACCTCTAAGTACTTACGAAAACTTCTTCAGATGTAGGTCGGGTTATGGTTTTTACAAGAACTTTGCCGTTACTGGTGTATATTCTCATCCCTTAACTAGGGCCTTGATTTCTCATGCTGTCCGTAAGCTATTACTAGACTACCATATGATGGCTTGTAATGTGTTTAACGAAGATTCCCAATATGTTATCAAGCCAATTGATCGCATACAGTTAGACGAGGTGTCTGAAGTTGTAGATAAACCTGAATTTATTGATGATAAGACCATCACGGAAGAAGGTATGAAGTTCTTAAACACTATTCTTTTCAGTCTCGAAAAGAATCAACCATTATTTAAATTATTTTTATTGGGTCCATATACTTTAGCAGCTGTTTTCGACCATGCAATTTATGATGGTTTGGTTGGAAACTTGTTTCATGAAGAATTGGTTAATAATCTTCAGTTAATTTTGAAAAATGATAACTCCGATCAATTGGAAACTGTAGACGAATTATTTTGCTTGAGTAAGGATATAGATTTGATAGTCAATGATCTACCACCTGCCATTGATGATTTTTTAAGTTGGGAGTCGGACTATTCCAATAATGATCCTAATTATTATGATAAAGTAACACCTCCTTTACCAAAATTCCCTGGTCGTTTCAAAAATGAAGATAGACCAATTGAATTTAAATTAGTTAATTTTGATAAGGATCAGCTTGCTCAGATATTGGCAACATGCAAGTCACATAAAGTGACATTGACTGCTTACCTCCAATCTATATTTGTTCTTAGTTTTAGAACTGTTTTTGGTTCCCATTATACTGCAAACAAAGTTGCAATTGCATTGAGAAAATATCTTCAAGATAGTGTTAATCCAGCGTATAAAATATGGGGAAATTCACCTCATGTTGGTTTGGCTCAAAATTTACCTCCAATTTTAGAATTTGACTGGTCTCTTGTGGAAGAAATTAATAAGAATTTGAAGATTGCTGTAAATAATGAAAAGCTTCTTAATACCATGGAGTCATGGTTTCTTCAATATGATAACTCCAACCACACTAAGAATCGTGAATTTTTTGCATCAAAATTAGGACAAAATAAGGTGGAAACATCAAAACTTTCTAATTTAGGATTTATCAAGCAATCTGATAACGAATTGATAAGGATTAATGATCTCATCTTTTCTCAAGATATTAGTCCAGTTACTAGCGATTTCATGATTAGTGTAGTTAGTACTAGCGTAGGAGGGTTAAATGTTGTTCTTAGTTACTATGAAGATGATGTTAAATTAGACCATTTAGTTAAAGATTTTAGGGATAATATGATTAAGTATTCTTTATAGATATAATTTATAGATTTTGATTTTAATCGCACGAAATAATAAACCAGATCGCAAGAAGTTGTCAGATTGAAATTCGCTATGCCAGAGCCATTAAGAGACAGGGCTACTGGAGAATGGCTCAATCAAGACCAAATTAGTCAAGTTAAGAGGTTTAATGAATTTTCAACGATAGACTGGGTGGAAGATGAGTTAACTAATCATCGTAATCTGTTATTTAAGAATAGACTAGTGAGACAATCTTCTAACTCGTTGAGATTCAAAGTCTTTTCTTTTGCTCAGAATTGGCTCGTCTTAGCTAGTATTGGGATACTGATTGGAGTTATCGCAGGATGTTTGAATATCATCACAGCGTGGCTAGCGTCTTTACGTTTTGGTTATTGTTCTACTGGGTTTTATTTGAATAAATCATTTTGTTGTTGGAATGAAGCAGAAGAATCTTGTCCAAATTGGAAACCATGGTCAAGCTATACCATATTGAATTATTTCGTTTATATTATAATATCCCTTATATTTTCCTTCAGTGCATGTACGTTAGTTTTGAAATATTCCCTCTCTGCTGCAGGTTCAGGAATTTCAGAAATAAAATGTATTGTTTCAGGATTTGTAATGAAAGGTTTCTTGGGATGGTACACATTGGCAATAAAGAGTCTAGGATTGCCATTAGCAATTAGTTCCGGTTTAAGCGTTGGAAAGGAAGGTCCCAGTGTTCATTATGCTGTTTGCGTCGGTAATTGTATTGCCAAACTATTCGAGAAGTATAAACGGTCTGCATCCAGAGCAAGAGAATTTTTGACTGCAGCATCTGCTGCTGGGGTAGCCGTAGCATTTGGTTCTCCTATGGGAGGAGTACTTTTTTCTATGGAAGAGATATCTACAGTATTCCAATTGTCTACAATTTTCAAGTCTTATTTTTGCTCTCTTGTAGCCGTTGGAACCTTGGCGAGTTTGAATCCATTCAGAACAGGTCAGCTTGTTTTATTTGAGGTGATCTATGATACAAACTGGCATTACTTTGAAATCTCTGTTTACATATTATTGGGAATTTTCGGAGGAGTTTATGGAATAGTCGTCAGTAAATATAACATTAAGGTTGTATCTTTCCGTAAGAGATACTTAGCTAATTATGCATTAAGAGAAGTCATGTTGTTGACATCATTAACTGCCATGGCATGCTATTTCAATCAATTTTTGAAACTAGATATGACAGAATCAATGCAAATTCTATTTAACGAATGCAAGACTAAACATTCAGAGGATTCAATTTGCTCCCCTGATAAAACATCCACCCTTATAGTTTCATTATTATTTGCAACAGTATTAAGAATGGGGCTCACAATTATAACATATGGATGCAAGGTTCCGGCTGGAATCTTTGTTCCATCTATGGCAGCAGGAGCTACATTTGGTAGGGCATTGGGAATAATTATGGAAATCTTACATGACAAATTTCCTGATTTTATAGTCTTTAGTACCTGCCCTTCTGACGGTAGCAAATGCGTAATACCAGGGACTTATGCTTTCTTGGGTGCAGCAGCTGCATTAAGTGGTATTACACATTTAACTGTTACTGTTGTAGTTATAATGTTTGAATTGACAGGTGCAATAAGGTACATTGTACCTACTATGATTGTTGTGGCAATTACCAAAAGTATAAATGATAAATGGGGCAAAGGTGGAGGAATAGCCGATCAAATGATTAAATTCAATGGGTTACCGTTAATTGACCCCAAGGAAGATATGTCTTTTGGAAATTCAACTGTGAAAAAGGCAATGTCAACTAATACAGTTACAATTCCTATTAAAACAGATGTACCTATTACAGTTGGAAAATTGAAAAACATCTTAAGTAATAACGAATTCAAAAGTTTCCCTGTGATAGAAAGTGAAAGTTATCCATTGATAAGTGGACTGATAGCAAGGACTGATATTATGTATATATTAGAAAAATATTCAGATATTCCTGAAGATGAAACTTGCAATTTCAATACCAAAAGTACCAATGATAGTGATTCTGGAATTAGTTTCCAGTCTGTTATTAATCCTTCCCCTATGGTCGTAAGTTCCTCAGCCACATTGGAATACGTCACAGATATGTTTGTTAAGTTAGGACCCAGATTTATTGCCGTGGAAGAAGACGGTTTACTAGCAGGAGTGATAACTCGAAAAGATATACTAAGATATGAATACACTTTACATGATTTTAATGCAAATAATGAAGAAAATGTTAGAGATCAAATGTTGGAGGCACGAATCTGGGAAATATTCATGTTGTTTGGTGTAAACATTAGAAAGAATCTTGGGAAGATTTTGTTCAACGACGCTAATAGATTTATAAGTTAATAATTCGTGAAATTAAATAGTAGATATTATATAATGCAAAAGTAAGAAAAATCACTCTTTCCATTTTCCATGACTAGAATAATCACTATAAAGTGATTTAAAGAAGATTTTACCTTGATTGTCTAAATAATTGTTTGTCATCTCTAATTCTCTTTTAGATAAAACATCAAACATTGAGTAAATTCCAAGCAAAATTTCATCATTATTAGTTTTACTAAAATTATATTTCAACGAAATAGAAATATAATTCATCAACAAAACAGGTAAATAATTTCTTAAGTTTTTCTTTATGATGGCTGAATCTGTAGTTAAATTAGCAACCGCATTCGAATTTGAACTTGAAGAACCAGGTTCACAAACATTGCTTAATAACCTAGCGTAAGCCTTTGAACAATCTCTAGATAAAGTAACATTAGATTTCTTATTGGCCAATGATAAATTATTTAATAATGAAGTTAAGACTGATATGATCAAGTGATGTCTTGAAGTTAGCCTAAATCTATGAAATAATAAAATATGAGAAATGACCTGGGAGGTTAATACATAGGTTTCTTCTATCAGTTCAGGAGTAAGATTTGAAGTTGATAAAAAGTCACTGATTTCCTTAACTAAAGTAATAATCATTTCTATCGAGTATTGATTGAATAACCAAGCATTTTTAGATAACAGATCTTTCAAAGTCAATAGAAAAGTTGAAATATTCTGTGATTTGAATGCCTTTTTTGTAAGAATAGATGATATAACCATAGTCATAATCCATTGATTCGATGACTCTTTTGGGAGGGAAAGAATTAAGCAATTGACAAGGTTTATGTACTTCGTTGCATTTGAAGACAAAGAATCGTTTTCAAATGACATTAATACATATTTTACTAGTTGAGGGTATTCTTCTTCATTAGAAACCTTTGTTAAATACTTAACCAAGACCAGGTTCAATTCCTCCAGTTCTAAATTCATATAGAGCGATAATATATGGTGAAAATCTTGGACCGTTTTGTACTTCGTAATAGATTTAAATAACTCAATATCCACCGCTGGATATCTCAATTGACCCAATTTTTTGATTAAATCACTAGAAGGTTCTTCAACAACAGTTAACAATTTCAAATATTCTGCTACTTTATCTTCTGAAGTTTCTGATTTCAATAATTTTTTGAGCTGTTTTATGTAATGCTTTTTCAAAGTCACCCATTCTTTATCGTTTGAACTAAATTGTATAACAATATCAGCTATACGAAGCTCTCTTAACCCTAATTTTTCTTTATTCAATATCTTGATAAATGCAGTTAGAAAGTCATCATTATGCTGAGAAGCTTGACTCTGCCAAATCTGCTTAAATATATCTAAATTTTCCAAATTGATAAAAGAAAATAGCTTTGTTGCATCAGTTTCAATGTCAGACCTATATGAGGGCAACAAATACTTGATGGCTTTATAATTTTCCAACGAGTGCATCTTAATCAAACCATTAATTAAGTTCGTCTTAGTATACTTGTTGATACACTCGGTGGGTATGAATGTGATTAACCTCAGACTATTAGGAATTGTATTTGTCAAAATAGATAATATACTCCTGACTACTTTTGGTTGTTCAAACAAAAGTTCATTTTTTTCAAAGGATGTTGAAAGATACTCTATATCCAATGTTAATATCAACCGCAACACTTTCTCTATGCTATTGTCGAAGAATTCGTTGATCACGATAAACCAACGTTCTAAGATTGTTTTCAAAACTTGTTCTTTAGGGTCTCTTTCTAGGAAAGTAGTAAAGTTTTCAATTAAAGAAGTATCAATAGATGAAATTCCCAACTCTGCTTTCCTGAAAATGAAATAATAGTAATTAATATCTTTAAAATCCAGAAGGGAATCATCTATTTCTTCTATATTTTCAGGGTAAAGTATTGACAAATAAAATTTGATTTCATAGCTTGAACTGAAGTAAGATGGTTTTTTAAAGATATAAGGTGCAACTGAATCTATTTTAGCAGCAGGGCAATTCACCAAACCTTTTACAAAACTTAATAGTATCGGATAATAAAATTTATCAGTATAAACAAACTCAATTACCTTTATCATTTGAGTACTAGAAAGTTCATTAATCGATTTGCTTATTATGTTTATTGTTACGTTTGAGTTGAAACTTTTCTGTTGTTTAATAACATTTGGCCATACTTCAGTTAAGAATTCATAAAATTCTCTTGCTTTAATATAAGCTAAAATTATTTTTGTGAAAGTGTCCAGGAAATCTGAGCCAGACTGTTTATCTAACTCTTTTAATAACGATGGACTCTTAGAAACAGCAAGATCCACATCCAAATCAAAGATATTGCCAATAAGCCTCCAGTTTTGTTCAGATAAACTCAGTTCATACAATGATTCGAAGAATTTTGTTGACAATGGTCTTTTCGTTCGTCTCAAGACTTCAATCAAAGGTTCAGCTGAGTTTGCATATTTTGGAATAGCTATAATTGAAAGAAAAATATTTTCACAAGCAGTGATATCCTTATTTCCAAATTGTTGAATTAGAATTTCATAAAGTATTAATATACAAGGAGTCAAAATTTTTTTCGATTTTATTAATTCTTCAACATAAGGAATTTCATTTGTACTTTTAAAAGCTGTTTCTTTGATGATAGTTATTAAAGTTTGTTTGACAGAATCCAAATCATCTAAGTTCTGGATTGTATTTAATACCACCGGTAAAAACTTTTGTATGAATGCAGATGAGTTCTTTTTGGGTTGCACATAGTTATACGTATCATTTAAGTAAATTTTATAAACTTTTTTAGCAAGTATAGTCCATTTTTGGAATAAATCATCAGGTAAATCCAATTGATATATGTTTACAAACGCTGTAAGGAAATCCATACATGCTATTTCATCAACATTAAAATCAAAATAAGTACTCATAACTAAATTGACCAGCGTGTAAAGTTGTTCAAAAAAAGCTTGTGGGTCTGAACTTTCATAGAAATTTTGAAATATTACTGTCAAAATATCAACAAACTTAACCTTTTTAAAACATTTATCTCTAAAGTTAGGATCAGAATCATTTAAAAATGTCCATAAGTTACTAAAATGGTACCATACCGAAGTATTAAATTTCCATAATTTAAAATTTGGATCTTTAAAATCATTTAGTCTATCAATTAATAATTCAAATATAAAGATTTCACTCTTAGGTAGTTGGAAATCGTATTGTTTATCAAGCACTTTTTGAATAATGGGGATAAGATCCACCAATGCTACGGTTTTGGCCCGTAGACATCTGGTTAATGCTTGTGTATTAGATATCTCCTCCATTAATTATTTTCTCATCTCATCGCAATATGAGTTTAGACATAAAGATCTAAAAAAGCTTTCAGAGACGTGTACAATGTGGAGACATGTTACATACCAGAGGCGTATCTATTTAGCAAAGAAGAATGGTTGTGTATAAAGAAATAATATTCTAACCTAGTTCGTTTATTACTATAAATACATTAAATCAATAAAAGTTCAATTTTATCTTTGATGGAATAGATTTGGTTCTTGATAGCAGAAGCATCATTGGTGGTGACTGAAGCAGCAATAACTGGTCTTGAAACACCACATGCTCTACCTAATGCAGTTTTAGAAGGAACGAAAACATATGGAACATTCTTATCTTCACATAATAATGGTAAGTGTAATAAGATTTCAATTGGAGAAGTATCAGCAGCCATAATGATAAATTCACTAATACCTCTGTTCAATGTTTTAGTAGCTTCATTAGCACCTTTTTTCAATTGTCTAACATTTTGAGCTTGTTGAACAACATCCAAGATTTGCTGAGTTAAACCGGAGTCAGCTAATGGAAAGGCTTTTGGATTTGGGGCACTCATATCAGTTTCTATTATTTGTTTTTTTTAAGAAGATTGTTTCTTTAGCTATTTGTATGTTTAGGCTCCTTGCAATAGCTCACCTATAATAAAAATTTTCAAAAGTTAGATGCTCATCACTTATCGTCTCGAAAAAGTTAAGTCTGAGACTTACTACAATAGGGTATAATTCAGAGTAATTTTAAGACTGCGACTCGCAGTTAAAATTGTCAACGATCATTTCCTCCCTTGAAGAAACTACCAATAAGAATATTATAGAGATGTCTGATTTATGGTATGTAAAGATAGATCAACTACAAGATATATAAGCATAGAATACTTGATCAACAATTTAAGAATTATTATTTGGTTTTATTTTATGGTCATGCTTTCATAGAATTGCAGAGTAATTTAAACTAGATGGCTGGAATTTAATTAGAGGCAAAGTTATTCAATATTGATCTTATTATATCATTTTTTTATAGAAAATTTCCCAATACTAACTGATTAGTCCTGTTTATGCTCCATTTTTTGGATCAATTGGTTGTGCTGCAGCCATTGTATTCACTTGTTTTGGTGCTTCTTATGGTACTGCTAAATCTGGTGTAGGTATTTGTGCCACTTGTGTATTAAGACCAGACTTATTAGTCAAAAATATTGTTCCAGTTATTATGGCTGGTATTATCGCCATTTATGGATTAGTTGTTAGTGTGTTGGTTTCTGATTCCTTAAAACAAACTCAAGCCTTATACACTGGTTTCATCCAATTAGGTGCTGGATTGTCTGTTGGATTATCTGGTTTAGCAGCTGGTTTTGCAATTGGTATTGTAGGAGATGCTGGTGTCAGAGGTTCGGCTCAACAATCAAGATTATTCGTGGGTATGATTTTGATTTTGATTTTTGCTGAAGTTTTAGGATTATATGGATTAATTGTTGCCTTATTGTTAAACTCAAGAGCCACTCAAGACGTTGTTTGTTAAAATAATAAACAGAAGGTAATCGTTCATTCATTTCTTCACTTGTTAGATCATTACAAAGGAAAAATATAAATCATCTATTTACTTAAAGATTACTTCTATATACTTGACCAATTTTTTTAGAAATTTCATTTCTTAAATACTGCTTCAATTCTTGTATGGAAAGCGGTATCTGTAGGTCATTCTTTAACATAATATGACGCCAGTCATATTCCTCTATTTCTTCGCTGTTGCTAGTAATCGATGAAATTGCAGCATCATATAATTCTTGACATTGTTCCAATTCTGTCAGGTTAGCCTCATTTTCAAAATTATCAATTAATTCAATTAAAACTATTAAATCTGGAATCTGAAATTTATAATCATCATCAAGAAAAAAAGGGATTAGCTGAGCTAATAACAAGGGGTAAAATTTTTTAGGCAAATGAATGAATTCCAATAAATGAATTAGACGGGATATTTTCTCTTTCACTAAAACTTCTTCTTTGGCTGGACTCAATGTCTTGAAAAAATCATATAGCACTCCATAAGGTGATAAACATTGTCTTATTACAGGATGAATTTCGAAGCTTGTTTCATGATTTATGATATTATTAATTAGCTCGTCCTTTATTGGACGATTGTTCAACAAACTGTCTTGAAATATCAAATCCCATGCAATATAATGAATTTCTTTAACACCTTCATCTTCGATTTGGTTCAGATCTTCATGAATTTCATGAGAATCTTGATTATAACAGTTCACTAACATATTCAATGCTTCATAAATATATCCACTTTTTAAAGACTTCTTTCCATATATTTTATAAAGCTCATTAGCAGTTTTAACCAATCCAAGTTTAGCACAAATAGTTAAAGACCATTCTAAATCATCATTGGATTTACAATTATAATGAGGTAAAAATTCTGCTACAATCTTTTCATTATTTTTCTTATCACTTACAACATGTTGATTCACTAAAATTCCAATTCCAACCGGAACTAGTGGATGATTGTTTAAGCATTGGAAAGAATATTTGGTTAATAAATATTCTGAAATAGTTCTACGTCGTGTTAATTGATCAATGTGATCATTTTCATTACCAATAGTATAATAAGGTGTTAAAAGCCCCTTTAATTCTAACATCCTAGAAACTATTGAACTTGTGCAACTATCAACTTCATCAATTTTTGTTAAAACATGTAAGAAATTATTTTCAAAAATATCCAAGAAAGATTTTTCAATAATTTTGAAATTATCAGTTAATTTATTTAGTAATAAAGGAGGTTTCTCATTAACAGCAATATTAAAATATTCTTGATATAAACTTTCGTCGTCTCTTATTTGGTACAATGATAATGCTAATATGATTTCGTACCATGTGTCACAATAGTTACTTATGGTTTTAGGTAACCCAGTTAATATAAACAATAAATCTTGGATTTGGTTGGCTACTTGTAAACTCTTTGGATCTGTTATATTTTTCTTGTATTTTGGTAACATATCTCTCAATTCACAACAGGAAAGTTTCCAATGGGAAAATTGATTCTTTAAAGCCATGGTATTATAGCTTATTAAAAGATTTTGAAAGTCTTCTATAATTTGTACCAATTCTGGAGAATAAACACCACTATCAGTATCATTTAAGGATTCATAACCAGAGTTTCTTATAGCATTAACTGCTTGATCCATTAAACCTCTAACTATTAATTTACCAATAAATTTATCCCAAAAGAGAGGATGCAAGAACGGCTGTGGTGAATTGACCATTACCTCTTCAACGAGTGCTTCTTCTGGTTGAGGATTAAACCTATTCACCCATTTATTTAACCCCAATGGTTTAAGGTTAGTGTCGCTGACAAAATGAGTACAGCTTAAACAGTCTAAGATATTTATTATGGATTCGTAATTTTCAATAATCTCTTCATTATCTGACACTTGCTTCACATACTCTACAAAGGCCTCTAAATATTCAATTACTTTCAGGAATGTATCATTTATCTTATTTTCGTTAATTTTTCTTAATTCTTGGGTACTAGAAACTTTGTCTGCAAGTATTACACCTATGTAATCGTCTTGCGATGACGCAAAGTTATCTCTTATATCTGTATCATCTAGTTTTTCAAGTAATTTGAAGATTGAATTAGCGTATTCTTGGTATGCTTTACTTTCACCATCATCCATGGTTTCTAAACTTTGTTTGTACATTTTATTATCAAAGTAAAAATCTAATGGTTGTTTTGTTGTCAACCAATCTTTCAATGAAATTGGTTCTGGAATATCAGTATCATCCATACTAGAAGGAAGTGACAGAGGGATTGAGGAGGCTTCTGAAGATATTTCGCCAATATCTAGCATCTCAATGTCCTCAAAACCTTTTCCTATATACCCATCTACCATTGTTGACGAAGTCGCGAGAAATGATTTTAGAGTATCAATTGATGTGTTTTATAATGCTGTATATATGAAAAGGTAGCTATCAAGTTTCCTATTATACACTAAGAAAGGTAAGTGAGTTTCAAATTCAGATGAGTTCTAATTGATGTATTACTTTTTGCAATAAATCCTTATTCTTATAACAAGTCTTTAATGATTTAAGCATATCATCTAATTCATTTTGATCTTCTTGTGATCTTTCAGTATATCTTCTTAGAATTGCATCTCGATTTAACCAATATTTAATAAAAATTACATCAAGCATACCTTTATTAGGTTTAGTTAAGAATTCACCATTCTCATCCTGTTGTAAAAACCGTTCATTTCTTTTTTCCATCCATCGATTATATTTATCTCTTTTATTCAGATGTTGTATATCTGATAAAGTATGTTTAAAATTAACCAATTCTTTATGACACTTATTTAGAATATCCTCTATTTCTTCATCTAAATCCAATAGTTCACTAATGGCATATAAAGCACCATTAACGGTTCCAATTACAGCCATTGGTTCTATTATTTTATTATTTGATAAATCATACTTATCAAAATTTGAATTAAAATCCAATTGAGGAGTTATTTTGGGGATTTTAGTTATGGAATTAATTGGTTCACCAATATTAAATGCTACTAATGATTCAAATTCAAAAAAAGTCCTCCGATCGGAAGGTTGATTAATTTTAAAACCTGAAATGTTTCCAAAGGAATCTGTTGTTAGAATTAAATTATTATTATTAGATGGTGTATATCCAAAAAATATTAAATCTGTTAAAAAATTTGTTCCAATATAAGTTCCTATTTTATCACCATCAAATTCTATATTATTACCATTTTTTTGGTACTTGATTACAGTAATTCCTTTCATAACATCACCTAAAACAACCATCCCATCCGTGGTTGCACTGCTTATTGAAAAAATAGGAGATGTATGAACAGCTTCAGGTATAACGACCCATTCAGACAAGGAATCTCTTGGTTTAATTAGATAGTTACTTGAACCTGAAATCATAAAGATCAATCGTGTTCTATCGACCAATTTTATTGAATGGGAAGTTAATTTTGAAGGATCAGAAATTCCATTCAATTTTATTTGTTTATGTAATTCATGAATTTTCTCATCTTTAACTTCATAGATCTTTAGTATTTCATCAAGTTTAGCAGAATTACAAATTGCAATAAAACAATTTACTGGGATTTTAATTGGCTTATTCTTCAAAACCTCTAAAATGTTCTCTTCATCATTGCCGTCATCAGCATCAGAAATTTCATTAGTTATTGATAAAATATCAACCATCTCAGTAGGTTCATAATCAGGAAACTCATACTTATCAATAACTTCCATTGTGCTTCTGTCCACTAATTGTAAGAATGAATTCCGACTATATTCATTATGATTATCAATAAATGCATTTTCGGATGATAAGATAATTGAATAACTTGAACCTTCTAGACTAATTGATTTAGTATTGAAGTCAGTAGAAAAAATTACATCCTTAGTAGCATTCATTTTTTCAATTGAATAAATTAAAACATCATTCTTATTAGCAGATATAGCGATGACATCTTTACACAAAAATGTAACATCATTAATTTCTTCAATATTGATGCTAGTCGAATTTAGATCAAATGGGAATACTTTATTATAGTTTAATGTTGGATCATTGTAAAGACCAAAGATTTGTTTATGATTAAACAAAACAATACTTCCCTCTTCATTCCTGATGAAGTTTAAGGGTAATCCAGGGAAATGGAGGATACTAAGACGATCAATATCTGTCTTTTGTGTTTCAAATTTAAAAAATGTTTGAATTAAGTCGTTATTTGAACTCATAAATAATAACCAACAACAACCAGAAAATTCGGAATTGTAAAGCAAACAGCAAGCAGATATTGCAATGGAATTATTAGAAGTTGTTTCATTGATTAGTAACTTATTTTCAGTGTCTGAAACCTGGTAAAGATGATATCTTCCATCCCAAAATGATACTAAAACCAAGAAATCATGATCATTGATTTTAATGAAATTAAAATCAGACACTTCTAGCTTTTCATTTAATTTAATGGTTTGTAATTCAGTACCCTTAATAAATATTCGAATGGTATTATTACCATCTAAAATCATAAATGTTGTTTCACTCAATACTTCAAACTTTACCACTTTGTCGTTAAAAACACCATCTCCATCAATTTGTACTCCCGAATGCTTTATCTCTAAGGTAGAATCATTACTTTGTTTGTAGAGCAACGATTCGAAAGGTTTAGATTCAACAAATTTAAGTTGAAAATCTTTATCAATTGAAATCACCTGACAATGATTTAAATTAGGATTAATCACACAAATTAGTATACCATCCGAGGCTTGGTTAATTACAGATAACTTATGAGCTAAAGTTCTAGTTTGAAAATTCAATTTCAAATCAAGGTAATTAGTTCTGTTTGAAACCTTTCTAACTTCTCCGCTTTCATAACCACCTTGACAAACGAAAAGTTCTAAACCAACATCATTGTAATTGACTTGAACATCAAGAATTGGAGGAGACGTTGGTAAAAATTGACATATATCTATGAAGGGCTCTTTAGATAGTATTCTAAACAATAATGATTGAGATAATTTGGATGCAACATAAAATAAATTAACATCAATATGATGTATAGATATTGGAATTGTAGTTATACCCAATTTGATGAATGATATGGATTCTATTTGCAAAGATGCTGAGGTTACATTTTTGGAATTGAAAAATAGAATATATGTTTCTCCTTTATTATTGATAAGCAATATTCTTTTTGAATCAATTACTGTATAACAATTGAATGCAGCGAAATTATGTTTATCAACGGAAATAAGTCTTTTGGATAAAACCAAATCTTTCAGATTGATAGTAATTGAGGTATCATTATTTGATTCCGACAACGATAATTGCTTAATATCAGGATTGGGGAAATAGAATATATAATTATCAGTCAATGAAAGTAATCCGCCCGTTAAAGGTGTTATTAAAGTTGTTGGAATTTCACTAAATTCTTCAAATTGCTTTATTAACTGGAATTTCTTGTTCCTATAATCAATCTTATAGAATCTTGAAGAATAATTAAAATTATAATCTCTGTATAAAATCACCACCACATCATTATTAGGATTATTATGCAATATATCAAGCTCATTAAGAACAATACCTCCTATAGAAAATGTGAAGTGATCAACCAAATCAACCTGATTTAGTTTTCTCTTATTAGATTTAGTAGATCCATCATCAAGTTTCCACTCTTGATTTATAACAAATACCTGTAAGAATCCTTCAAAGAAGTAAACTAAAAAATAGTTAGGTTCTGGAGAAGGATCGACGACGATCTTAGGCAATGAGTCAGAAGGAGCTTGTTGGTTTGCAGCATCAAAGGTGATACTATAGACCACATTAAATCGGTTCAAATCTTTATCGTGGTATAAAAATAACAATTGATAAGTGTC
The DNA here is from genome assembly GCA_030566005.1 of Yamadazyma tammaniensis. Lineage (NCBI taxonomy): Eukaryota > Fungi > Ascomycota > Pichiomycetes > Serinales > Debaryomycetaceae > Yamadazyma > Yamadazyma tammaniensis. The sequence goes on along the minus strand of JAJMHK010000004.1, from coordinate 842,292 downwards.
AGTTAATAGAAGCAAACATTCAGAATCTAAATTTGAATGTTGAAACTTTTGCATGGCCAATATAGGTTCATCCACATATAAAGAATCTATCAACTGTAGACTGCTACTTCCGTTTGCATCATGATTTTCCACTATGTAAAACTCCAAACGATTGATTTTATTTAGCACCAAACACGGCGACGAACCATTATAAATATTAGCATACACAGATTGTTTAATGCAATTGGGTGGTTGTAGCTCTGAAAGCACATACATTATGTACTATAAAGCAGCTTTAATAGAGAAAAGAAGCGCTTAAATAAAAAAGTGTCACATAATTAAGATGTCGCAAACATAACAGCCCCCTCAATGCCGTTAATTTACGAGAGAAATGTCGCACTGGTATTTTTGTGGATCTTTCAAATCTAGTAGATGTACAGCCACCTAAGAGGAGGCAAAGCAGGATCAATTATTAGTAAGAACTAATTTATATAATGCAACGAAGCTTTAATATAGGTTTGGGTTCGATTCTAACACCTCCACTGAAACCTGGTAGTGATTCAGATCTTTCTAGTCCTGATGTTCCACATTCTTCCTCTCAATGGAAGCTACTTGATATGTTAAGGATATCGAGCAGTCCAACAACTAAACCAAAATCTAGAGAAAATTCCTTAGATGACTATGAAGATAAGATTGTGGAGGATGATATGGCGATTATCAATTGTGTTTGTTGTGGAACTATCTTATCGTATCCTCAATCATCTGTCAAATTCAAGTGCTCCATCTGTCAAACAACTAACATATTACAAGACTTCCGCCAATACTTTGAGGAAACGGAACCGCTCCATTTGATATCCAGCAAGTACGTGAAGAAACTTATAGATAAATGTTTGAATGACAATGCCGATAAGCAGCATTTAAAGGCTCACCAGGTATTTGAGCCGCTATCGGTTTATTTATATAATGCATTCAAGAGCTATAATTGCTTGAACAATTCCTTCAAAATTAAGAGATCAAGTACCAAAATCCATTATTCAACTTCAAATATCAATCATGATGACATCTACCAAGTGTTTAACTTACTAGTTGAGCTTCCTACACGACGTCCCCTTTGCAATGCCTTACAAGGATGTCTTGCGTTGTTGAAAAGAACTCCAATATCCTTTGGAGAAGATGCCAGGAACTATTGTTGGTTATTGATCATTTTAGAAATTCCTTTCTTGTCTTATGCTGTCACTCATTATGATAACAGATACCTTACAAAAGATACCACTATGATCAACTGTAAGGAAGTCAAAGTAGCTTGTTATGATATACTTAAAAGAGCCTTAGGTATAATGGCCAGTATAAATTCAGTTACCGTTATCAATTATTTAATAAGCTGGTTTTCTAAGTATACTTCGAAGAATTTCATTGCAAAAGTTGACTTAATTAACGTTTATATCACTTTCCATTTAACGAAATATTTTTATAATGCTAATAATCCTGAACACACAAGGAGAAAATCAAGTATAAAGGGAAACAGCCATGAACATAATAGAAGACACGGACATGCTGATGCTGAATATTTTGAAAATTCAGACTTAAAAGAAGAAATTGAACAGATGAATTCAGTATCACCACCAAATATATCATTAAATTCAATCGGTTTTGGCAGAAGTAAATCAAAGAAGAACTCAAGTAATAAGATTAAAATCTATCAATACGGGAATGATTGGCATTTAAAGACTTCTTCTACTGTTTTGAAATGGTTTGTTAAGGCTTATAATATCAGGGTTGATCATTTACAACATTCAATGTTCTATAATTCATTGGTCGATTACGTTCACGTGAAAATGGATTTTGAATCATGGATCAGTAATAAGAAATTCAATGAATCCAATAAAACCAAAAGTGATTTATCTACACCTGAAATATCAACAGTGATTGATTATATCAATGGAACTAGAAGTGCATATACTGATTCAGCATCTTATTTTTTCTGCAAGTTCCCATTTTTAATCACATTAGGTAATAAGATTTCCATATTAGAATATGAAGCTAAACGAATAATGGAAAGGAAAGCAGAAGAAGCATTTATTAATTCATTAGATAAAAGAGTTCCCGTTGATATATATTTCCGTGTCAAAGTAAGACGGGATAATATTATTCAAGACTCACTTAATTGCATTCAATCAAACCAAAATAATTTAAAGAAGAGTCTTAAAGTCCAATTTGTTGGAGAACCAGGAGTTGATGCTGGTGGATTGAAGAAAGAATGGTTTTTATTGTTGACTAAAGCAATCTTCAATCCACAAACTGGGATGTTAGTTAATGTAGAGGAATCTAATTATTTGTGGTTTAATATTCTTCCTATAGACAAGAATTTGGAGAATTATTACTTATTTGGAGCTATATTAGGTTTAGCAATTTATAATTCAACGATTTTAGATTTACAATTCCCAAGGGCTTTCTATAAGATTTTATTAGATCTCCCCATCGGATTCAGTGATTTCCAAGAATTGCATCCAGAATTATCAGCCAACTTATTCAAGTTGAAAGATTTAGATCAACAACAATTAGAAGATTTAGATTTAAGTTTTGATATTACTTTAACTGATATTTTTAATAATCAAATAACTAGACAATTAATCAATAATGGGCAAAATATCAAAGTCAATGTTAAAAATAGAGATACATACATTGAGAAATATGCTAAGTTTTATTTGATTGATGGGATATCTGCACAAATCGGTCAGTTTATGAAAGGGTTTAAGATGGTCACCGGTGGTAATGCCTTAAGTTTATTTTCACCAGAAGAAATTAAGTTATTATTATGTGGGAATGATGAAGGGAAGCTTGATGTAGAAGTATTAAAGTCAATTACCAAGTATGGTGGTGGAAAGAAGAATGATATAGAAAATGGAACATGTGAAGTGGTGAATTGGTTTTGGGATTACATGCATGGTTTGAATTTTAACCAACAGAGGAAATTTCTAATATTTGTTACGGGAAGTGATAGAATACCTGCTACTGGTATACAAAACTTAAATTTGACTATTAAAATCATTGGTAAAGATTGTAATAGATTACCTATTAGTCATACATGTTTCAATCAGTTAGACTTGTATGAATATTCGTCTAAAGAGAAATTATATGAGAAGTTGACAACGGCAGTCAATGAATCAGGAGGGTTTGGTATTAAATAATGGGTATATTATATAGAATATATACAGGTTTGGATCGTATCATTTTAGCGAGTGCTCTTAGCGTGGAGGTGGTAGTAGACTTAGGCAGAGATTGGTGGTAAAAGAAAATGGCACGACACGACTTTGTTTGAACCAATCACAAAATGCGAATTTCTCACAAAATTTTTCAATAATTAACAAAAGTTAACGGTTGTACTTATTGCATTGTACTTGTTTGTAAAATTGATTAATATATTTATTGGCCAATTTTGAAGCTTGTTAAGTTTGTACATTATATTCACTTAAAAAAATGTTGAGTAGATCCTTTCAAAGATTAGCTAGTAGAAACACCTTAAGAAGTTTATCTTCTACTACTAAGGCTCTTTCAAGCTATGATCAACCAGATTACAGCAGTTACTTGCACAACAGATCTGAATCCACTAATAGAAACTTTGCCTACTTCATGGTAGGATCCATGGGATTATTATCAGCAGCAGGTGCTAAATCTACTGTTGAATCTTTCTTACATTCAATGGCAGCATCAGCCGATGTGTTAGCTATGGCTAAAGTTGAAGTTAAATTAGGAGCTATCCCAGAAGGTAAAAATGTCATTGTTAAATGGCAAGGTAAACCAGTTTTCATCAGACACAGAACTCCTGAAGAAATTGAAGAAGCTAATGATATTGATGTATCAAAATTAAGAGATCCAGAAACTGATTCTCAACGTGTTAAGAATCCTGAATGGTTAATTATGTTGGGTATTTGTACTCATTTAGGTTGTGTGCCTATTGGTGAAGCTGGAGATTTCGGTGGTTGGTTCTGTCCTTGTCATGGTTCTCATTATGATATATCTGGTAGAATTAGAAAAGGTCCAGCTCCTTTGAACTTGGAAATTCCAGAGTATGACTTCTCTGATGAAAGCACCTTAGTGGTTGGTTAGATACCATTTGTCAATAATTTTTGAAATAGAAGCATGGAAATAGACATCAGACATCAAATGTGTATTTATTAAAAAGAAGTAATTACCAAGTGGAAACGATAATAAAAATCAATATATATATAATGCATGTAAAAGTATTTACTTTGAATTTCTTGTTGCTCTTAGAGTCATAAATAAGGATGAGTTTTAAGTAATTTTTCTAAATCATCTGGTAACTCTTTCCAGACATCTGTCAGCCAATCATTTTTGATTTTATCAATAGTTAAATCGGTTGCAAAATTTTCAAACTTCTCTGAAACTTCTAGTAAATTCCTAATCAGATCCAAATAAATACTTCCCAATTCTGGCGGTAAGTTTAAAGGTGTATAATCTTTGAAATAATGCATTCGGAAAAATACACTCCAATGAAGTATAGCATTATCAGGAAGTTTTCTAGGTCTCCCAAAATTTGGAACATAAATATTCTTCCATTGCCCGTTTTCAATTTCAAATTTGATGCCAATTGGTAATAATTCAATCATCCACCAGAATAATGCTTGGAATATACTGTCATTGCCTGCTAACTTACCTAAAATTGGAGATTTTGGAAGATTATCACCAGAATAACAAGGAATGGTTTTTGATATGCCAATTAATGATAACATGTCATGATTACAAGCTAAGAATGTTCTAAGGTTTGGGAATTCTTCATTGAATGAACTAATGGAACCTTCTTTGAATGAAATACCAAATATAATAGCCTGTGCAATCATCCATCTTAATGACATGTTAGATAGACATTGATTAGAATACTTATCAGGACGCCAACCACCGCCAATATCTCCATGATTTCCAGGAAACCATACTTCCTTAATATCATTACAATTACAATCTTTATGTTTTCTTCTAGGAGAACGATGGCCAAAAAGTCCTAAGATTCTGTCTACAAATGAGCTCAAATAAGTATTCTGGAAGGAATTTTCAGGAATCTCTATACTGTTTTCATAATCTAAATCCATTATGTGTGGATAATAAACTAAAGGTTGGAATAAAACTTGTTTGAATTTACCTCTTCTTTCATCCACACTGACTGCATGTCGTATATGGTCTACAATGGAAGTTTTACTGATATAAGGAAACATTCTATCTCTGAAAAGACCAACCGAATTGACAGTATCAAACAATCCCATAAAATGAATTCTTACCTTTGATCTACAAAAAGTTTCTCTAAATTCTTCAACAAGTGAAGCTGAATAATCATCTTCTGGTTGTCCTGAATATTCCCAATTAGAATATATTTTCCATGCAGAAGAAATCAAATCTTCTAATCCAACATGCAATAAGCCAACACTTTCTAACAATCCCACTAAAATTCTAGCTGCAAAACTTCCTCTACTAAAACCAATTAAGAAAATCTTATCACCTTCTCTATAGAATCTCATTAGGAATCGATAAGCAGCTTTAACATGAAGATCAAAAGTTAATGCAAACACTGCATCTAATTGTCTTCCCATAGCTTTAACATTGGAATTGATGATATTTCTAGGATCGTCATCACTAATAGATGTTGCAAAATTAACTCCAACTCCTGATTGATAATAACATATTTGATTTGGATCATCTTTATCTAATAATTGGAATACTTTTAAACTATTTGAAAACGGTAATGATCCAAAATCATTTTGAGTTCCATCTAAACAAAGAATTAAATTAAGAGGATGTCCGTTAGGTCTTTCAAACACATCAAAGTCCAATTGCTGACCATTGAAGTATACTTCTGGATTCATTAGCTTCCTCAAAAGAAGAGACTTCCACAGAAAAGAGTATAGAGAAAAGTACAAATACAAAACTGAAACTATCTATTCTCTCGTCTAATATACAATGTCATAAATGTAATTTATATGTCATCATCATGTAAGTTGGTATAATTTTTTTGATGTAATTTTTTGTATAAATTTTATTGGTATAATTTTATTGGTACATCTAGAAATGCCCTCTGTAAGATGTACGGTTATCTTGGAAAGGATCATTCTTCAGACGAACTGTTGGCTCATACATTGGTTGAGGTGGTGGTGCATACATATTTGGATTGTTATATGGATGTTGTTTTTCATGAATCTCTCTAGTTCTTCCACCACGACCTCTACAACAACAACATAATGCCTCTAAACAAGTCATTCCAAGACAACAACAACGGATCAAGGTTGAAATTACCCATAAAGCAAGTAATCCAGCTAAAACTATAAGAACAATAGCAACAATTTTACACGTTCTATTGTCCATACACGTATCCCAAGATCTAAAACTATCAGCCGTGCTTCTTACATTATCACCAAAAGATCTTTTAACAATATTAGTTAAACATAAAGATTCAGTCTTTGGATTTAAATTTGGAATGAACATTTTTTGCTATTTTAATATGTGATAAGTTTTTTTTCAAAAAGGAGAATTGTTCCCCTTAAATATGTTTGAAGCCTTTAATTCCTGCGCCAAACTTTTCCATTGAAGATCATGATACAAGGATGTCGCGTAAACACAGCCTTACATCACACGACATTATTGCAGCGTAATTTATTTAAACGTTGATTTAACGGTCTATTTATAGGAATGTCGCAACATCGTGATGCCTAGATAATAAATTAATCTTAAATCATGACTTTGCCCCTTATTTCGTAAAATTATTTATAGCCATGGAGTTCTAAGAGGCTAATTCATCGATGGTATTCAAAATTGTCCAATATGGCCGCAGAATGTTATGTTTAGTATCGATGTTTCGGACTAGTTTTAAATTCAATTTAGTATTGGAGTTAACTATTCGATGTAATTTGGTGGTAATGCGGGGGTAATGTAATAAAACTTCTTCGATTTCTTGGATTTGAAGAAATTTACATACTTCAGTTACTGAAAATTCAGCTTCAATGTATTCTTGATTAAACTTTTGAACTTTATCTAGTAAAATCAATTTGAAGTTTGATATTTTTAGAGTTTTCCCAAATGGTTTGATTATAAAGTTATCCACTGGTCGAATCATTTTGACGTAAACAGCTACTTCAAAAATAGCCTTTTTATCAATTTCTCTTTTGGTGTCTGGAACTTTAAGTAAAGTGCTTAGAGATACTTTATTAATAAGCTTCTCATTAAAGCTGTTGGTATTTTGTGAAAGTGTACCAATTGGTGCTTCATTAGGAGATTCGTCTTCTTCTCGTTCTTTTTCTTCTTTGGGAATTGAACTATTGGCCTCTTCATAAATAGATGATAACTTATTTGGTTCACTGAAACTGTCGGAAATGATCTGAGAATCTTCTATTGATGAATTGTCATGATTCTGCACATACTTTTGAGTTTCATCCAATCCACCTCGTTGTTGGAAAGTTAATGCTTGGCCAGTTGGAACTTTGGATGTTCTGAAAAACGAACTTGGAGAATCCGAAGTTTCATGTTTCCTCTTCTTAACGATTGTAAATATTTCTGATGGAAGATTCTCTGTCCACAGTGGAGATGCAAAGCTAATGAATCTTTTAGCCAATTGTCTATACATCCGGTTTGTTTGGAACAATTGTAGGTCTTCAACTGTGTTTATCAGTACAAGCTCACCTCTATAATCTGAGTTTGAGTTTTCAAATGGAAGTTCTATGTCAACTTTTACAAGCAATGCCTTCTTATACACTGAAAGCCCTTTCTCATTGTATATATGAGTTTGGGGGACGTCTAAAGTTTTGACAATACCAGATTCAAGCAGTGAAGGATATTTCATTTCAAATATATAGGATTTTTCAAGATAACTCTTTCCATCCACCAAAAATCGGACATACTTCTTAGCGTGTGGGTCTTGAGTCTTTATGCACGGCGTGAAGTCTGTCACATATAAACTACCAAACGAGTTCTGTTTCTTTCTAGACACTCCTAGCACATATACAGGCAATGTGATATCCCCACCATCACGTTGAGAGTTAAGGAAGTCCGTATTAAGCAATTGGTTTAAACATAAATCAGTATTCATTAATCTCTTTTTAACGCGACTATCTCTTCTTATCATGAAGCGTACGTATTACATCAATTATTTACAAATTGTACATAACTAACAAGAATTAGAACCAGGTAAAGGTCCTAAATTAGGCAAAAGGGCATTGGCTCAACAAAATAATGCCACTCAGAAATTAGAAACCGCTAATGAGTTTCTTGAAGAAGGCATTGATGAGGAAGAAAGCGGTGACAGATGGCTTGCTTCTGATCTAGCTAAGGCTCTTAGGTTTTATCAGAAAGCCTATAGTCATTACTTGATTGCATTATCCAAACCCCTTGATGACGATAGAACTAAGTTGGATATATATTATAATACTTCACGATTACTCTATCATGTATATCTTCAGTATTACCAAACTGATGGAGTTTATCTTGAAGATTTAGTTAATATCGATGAAGTAATCACCAATCCACATCCCGTGGTACAGGATCTATATACTGTAGTGGCTCATCACGAGAAGACTTTTGAATTATCACAGCAATTAAACCTTCCTACTCCTATGGATTTACTATATAATACTTGTTTGGCCTATACACAAGTGATTGAAAATCATCAACAGGACCAGAGTTATTCGTTTACGAATATAGTGGATTTAGGGTTTAAAACACAAAGATTATTTCTTGATTTGCTAGTCTTACAAATACAACTGTTGCAGAAATTTGTTCGTGAATTGGACTCCATTAATCAAGAGACTGTGCCTTCTCCTCAGGAACTAGAGTCTACAAATGGGTCTGAAGAAGTTCAGAATGTAATTAGCGAGGAAGTATTACAACCGTCAGATGTATTTGATACGATCTTATCCTGTTACAAGTTAAGTCATGCGATACTAGGTAATATATCTGTCAGTGAAGAACTCCCCCAAGCTAGAGATTTAATAAACCCATTCTTAACTACAGTCGATGAATATGCTACAGAATTAATATCCAATTTCTCTGAATCAAATAATTCCAAAGCCGAACATTTACTGTCAATTTCTGCCAGCCAAGTCGAAGAGTACAAAATAAGTAAAGTATATACATTAGGGCTGTTATCTAATGATATCGACGAATTAACATCCTTATGGAATAATACCGAAATACCCCAAACGGTGGAGAAGTACTTGATTTATACGGACAATATTCAAGAATTATTAGACAGGAACGATGTTAATCTTGTTAACTGTAATAATTCACAAAAGCTCCAACTAATTGAAGGGTTTTGGAAAGCATTAACATTAATGACCACTAATTTAAAGAATGCATACGACATATTAAAGACCAGAAAGCAAGGAATGCCATTAACAAGTGCCGAAGGATTAGGAACTATAATAGCTATGATGGGTAATATATTAATCCAAAGAAGTGATATAGATTTACAGAGATCTCAATTGAATTATGAACAAGCAATCAACAGCCAGAAAGTTCTTTTTGAAAACTGTAAAGTGTTCCTTAAGAGTGCAATGAATATATCTAATTCTTCAGGAGGATTAAGAGAAACTGTCAGTGAAAAACTTGTGAGACAACAACGAGTTGTTGAAGCAGTTTTACGAATGAGTATTTTAACTGGGAAGATTTCACCACAAGAATTAGATACGATCTTAGGGAATAAAGTATGGAGAAGAGAATTGCCTAATTTAATCAAACTAGATTATTTCAATGAATTTAAAATCAATCAAATACCTTTATAATTATATTTATTAATACGTTAATGTATGCAAAAAGTAAAGATTAAAACGTGCTATTAATGTTATCATCATCACTATCATCGTCTGATCCATTACCACCTATTATTGGTCTTATAATCTTTAAATTTAAACCAGTTTTAGGAGAAATTGGAGATTTTGGTGAACTTGAAATACTTGAACCAAATTCATTATCGATTAATCTTTGAGTATTAATTTTACTTTTCAAAGCATTTAATTTATTTTCAAAATTAATTGACTGATTATTCAAAGACATTTTTTGATCACCTAAAAGTTTGGTTAAATAATCAATTGTTGAATCACGTTGTTCAATAAGTTTCTCATTAATCATCAAATGTTTCCTTAAATTAACATTAATAATCTCAACATCGTTCAATTTGGAATTCAATTTATTTAAAGACTTTTCTAAAATACTTAATTTGATTTCTTCATCGTTCGATACTTTTAAATTCTGGATTTTAATTGATAATAATTCATCTTCTAATTGTTTAATTTTATCGTCTTTTGAATTTAATTTTTCAATAATATCAAGTTTTGGTGATATTGGTGATGATTTTAATACTGGAATTCTTGATCCAACTTTTCTATTTGGTGTTATAGGGGAAAGTGATGATCTTTCGTTAGTGCTGTAGCTATTAGTTTGATCAGTAGTGGCTTCAGAAGAAGTGAATGCAGGACTAATTCCTGTAGGCATTGGAACAGCAATTCCTGAAACTTTTAAAAGATTTGCCAACTTTTCAGTATAAAGTTTATCTTGTTGAACCTGTCTTTGTAATTGTTTTATACGGAATTTCAATTCATGATTACTTAATTCTTTATTAATATAAGGTTTATTTTTAATTCTTTTAGCTCTAGAACCAAATCTTAAAGTTGAAATAGTTTCAAGTTCATTTGAAATACTAGGGGAAATATTTAAAATTAATGTAGTTCTTGAATTGCCTCCTAAAGATTCTTGTAATAATCTAGTTAATTTAGAATCTCTATATGGAACATGAGTAGTCTTAGGATCAGACAATGCATAAATAACCGTTCCTAAAGTGGATAATGACCTATTAATATTTTTAGCTTCTTGTAAGGTTTGTCCCACAGCACCAGTTTTATCAACTTTTTCACTACCAGCTAAATCAATTACAAATAAATTAGATGTTTTGATAGATTCATCCATTAAATTCTTTTGACTAAGTTTAATTTGGAAAATTGCATGACTTCTTGATGATTCTATATTCATATTGGTGAAATTAGATGAACGATTCTTAATGGTTAACAGTAAAATGTTATATAATTCTTTAGAATTTGATACAAATGCATTGGATAATCCTTTAACATAGATTCCATTAGACTTATCTTCATGTATCGATAAGTTTTTATTATCACTGACCAATAAATCATTAATTTGTTCTAAATAAATCTCCATTATTGAAACATTAAGAGTATACTCAATATTACTAGATCCATTATGTATGGTATTAAATATTTCATCAGCAATTCTAGGAACCAAACCTTTGGAGGACTCATTATTAATAGAAGGTCCTAATATTGTATATGATTTACCTGAACCTGTTTGACCATATGTTAAAATAGTTCCATTATAACCCTTAAAGATATCGTCAACAGTTTGTTTGATTGAATACTGATAAATGTCTGCTTGTGTACTATAAGTATCAAAGATCTTATCGAAGGTGAAATTATGGGCGATTTCTCTGCCTTTTATAGTTATAGTTGAATCGTCTTCCAATGTAGTTATTGAATCAGATGCTCCTTCAATATCAGGTCGAACTCTACAGATCACCCTTATGTTATTAGAGGCTTCTTCGACGCCAGTATTTTCTCGAGGAGATATGTCACCATTTATACTGCCTCTATTCATATTATACGACAATACTCTGCTAGGAGTCAACGGACTGACCAAGTCCAGGGCCATTTGTGAATGATTATACAAATCCGATTTGATCTGATTCGCGTAGTAGTTGATACGAGATACCAAAGAGATTAGACGAGAATTTGGCTGTACGGGCACTTTAGGGACTTTTAGAGAGACCCACAGAGACATTTCTCTGAAAGTTGATAAAGCTATAGCATAATTACATATTTATAATCTAATTGCTTGAAATACAAAAAAGTAGAGAGAAGATGCCACATCTTTTATTAACTTGATCTAAGTGTTCAATTAATATTACGTAAGTGTGCATAAATGTTCCTAATAATCTAACTACAATGAATGCTTATACATCAATTGACAATCAATGAAGCATTATCATCCAATGCTTCACTGAGTCTATCTTAATGGTAAGTGAAAGCAGACGATGCACGACCCGCATTATTACAAATTCATATTGATAAGATTAGAAACCATTCACTCAATTAACTATTTAAAAACATGTCTAATGTAACGGTAGCATCGGCGGATAATCATATACAGCCGCATGAACATGATAGATTTCTTAATGAATCAGATCATGAAGCTATAAGTCTTTTTGAAAGAGCCATTGATAAGGAATCTCATGGATCTATGGCAGATGCTATAGAGCTTTATAGAAAAGCATTTAAGATTAATGAAAAAGTCGATTTATTGTATCGACATCATAAGGTTCCTCAAAAGGTTAATCAAATAAGAGAAAGCCAAGGTAAAAATTCATTAGTTAAAGTTGATGAAGAAATTATTAAGAAAATAGATGTGGCTTCATTACTACGAGGTTTCGAACATGAAGAAGCACATGCACCGGGGTTACTGGATCTTGATGATGGCAATGGTGACATGGTGATTAAATTTGCTAATCTAGGTGTGGATAATCATGAGAAAGTTATAACTAAACCTGTTTCTCCTTTAGTGCATTTACCTAATGATATATGGATCCACATCTTAGAGATTTTATTGTTAATTGCTCCTGAATCATGGATTAATATGTCTTTAACATGTAAGAAGTTTGCATTTTTAGGACTTAGTTCTAATGATATATGGAGGAAACTTTGTTACTTGATTTACCCTAACCAAAACTATGAAGAGAACGTAGAATTCATGAAGGGCCAATCAATTAAAGATCTAAGCTCAAATTTACCAGTTCCTTCTGATCAGCTTCAAATTGTTCCATTATACGGCAATTCATGGAGATCAATGTTGAATGACAGACCATTTATTAAGTTCAATGGCTGTTATATTAGTGTGGTGAATTATTATAGTGAAGGAGGAAGAGCCGAATTCTCAATTAGCTGGTCAAATCCAGTCAGAACCATTACATATTATAGATACTTAAGGTTTTATCCTGATGGGACGTGTGTGAAAGTATTAACGGCATTAGAACCTTATAGAGTGGTACCGTTTCTACTGAAGTATAATAAGACAAAGAACATTCTAAGCATTTATGATCAAGTTAAACCTGGAGCTTCTACTGGACCTGTTAAAATCCATGAAGTCAAAGAGGGGCAAAGAATTTATCATGGAACATGGACAATTTCAACTACAGGAGAAATCCATATAACTATTAATGAAGGATCAGTAGCATATTATGATTTCCATTATCATTTCCAGATCAAATCATTAAGTCGAATTTTCAAGTATAATAAATTGAATTGGATTAAATATTATACCATAAGAAAACAATTAAATGACGAAGACGATGACGATAGAATAGGAGAATTATCATTATTATCATTAAGGAATGAAAAGGCTTTTAAATTCCTGAGAGTTAAGAGTTATTCTTTTGATAATTAACAGTATAGACTTTATATACGATAAGTTCGCACTTCAGTTACTGGCTCTAGTGGCGATACGCGTAGTATAAATGGCGTAAAAAGTGGCACGCGACCTGGGTAATAACTGGACCTAACTCTCAAAAAAAATTTTTCACCGCTGAAAAAACCTACTATACAAACGGGTATATTTCAATAAAAAAAACTGATAAATATGTCCCGTTTCTTTGTTAAGTACGACTCAGATACGTCATCTGAGGAAGAAGATCTTCTTAGTTCAGACGAGGAAGAATTGTTGTCTTCTCAAGAAGGAGAAGGAGAAGAAGAAGATGATTCAGACTTCTTCCAAAATGATAGTGATGAGGATGTTTCTTCTGATGACTCAGATGATTCCGATGCACCAAAAGGACCTGCATATTTCTTAAAGAGTAAATTTACCAAAGGAGGTTCTGATAGTGAAAGTGATAGTGAAGATGATAGAAGAGTTGTTAAATCAGCTAAAGAGAAATTATTTGACGATATGAAAGAATCTATTGAAAAATTAAATACTGCCAAAAGAATTAATAATTGGATTAATAGTTTAAATGAATTCGATAGATTAGGAAGATTATTAGTGAGATCAAATCAACAAAAATTTGGTATTCCAAAATTTTATATTTCAACGTTAGGTGATTTAGAAGATTTTATTAATGAAGTAGCTACTAATAATGAACAAGATAATAAAAAGAAAATACCTGCCGATCAATCAAGAGCATTTAATACTTTAAGACAAAGATTAAAGAGACAAATCAAAGAATTCCAGAAATTAATTGATTTATATAGAAAAGATCCTGAATTTTTCGAAGAAGATGAATCTGCAGATGTACTTGGAACTTCAACTATTGATGAAAATCAAAAAGATGATGAAAGCGCTGCTGGCTTTACATCTGTTGGTATTAATAGATCTATGAGTCCAGTTTTCCAAACATTGAAATTAATTAGTGAAAGTAGAGGTAAAAAGAATATTGATAAATTTGAACAAATTCAAACTTTAGATAAGATTTTAGAAACAACCAAAGAAGAAAATGATGCTGATTCAACTAAGAAAGTATTTGAATTAATTTCAATTTATCAAATGTTAATATCAATTAGATTTGATGCTTCATCAAGTCAAAGTTTTATGCCATTAGATCAATGGCAAACTAATTTAGATGATATAAATAATTATTTAAGATTATTAGATTTAAATTTAAACAAATATCAAGTCAGTGAATTTGGTAAACCAACAGATGATATAGATATTGAACCAGAAGCTAATGATAAAGGTATTAAAATAATTTATGGATCAATTAGTTCATTAATTGAAAGATTAGATGATGAATTAACTAAATCTTTACAAAATACTGATCCTCATTCAATTGAATATGTTGAAAGATTAAAAGATGAATCAAGCATATATAAATTAATATTGAAAGGTCAATTATATATTGAAGCTACAACTCCAGAATCTGAAAGAACTATTAGTGAAGGATTCCATGATCAATTAAGTAGAATCATATTAAAGAGATTAGATCATGTTTATTATAAACCAAATCAATTAATTAAATCTAATGAAGCTGAAGGTTGGAAATCTTTAGGTGATGAATCAATTGATTCAGCTATTATCCCTAAAAAATCTGAACCTTTAGAATTAATTGAAGGCCTTGTTAAATATTTATCCAAAAATACTAATAAATTATTTAGTGAAAAGGCTTTATTAAGTCAAATTTATTATTTTGCTATAAATGATGATTATTTCACAGCTAAAGATTTATTTTTATCTTCCAAACTTTATGCTACAATTAATAGTGCAGATTCTTCATTACAAGTCATGTATAATAGAGCATTAGTTCAATTAGGTTTAAGTGCATTTAGACAAGGATTAATTGAAGAAAGTCATCAAGCTTTACAAGAAATTGCTAATTTCCAAAGATCCAAAGAATTATTAGGACAAGGTTTCAATACCAAATTCCCAAATCAAGCATCAGTAACTGAAAGACAAAGATTATTACCATTCCATATGCATATTAATTTAGAATTATTAGAATGTGTATTTATGACCTCATCATTGTTAATTGAAATTCCTGCATTAGCTGCATCAAATAATTCAACTAAAGATTCTAAACGTAAAACTTCTGTTAAATCATTCAAAAGTAAATTAGAATTTCAAGATAGACAATATTTTACTGGACCACCAGAAAGTATAAAAGATCATATTATTCATGCTTCAAAAGCGTTACAAAAAGGTGATTGGAAAAAAGCTTATGAATTATTATCAACTATTAAAATTTGGAAATTATTCCCTGATAATAATAAATTATTAGCAATGATGAAAAATCAATTACAAATTGAAGGTTTAAGAACATATATTTTCACTTATAAATCAGTTTATTCAAAATTATCACTTGAATTATTATCATCTAAATTTGAATTAGATCAAAATAAAGTGATTGAGATTTTATCAAAGATGATAGAATCTGGTGATATCATCGGTAATTTAAATGAAGATCAAACTTATATAAGTTTTGTTAGTAACGAACCTCAAAGAACTAAATTACAAGAATTAGCTATTATAATGAAAGAAAAAGTTGGTATATTAACTGAAAAGAATGAGAAGACTGCTTCAAATGGTCATTCAAGAAAGAGAGATCAAAGAGATCAAAGAGAACAAACTCCTCAAACTAAAGATCAGAAAGAACAAACTCCTCAACAACCTCAACAGAAGGAATCAAGAGAACAAAGAGAACAAAGAGAACAAGAAGAAGTTAATAAATTCAGATGTGCTTACGTTAATACTAATAATGATGAATTCCAAGCTTTTGCTTAATGTGTTTGTACTTGTACAACCTATAACCCATATATATAATATATACTAAAAGATTACTTCTGCTTTCTTATATATATACTAAAAGATTACTTCTACTATCTTTTATATATACTAAAAGTTTACTTCTACTATCTTTATATACTAAAAGATTATATCTTATCTCATCGCGAAGTTTAAAAATTTTAAGTATTACTAACTAAATATGCCTGTTGAGGAGAGGATAAACGAGGAACCTAAGAAGGTGGAGAAGAAAATTAAAGTGACATCTCTTTGTGAGTTATGTCATGGACGTAAAGCCGTAATGAAACGACCTAAAAATTTGCAAAAATTATGTAAAGAATGTTTTTATAAAGTCTTTGAGACAGAAATTCATAATACTATAACTGATGCTAAGTTATTTCATCCAGGTGAAACAATAGCAATAGGTGCTTCTGGTGGCAAAGACTCTACAGTGTTAGCCAGTATCATGAAGACTTTAAATGAGAGATATAACTACGGATTAAAGCTAGTATTATTATCCATAGATGAAGGTATTGTTGGTTATAGAGATGATTCCTTAGACACAGTTAAAAGAAACCAAATCCAGTATGACATGCCGTTAGAAATCGTATCGTATAAAGAGTTATATAACTGGTCTATGGATGAAATAGTAGCCTGTTCTGGTATGAGAAATTCGTGTACTTATTGTGGAGTACTAAGAAGACAAGCATTAGATAGAGGAGCAGCCAAATTAAACATAGCACATATAGTTACTGGCCATAATGCTGATGATGTAGCTGAAACAGTATTGATGAATATTTTAAGAGGAGACACTAAAAGACTCGAGAAATCTTGTTCGATTCTAACTGGATCTTCTGATTCACCTATCAAAAGATCAAAGCCTTTTAAATATACTTATCAGAAGGAGATTGTATTGTATGCCCATTATAAGAAACTTGACTATTTTTCAACAGAATGTAGCTATGCACCTGAGGCATTCAGAGGTACTACGAGAGAATTATTAAAAGCATTAGAATCTATTAGACCTTCAATTATCATGGATATTATTTATAGTGGAGAGCATTTCGAATTGAAGAGAAAGAAACAAACAGTCACTTATAAGCCAAGTAAAAAGGCTAAAGAACAACAACTCAATAGTGATGGGTCGGTATCATTAAACAAAGAATTCACCAAATCCAATACTTGTGAGAAATGTGGATATCTCTCATCCAATCGTATTTGCAAGGCGTGTGTATTATTAGGAAGTTTAGAAGCAAATAGAGCTAAAGTAGGACTTGATAATGATGTTTCAATTGATGGAGCTGCTAAATTAACCAGAACCTTAGAACATTTATCATTTTAATTTCTACTTTTTATGAATGTATGACTATTTAACTAACCCTTTTCTGTGTAATGTTTTTCTGTGTAATGTTTTTTGTCAAAAGTTTTGATAGTAATTGCAATCAGTTCGCGAAAATTAAAATCATTTAACGCGTTCCTTGGATCGGTATTAAAGAATAAAGAGGAAATGTCAGACTACGGAAACTACGGAGGTGGTTTCGATAACTACGAAGGTGGATATAATAACGAAGACACTTCTTTCCAACAAAATAGTTCTCAACAAAAGCAACAAACACGTACATCTTTAACTCCAGTAACTATCAGACAAATTAATGAATCAAGTCAACCATACCCAGATAGCGATTTTCAAATCAATAAAGTCAACTTGAATATGGTTTCCTTTGTTGGAATTATTAGACAAATCGATGACAGAAAACTGGCCATTACTTTATCCATTGAAGATGGTACTGGAACCATCACTATTCGTAAATGGGTCGATGAAAATGTTACTACATCAGGCGAAGAAATTGCCAAGTATGAAGAGTTAAAGGGTAAATACGTATATTGTACTGGGGCATTGAAAGCTTTTCAAGATAATAAAAGTATTCAAAATGCTACCATTAAACCTATTGTAGACCATAATGAAATCGTTTATCATTATTTACAAGTCATTTCAATTCACATTAAAGCTCAAGGTATTAGTATTCCAAAAGATTCTAAAAATGACTTGTTTGTTACAGATGCTTCTCAATCAAATAAATCTATTGATGATTTAGTCCTTGAGATTATTAGGAATAATTCTGCTACAATGTCAGAAGGAGTTCCTGTTCAATTAATTTCACAGAAACTTAATATAACTGACGTTCAAGCCCAAGAGAAATGTACTACGTTAATTGAAACCGGAAAGATTTATGCCGCTTATGATGATCAAGCTTATTTAGCAGTGTAACACTTGTAATACTTTAAAATGTATATTTGATTGTACGACTAATCGATTTTGGCTAAATTGTCAATATTCATCGTTTCTCTTAATTCTTTAGATGAATTAGCACAGAAAAATGCATCCCATAAATCACTATTAGATACCATTTCTCCTTCTCCCGCACCTTTTTGAACTAAAGTATCAATACCTCCACTCTTCATTAGCGTCATAGACTCAGCTTGACTTAAATCTTTAGCTTTACTAATTTTACTAGCAAAATCATCTTGAACTGATTCTTCTGTAAGACTAGTAAGTTGATTAGAATCCATTGGAATTGGAGTATCTGATTTCAAATACTGTAATCGTTTGTTAGTCGATAGTAATACAATACTTTCCTCAACTGTGTTTTCAATTACAAACATCCAAACTGTTGTGACTTTCGTTTGACCAATTCTATGGATTCTTGAAATTGCTTGTAATTCTAATGAAGTATTAACTAATGGCTCACATAAGAAAATATGTGTAGCATTAATCAATGTCAATCCACTAGCTTGGGCTTTAGCATTCAAAAGAAAACAAGTTATTTCACTATCAGGATGTTTGAATTCTTCTACGCTATCATACTTGGAACGACGACGACCACCGCCAACTTCTGGAGTCAACGTTCCATAACTTGCCAAGTAACTGATCCCTGCACTTTTGAAAGCAGTTGCTAATATATAAAGCAAATCTTGCCATTGACTGAATATAACAATTTGAACTTTTGGATCTTTTGACTTTAAATAAATCACCTGTTTAACAATCATATCAACTTTGGAAGAATATGATTCTTTTAAATGAATATTTTGAACAGCACCAATTAGATCATCATCAATATGCTTGTAGATAGAATATAAATGACGATCTTTCTTACCGATACTTTCAGAATCTTCAACTTTATTAGCTTTTAAATCAGGTTTATAATGAGTGAAATTATGAATTGATAAATAGTCAATTGATGTCTTACACATTGGACAATTTCTGCTGGATTTTAACCATTGTTCTAAACAGTCTTTACAGTATTTATGCCCACATTTAGTAAGTGATCCAATGGTGATCGTTGAACGACAAATAATACACATTAATCCATCATTATCAGTTTCTATTTCTTTAGGTGTTTCTGAAGGGGTTTCTTCAGGAGTTGTGTCGATTTTCAACTCTTGTTTGGCCTGCTTCTTATAATCCATACCACTTAAAGTTGTTAAATATCTAAACCTGGAAATTGACTTATCCAACAGAAGAACATGATGATCAATACTTGTTTTAAAACCTAAGAATAATTTATTGATTTTAACAGGATCTAAATCTTCAACATCTAAATTATAATCAGGCATTTTAACACTATCACTAATTTGTTGTAATTGTTTGAAATATTCAATACGAGAATTGAATACAAAATTACAATTAACTGATAATTCTTTCTGTAACAATATTCCTGATAATTTCTGATTATCGAAAATATTACATAACCGTTCACTAAGTTGTTTAAAAATATCAAATTCAACCAGTGCAGTTTCTGATCCAACAGTTCCTTGTTCATCTTTAAAATCATTTTCAATATCTTTAATCTCTAAGATTAACTCATTGAAAGTAGATCTTGATTTGGGTTTATTATTCATTCGAATTGTCTCTAAATTATTCAAGAATTCTTTATCATTAATCCTACTCATTTCAATATCAAAATCCCTTTCTTCTTGTTGACGTTTAGCATTGACTATTTTAATAGATTTTTCTTTACCGTTAATGACTTCAATACGATCTGTTAATAATTTGTTTAAAATATGGAAATAACACGATGCTTTATCTTGATCAACAACAGATTTCTCATACTCTTCTCCATTAGGGTCTTTATCATGGGTTAATAAAGGCGATGATAAAATTTCAATCAAATGGGTCATCCATTCATTGATGATTTCAGTCTGTTGGTTCAATTGATTAACAAGCATTTTGACTTTACTATAGAAAAAATTGACTTTCATACCAATTAAATTATTCTGAAATGAATCAATATCAATTATAGGTAAATTCTTAAATAATTTCTTGGTAGTTTTAGGTAAAAGTAATGAACCATCATCAAGAAAATTAGTATGTTTCTTGAAAGGCTCACGATTAGTAAATCTAGTATTAACTGCTTTTTCAACGGCTACAATTGAACTTTGTAAAAGTTGTGATCTAATTTCTTCTGCTAAATTATAATAAGATTGTTCCATAAACTTGAACTTTTGAATTTCAATAGTTTCATCAATATCTGATGGACTAAATTTATCTAGTATTGAACTACTGTTAACGACATTTACTTTCAATTGCAGCTGAGTTAACAATTCATTTAATAACGATGAATTAAGTTTCTTTTCATAGAAATTAAGTAATTCCACTGGCTTTCTATTATTAGATATTTTAAGCTGATATTCTTCGTCGTATAATTGAAAATACGAAGAAGCTAAAAGGAAATAGCATTTATGAAGGAGAATATTCCATTGTCTTATTCTGGTTCTATAAGACTTGATTTGTTCATCTAATTCTTGTGCTTCTCTAAACATTTTATCAGTTAGTTTCCCCATTCTTAAATTTTCAATATCATCACCATCATTATTTTCAACATCTTCTTCTTCTTTAACGTCTAAAACTATATCTTCCTTATTGTCTTCATTACCAGTTGAAGCATTGGATGTTAAAGTTTGGAACTTAGCTAATGATTCATCCAACATAAAGTTGATTCTTCCAATAGTTAATTGGACTAATTTGGAAATATAATCAAAAGTTTTCATAGATTCTTCTGGATACAATACAATTTCAAGCAATTGTGCAACATCAAGATAATCTATAATAATTCTTCTCTCAGTATTAATCACTTCATTACTTGATTCATTTAACATATCTGAAAGCACATCATTCAAAGTCTTTAAGGATTGAACTGTTTGAATTCTAGGAAGATTGAATCCATTATAATAATCTCTGGTTCCATTACGACTAATGAAATAGGATCTGGATTTATACCTTCTTGTACTAATATTAAGCTTACCAATTTGTGGATTACCACAAACTTGACGTAATCTAACCAACCATTGTTTCATAGCAGTAATAATTGAAGGTGTTGGATCCCAATCATCAGTAACAGGATTACCATTAGTATCTAAACAAAGCGTAGAAAGACATTCCGATAAAAGTTGATTATAATTCTCTTGTTCAACAGCATTAAACGGAATTGTCATTAATATACGATTCTGGGGTGGTAATTTAATATCATCATGGACCATTGCTTTTGTATGTCTTAAACCAATAATTGACCATAATCTTATGAAATCAATATTAGTTTCATTCTTAATTAATGTCTCCCAACTATTCTTACCTATTTCTCCAATAAATGGATGGTATCTTAGGAACTGTAACACTGAATGTAAGTCGTCTAAATTCTTCTTGATGGGCGTTCCACTAACACCCCAACTGTGGTACCGTGGTATCAAGGAAGCTGACTGGAAACTACGTGATATTTTAGACAGAACCATTTGAACTTCATCAAGTACGACTCTCCAGAATTGTAGTAACATTAAAGGTGATTGATAATCCTTACTTTGATAAATGGAATTAGAACTTTGATTGTGTTGAACTACTAAATTGATTTCTTGTTGTAAAGCTCTTTCATAGTCAGTTCCATCCTGATTATCATCAGTTTTTTCATTAGCAATTTTAGGTTTTTTCATTCTTAGCGATAATTGAAATAATGATTGATAATCTTTGAGATTAGAATTATTTGACCCATTTGTTTCAGTTGATGTAGTTTCTCCTGAATTATTAACTTCACTATCAGTATCATTACCTTCATCATCGTCATCATCATCTATTTCATCAGTTTTACTTAATAATTCTTCTCGTAAATTCGTTGGTCGTGCTTTCCTTTTAGCACTCCTGGTTAAATTATTCTTGGATGTATAAAGAGCATAATCTAATTCTCTGCTGATTACAGAATAAGTAGTGAAAACAATATCAAACATCTTCAAATAATTCGAAATTAATCTAGCATTATTGTTCAATTTAGGATACTTATCCAATCCTTTATATATGGTTACAGCTAATGAAGGAGCTAATCTAATAACTTCTTCTACCCATTGTTTTAAAATTGAATCTGGAGCTACAATTAAAGTTGTTTTGGCTTTAATAACTGGCTTTAAATCACCATATTGTCTTAATTGTAATTGGATTATCTCATCAACTTCAGAAATCGATCTTTGATTAAGTAAAACTAAAGAAACAATTTCAACCGTCTTACCTAATCCCATTTCTTCTGCTAATAATCCTTGGCCCGGTAATAATGAAGGGCTCTTCTCGCTTCTATAATAATTTAAGATAAACTGGTACATTGAAAGGCCATCAACTAAGTTAGCATTATACTTATTATACCAGAAATTTTTGTTCTTAAACAACACACGATCCCATCCAAAACAAAGTCTATTAAGAATTGAATAAATTTGTACGTCCAACACATCATTAGTAACTGTAGTTTGTTTATCAACTACAGATTCAAGGAACTGACTGATTTCATCTACTAAATTAGCCAGAATTAAAGGTCTTTCTTCAACTCTATTAGTTTCCCAATTATACTGGACACTTTCTTTATGTAGTAACCAATTGACAGTTTTCGTTTGGAACTTCAATAGATTAGTTTCTAATTCAGGCAATTCGAAATCTCGAGGCTGGATTTGAGCCATTGCAGTATTGGACATTGAATTATAAAATAGTTGAGGATTAATAGCCGTTAAAGGATCTTCTTTATTCCTTTGATCGAATACATTATCCACAGGATTTGGTTTAACACTAGGGAAAATAACTCTATTGATCTTCAACATAATAACTGGAGATATTACTTGATTAACATGACATCCATAGTATATCCTATACTTTATCGATACGGTTATTGTATTTTCAACAGTATTTAGTTCTAGATCCACCATTGACGAAGATACTTGTATGCAATTGCCAGCCTTAATACTAACAGCATTACATAAAGTGATTTCATCATACAACGTTTGAATATCTACTTCATTATTACCATTAGCAGAAGTCATATCATAGGAAGCTATCAACGAAGATTTTGATTTCTGGGATTTATTGCTTCGAATATTTAGTACTCCTTTATAGAAATTGACTTTACAGTGATTTATACCGATTTTGTATACCCCAGCTTTTAACTCCGTCAGTTTAAAATGTGATAAATCAGGGAAATCTTCAGGGATTTGATTGATAAATTTTAGATCCCTGTCTACTAATTGATTATGTTTCTTAAATTTCACCAGATTTACATTGGTTTCATCATTACTTGGATCTTTAATATGATACATTTCATTAATTTTATTGTACTTAATATTCTCAATTATAAGATTTGAATTCCCGTCATTACGTCTTTGACGTTTAAAACCATTTTGAACTTCTGATTCTTTGGTAGGAACAGTATGTGAATGGGATAATTCCGCCAATAAGTCATAAGATATGGTGGCAAAGGGAATATCCTTGAGAATCATTGCAGTTAGTGCCATCCTACCCTTTTCGCATTCTTATCGGATCTCACTTTGTACTGCGAAGCGCTATGAAGCATCTCTGGAACAGGGGAAGTATCACAGAGAAAACATAGAATAGATAGACAAAAGAGAACAGCTAAAGAAAACTCTTTTAACTGTCGCTAAAAGAAGGATAAAGGACAAGTATCTATTGTAGTCATCACACATAATCTATATAAAAGTTACGAAGGGATCATAACTGGTTTATTCTTTCTTCTCTCTAATATTGAAGCACCACCTAAATTCAAATCAAAGCCAGCTTTATTTTGAGGAATCTGTTTTTGATATTGATGTTTAGGTACATGACTATCTATAACTCTTCCTGAAGTAGTTACATCTTCTTCAAACTCTTCTTCTTCCACTAAATCATGGAATTGACCAACTGATGTTAATTTAGCTTCTTCTCCCATTCTATGAACGGCAGTTGTAACATCAAATGCATCTCTTAATGCAACAGCTGCTGGTGAATATAATTCATTACCATATTTGGCATATTTCTTACTATATTTATGATTTAATTCTTTAATTGGATGTTTATCTTCTTGAGTAGTTGCTGGGTTAATCGATTTTTTAATTGGTATATTGGTTGGTGGTGGCATATTATTAACTTTATTAACCCAAGGATCTTTTAAAAATTCATCAATTGTATACCTTTTACCAGGATCAACTGTTAATAATTTTGAAACACAATATTTTGCATCTTTACTAATTTCATCCCACCAAGGTGATAAAAAAGTATATTCACCTTTAGCAACTTTTTCAGTTAAAATATCAATTCTTTCATCATAAAATGGTGGGAATCCACATAATAAAGTATATAACACACAACCAATTGCCCACATATCAACTTCTTTCAGATATTTTTCATCACGAACAATTTCTGGGGCTGTATATCCAACAGTACCACAAGGAGTTTTAGTATTATGTTCCCAAATTTGTTTCAGTAAACCAAAATCAGCAATTTTAACCGTTCCAATAGTTCCACCACCAACATTAGAAATAAATTCTCCTTCATCTAATTTAGACAGTGGGTCATCACTTTTTCTTAATTTAGATTGTGGATTTGATGAAGGTTTAAATTCTATTGGATAAAACAACAAGTTTTCAGGTTTAATATCTCTATGAACAATACCAACTTCTTCATGTAAATATCTTATTGAGTGAGCAACTTGTAAAATAACATGACGACTTAAATCTTCAGATAAATAAGTATATTTAACAATTGCCAGGAAAATTTCACCACCAGGAACAAGTTCTTGAACAATATAATAATAAGGTTCCAGATCAACAAATTCAATAAATTTAACAACATTTGGATGATTTAATTGTCTCATTATAGTAACTTCTTTTAACACACTTTGTTTTTGAGCTTGATCCATTTGAAATTTTCTTAATATTTTAATAGCAACAGGTTTATCATTTCTTAAATCACGTCCTTTATAAACAATTGAAAATGCACCTTCACCTAATTGTTCTAATACTTGATAATTATCTAAATTAGGGTATTTAACTTTTTGCTTCTTTTGTAATAATTCTTGTTCAACAATTTGTGTAGCGTAATTAACCATATTGCTATTACCATGTTCTATATGACCAACTTTTACCCTATCATCATCAACGTCATGACTTGTAGCTTGAGATTGAGGCTCATCATTGCTAATCAAGGTTATATCGGAAGGATCACTATTTAAAGTAGCATTTGAAGGTAAATTAACCAACTCATCCCCAGCACTTGTTTTCTCCACAAGATTAGCTAAATCTTTATGCAGACCATAAGTTTTATCACGATTTTGTTGTGCGGTTATAAAGTCTGCATTCATAGCCGCTAAGTTCGGATTACTAAGTGAATGCTTTTCATTAGCATTCTTACCATGTCTTATAAACGCTTTTAAATTTTCAAACATCTTTGTTTATCCTTTTTTTCCACCGAATTTTGTGACTTGTTTATTTCCAAAGTGTGGAACTTTGCTCAAAAAAAAAGCGATGTACTAATCAGTTTGTTAGGGGAATGTGCGAAAATTGTCTGAGACTAAGAATAATTTTTGAGATCTCTGGTTAAGATTTCAATAGTAAATCTTATTATGTACGAGTTCTATTAACAAGGGAATCAACTTATTAGTTTGCTTTAGTGACAAACTTATTAGACGGTTGGGAAAATAATAAATTATTGACGTTGATAGGGTAAAAAACTTGAAATAATTTCAAAGTTAAAACTAACCCACCTTATATACTGAAATATTTTTTAACAAATGCCTAAAACTTTAAGCTAATGGGTTGCTTTAATAATATTGTTATAGCAATATACTGTATAAAGTTTTGAGTCAAGTTGCGGAATTCAGATCTCCATCGCTGCCTCAGCGTAGCGGTGGCACCACTTGGGTTGGGGCGGCGCGTGCGTAGCTATCGCAACTTCTACGGGCAGCAGCCGGTGGTGCCACGGACAGGGCAATGAATGTGAAAAAGACAAAGATGAGACAAACTGTCGCATGACGTAATCTAACTCACCATGTGGATATTTCACCCTAGTTTAGTAGACTACTCGGTGAACAATACCACAGTGTCGCTAACACACCGCCAACTTAACCGACAAGCTGCTTTTTTGACAACATCAATTAACTATGATGTTAATTAATATGCACCATCTATCTTATCATTTAGTTTATCAAATGTCGCGATGTCGTGCACGAGCAATCGTTCAACAAAAAAACTAACATTTTGAATATTAGCACTGAAACTACTTAGTTTGAATTTAATTTATTAATATCAAAATGACCTTTAGTGAATTACCACCAGCTATAGTATTTACAGATTGGGATGGAACTGTTACATTACAAGATTCCAATGATTATTTAACGGAAAATTTAGGTTTCGGATACCCAAAACGAAAAGCTATTAATGATGAAATCTTAAATGGTGATATTAGTTTTAGGGATGGATTCCAAAAAATGTTAGATTCAATCCCACAAGAATTCCCTGAATGTATTGAATTTTTAAAGAAGAATATTAAATTAGATCCAGGATTTAGAAAATTTTATGATTATTGTACTTCAAAGAAAATTCCAGTTATTATTATTAGTAGTGGTATGAAACCAATCATTTATAATTTATTGAAACACTTGGTAGGAGAAGATGCGGCTGACAACATTGAAATTTATTCAAATGAAGTTGAAATATTTGAAAAGCCTAATAAAATCGGCAAGAAATGGGATATTATTTACAAAGATGATAGTGATTTTGGTCATAATAAATCGTTATCTATTAAAGAATATTTAGTATCTAAAAACTTGGATAAAACAAACACCAAGTCAATTCCTCCATTATTCTATTGCGGAGATGGTGTTTCAGATTTGTCTGCTGCCAAGGAGACTAATTTATTATTTGCCAAACATGGTAAAGATTTAATTCTTTATTGTATTAGAGAGAACATTCCATATACCGAATTCACTAATTTTGATGATATTTTAAGCAAATTAAAACAAATTATTGATGAAGGTGAATCAATTGAAAAATTCATTGAGAACAAATAGCTTTTTTTGTTTTATAGATTTAATAGATTAGAATCTTTGGTAATCATAAATATCACATCTATAAATCCCATCTAATACACTAGCAAAAGTGATACATTTCCACACACCCCTAATTTTATGGGCAATTTTTTTTCTTACTGTTTTCTTGGAAACGGTTACATTGTTAGAATGAATATTCTTAGCACGAACATTCTTGGAAACGGTTATATTCTTGGACTGCATTTTGTCATTAACAAAAAGTATCCGTAATATTTTCGCCTAGTTTTATATAGCAGTTCCTATTATTAGTTCAAACCTTGGTAGTTTAACATCAACCCATGTTTAATAAAAATTAGATGCATACCAAGTATAACTTTAATTTACATACAGAGATTTGCATTATGAGTCAAATTAGAGATTAAAATTTCTGCAGTCGCTGATTGGTATCTACCTAATTAAGCTGCTTAAGTGGTGCGATGATACTATGAATAGAATAAACTTTGAGGATACACCTACCTTTTTAGGTACACAAAATAGCGCTTTCTACCGTAATTGACATCCGTGTATTATATTCACCAATCACCATCCCCACCTGATCTCCGTATATTACTTTTTATACATTTAACGTATTTAATTAGGCCTTCCTGTCACATGATCTATTTTCCAAATTCTAATTTCTAGATTTGAAAAATTATGCGTATTTAAACTATTCAGCCCCGTTGTCTTGTTTCTTATTTTTCTCTTTAATTATAATGGAACATAATGAAACTAAGATGATACCTCAGGCAAGCATAATGGAATATGGCTCTGCTCCTTCGACGGTAGAAACTCAAACTTTTTGGGAAAAAACTAAAAGAGTTTTGAAGAAATATGCATCTTTTATTGGCCCCGGGATTATGGTAAGTGTTGCTTATATGGATCCAGGTAATTATGCTACTGGTACAACTGCTGGTGCAAGTAATAGATACTCGTTATTGTTTATTGTCCTTATTTCAAATGTTATAGCTATTTTCTTACAAATTCTTTGTATTAAATTAGGCTCAGTTACTGGTTATGACTTGTCTCGTTGTTGTCGAGAATACTTACCTAAATGGTGTAATTATGGACTTTGGTTTCTTGCTGAATGTGCTATTATTGCCACTGATGTTGCTGAAGTTATTGGTTCTGCTATTGCTCTTAATATCTTATTGAAGATTCCGTTACCGGCCGGGGTAGTTATAACTATTGTTGATGTGCTTTTCGTATTAATGGCTTATAGAGCAGATACTTCATCAGTTAAATTTCTTCGTTATTTTGAAATTTTCGTAGCTTTATTAGTTATTGGTGTTACTACATGTTTTGCTGTTGAATTAAGTCAACTTCCTCTTGATAAAGGTGAAGTAAGAGATATCTTCAGAGGTTTTGCACCTTCTAAACAAATGATTGAAGGTTCAGGTATTACTATCGCTGCTTCTATTATTGGTGCTACTGTCATGATTCATTCTTTATTCTTGGGTAGCGGAATTGTTCAACCAAGATTACGTGAATATGATGTTAAACATGGTATTGTTAACTTGAATAAATTGGATGAAAAAAATGTAAGTGAACAAGAATACTTCTACACTAGTTACAAACCATCTTTAGAAAGTATCAGATACGGTATGAAGTATTCAATTATAGAATTAACTCTTACACTATCAACATTTGCTTTATTTGTTAATCTGGCTATTTTAATTATTGCTGGTTCTACTTTGTTCAATAGTGACAAAGCCATGGATGCTGATTTATATACTATCCATGATTTATTATCCACCAATTTAGCTCCAGTTGTTGGGACTATTTTCATGTTGGCATTGTTATTCAGTGGTCAAAGTGCAGGTATTGTATGTACTATTGCTGGTCAAATCATTAGTGAAGGTCATATTAACTGGACTATGAAGCCATGGATTAGAAGATTAATTACTAGAGGTATTGCTATCATTCCTGTTTTAGCAATTTCAGTGTCAATTGGTCGTAATGGGTTGAACTTGGCTTTGAATATCAGTCAGTTGGTTATCTCTTTATTATTACCTGTTCTTACTGCTCCTTTGATTTACTTTACTTGTAACAAGAAGATCATGAGAATTAAAGTAGAAGATGATATCGATTCAATTGTAGATAAGATTGCTGGAGACGATAGTTCTAATGAAGCTAAGTATGAATACTTCCACAACAATTGGATCACCACTGGATTCTTAGTTGTGATTTGGTTATTCGTATCAGCTATTAATGTTTATGCTATTTATGACTTAGCTGCTAATGGTATCATGGAATAGACAGAAGTATAGAAATCGTGTCTTTACCAATTGTTTATAGAATGGATGAAAATGAAATGACTTTCAAATAATTTATCTACTAAAAAAATATCTTTTGATGTAATTATAATTACATTCTTATAATTAAATTCACTGCATTTAATCAAAAACCAGTGTTGCTCTTTTTAACTATGAGGAACGTTGATCCCCTTTTCGCACTCCATTTTCTCAACGTAAGGGTTCTTCTTTAATAAACGCTGGATCGTTGTTGTAATAACAGTAATCAATTGAGCAATTGTTTGGTTCAAAAAAGTAATTTATTGGATAAGTAAACCAATCTTGATATTAGTATAAGTTTTTTTCTTCTTGAATTGAATTAAAGAAAACGAGCGGGATTAAATAATTTCAGGTACAACATAATTTCAAAGATCCAATATAATTGAAATAATCCAAAAAAATATCTGATTAATTGAACCAATCCTACCATTCTAGCTGTTCAATGGTTCATTCAAACCTATTACAAAAACTACATTTAACAAAACCTCAAGCTTCAATTGACGAATTAAATAAAGGTTCACCCATGAACTTTCAACCGCAACCTGTTTCACAAGTCCCGGGCCAACCTGGGGCTTCTAAACCAGTTCCAGTGGTTTCAAATACCCAACAAATAACTGCAGATACTACCACCCAGGCTAAAACTACTCCTCGTTCAGCGTTAACTAGTGATGCTATACAAAGATCACTTTTGCCTCAAAGATCAACAGTTTCAAAGGGGAAATATACTCTTGGAGATTTCCATATAATGAGAACTTTAGGAACTGGTTCATTTGGTAGAGTCCATTTAGTTAGATCTGTTCATAATGGACGTTATTATGCTATTAAAGTTTTAAAGAAACATCAAGTTATTAAAATGAAACAAGTTGAACATACTAATGATGAAAGGAGAATGTTAAAATTAGTTGAACATCCCTTTTTAATTAGAATGTGGGGGACTTTCCAAGATTCTAAGAATTTATTTATGGTAATGGATTATATTGAAGGTGGTGAATTATTTTCATTATTAAGAAAATCTCAAAGATTCCCAAACCCTGTTGCTAAATTTTATGCAGCAGAAGTTACTTTAGCTTTGGAATATTTACATAGTCATGATATAATTTATCGTGATTTAAAACCTGAAAATATTTTATTAGATAGGAATGGTCATATTAAAATTACTGATTTTGGTTTTGCTAAAGAAGTTAATACTGTAACTTGGACTTTATGTGGTACACCAGATTATATTGCTCCAGAAGTTATTACTTCAAAACCTTATAATAAATCAGTTGATTGGTGGTCATTAGGAGTTTTAATTTTTGAAATGTTGGCTGGTTATACTCCATTTTATGACTCAACTCCAATGAAGACTTATGAAAAGATTTTATCAGGAAAAATTCATTATCCAAATTTCTTTACCCCAGATGTAATAAACTTATTATCAAGTTTAATTACTGCTGATTTAACTAGAAGATTAGGTAATTTAATCAATGGTCCTGCTGATATTAGAAATCATCCTTGGTTCCAAGAAGTTATTTGGGAAAAAATTCTTGCTAAAGATATTGAAACTCCTTATGAACCTCCAATTACTGCTGGAGTTGGTGATAGTAGTTTATTTGATCATTATCCTGAAGAACTGTTAGATTATGGCAGTGTTGGTGATGACCCTTATGGCCAATATTTTACTGAGTTTTAGAGAAGATCAAATCCTGGGATAATATACATTTTTAAAAACTTTATTTAGTTTTAAAGTTATGCTCTAAAAACATGTTTGCAATTTAAACAAACATAAAATAAAATCATCGATGTGTCCTTTCTTTTCTGTTGACTCTGGAAAAATACACAATCTCGATTACCACAATTACTACATTCTTTATCGGATCTTGGTAACGTTGGGTCATTCCCTATATCTTGTACTACTCCAGCAGTTTCTCCAATATTAGTTATTAATTCATGTCTGTATACTTTAGGGTTTTCTGCCAACTCGGTATAATCACAGTTTCTACACGAGTAAAGCAAACGTGCATTATCCCTATCTTCTCTGGGATACAACATATTGTTGCATTCAGCACAGAACCTGAAAGATGCCATATCGCTATAATGTATAAGTTGGTTGAAAAATCTATAAGATTTCGCGGAAAATAGTCGTGGGAATGCCAATTGTTGAAGCTGTTTCTTATTCGCACTGGAAAAAGGTGAAAAATTTTAATCCATATAATAGACTTCCATTAAAGATGTTACGTATTGTAAGACCTAGTTTAAGATCAAGTGTAAGTCTGAGTGTAAGGTTTATCAGCAGATCAAATATTTTAAGATATTCTACTGAAGCTGCACCAGCAGAAACTACAGAAAAAGCACCAGTAGATCCTAAAATCTCACAAATTGTGGATCAAATATCTACTTTAACATTATTAGAAACTTCTACATTAGTTTCTGAATTGAAAACAAGATTAAATATCCCAGACATTTCATTCCCAGCTGCTGGTTCTGCTGCTCCAGCTCCTGCTGCTGCTCCAGTAGAAGAAGAAGTTAAAGAAGAAGTTGAAGAAAAAACCATCTTTTCAATTAAATTAGAATCATTCGATGCTAAAACGAAACCTAAAGTCATTAAAGAAGTCAAATCATTATTAGGATTATCATTAGTTGAATCCAAGAAATTTGTAGAAGCTGCTCCAAAAGTTTTGAAAGATAACGTTGCCAAAGAAGACGCTGAAAAAATTAAAGCTACTTTAGAAGGTGTTGGTGCCAAAATCTCCTTAGAATAATCATGAAACCTGTATATATTTACATTATCACGTATATATTAATTTAAAATTATTAGTATAAATAATTAGTATCCATTTCTTAGTCTACATAGACATTATCGTTCGATCCATTATATGATGATCGGATATTAAAAATGTCATTAAAATTGTGCCTTATTTGATGGTTCAAGCCTGGAGTATTGAATTGATTGAAATCCATCCGTATGCCATTGACATTTTCTTTTGTAACTGATGGTTCAAGTAATGATTGTTTGACAGGTGTCGCTAATTTACTCATATCTGAATAGTTAGAAACGTCTTGGAATTCAGCCTGGGAATATGGTGAATTATCTGCTATCAAATCGTTGAATCTTTCTATTAAAGTATTTAAACTTATTTTCAAATCGTCTGTCAATTGATGCTCGGCATTTAAATTCTTAATTAGTGAACTTAATGAAAGCAAACTTGTACTCAAATAATCTTTTTGGAACTGTGAAAATTCTGAATTATCAAGTAACTGTTGCTCTATTCGTTGTATGGAAGTTAATAAATCATGTTCTGTTAATTGAATTTCAATAACCTTATTATGATGGTTATGATGCTGTTCCATTATTCTTTAATTTCGCATCTTTTTCTGCAACAAAGTTGGTCCTTTTAATATGAATGAACAGTTTGACTATTCGGTGAATAGCTCAATAAATTCAGACTCCACTGGATCAGATGATCCTAATTCTTTGAAGTACTATCTAAATAGTCGAATATTTCATCATAAACAAGATATTAAACCATGGTTGCTGAAATATTTATTAGCCGTTAACAATACAAAAATCGTAATTGAAAGGTCGGATAAGAATAAAATTGTATTTAAATGTAAAAACGGTAGAGAAAAATACATTTCAAAGGGTAAAACAAGACGACAAATTGTTTGTCCATTTAAGATTAGAGCTAATTATAGTAATAAATCCAAAGTCTGGAACTTGGTGGTTATTAATGAACTACATAGTCATAATCTGAGAGATAAATTATCAAATACTTTGACCGATACACTAACTGATACTGATAATGTTACAGATAATCCGTCTGATGATGAAACCGATAACTCAAGTCATCCTGAGAATAATGGACAAAATGGTATTTCTCCCGATAAGGAAAGAGTTAGAGAAGATATTATGATGGATATTAATGATGTTATTGATGTTGAAAAAGTCAAGAAAACCCTTCAGGTATTTGATTTAATAAATTCTAGCAGGTCTAGTAATGAAAATGACGAATTAACAAGTACTATAATGACTAAATTCTCCAAATTAATTAAAAGTGATTTAATCGAGGGGAATTTTAATGATTCAACTAAACTTGATATAATGAAAAAATTAATCTATGAACTACTTGTGACTTATAAGCAAATTGATACCCAGAATAATTCACCTAGTCATAATTCTCATCCTTTAGATGATAAGCTATGGTTCCCTTCAAATACTTATTCAAATAATTATACCAATAACTATTCATCCATTCCTTTGTCACCACTTTTAAATGGCGATGATATAGAATCAAATAACAGCCAGTTAGATATAACTTTGCCAGGAATTAACTCCAATCTTTTTTCTACTACAACCAATACTTCATCCAAGAAAACTCGAGATCTCAATTTGTCTGCCATTAACGGTGTAACTAACTTAAATATTAATGGTGCCAGTGGATTCGTGTATCCTAATCAACTATCTATTCAGCAGCCACTTTTAAATCAATCACATCCTCATCAAACTCAAGCAAATCATCAATTACCTCCATTTAATACTATTCAGAATAATCTACCAGTTTCCCCCAATTCTTCGTCTATTTTGCCCAATCCTACAAACATAAACCCGTCTACTTTGAATCCTTCTACTTTAGATAAAAACAAGAATTTATTCACATCAATTAACCTTGTGCTAGACAAGCAGTACAGCCTTGATAAGCATCTTATGTCAAACAATAACGGCAGCGGAGGGAATACCCCTAATAAGTCACCATTAATAAAAGATGATTTCAAGATTCGTCACGATCATTATGAGTTTACCAGATAAAGAGTCCTGCCTATTTTGAGAGTCTGTTCCATCAAAAAAAATTATTAGTTTACGAATATAGCTTATATAGTTAAAAAGATTTAATGAGATTTAACTGCGAAACTGACTGCGAAGTGGCAATGGGTTTAACCAAGGAACATAATAAGATCCTACAAGGTTCCACTCTTATAATACCTACTGTATCTATAGGTAATGTTCCACAATTGACTGCTGATTTGCTTATACATAATTTAAATTTCACTAAATTAGGTAGTTTGGATGATCAATATTTATATCCATTCCTCTCACCAGAAGATTATGTAGAAGGCAAAGATGAACAAGGAATCAGTACTGGATTGGAGATTTACCACAGCAAACAACATAATATCCTGTTAATACAGCAACGTTCTCCTATTATTCCAGGGTTTGTCAGCAATTTCGGTAAGCAATTAACCGAGTTTATAAAGAATGGCGAATTCGCTAAGGTTATTGTTCTTGATAGTGGAGATTTAGGATTGACTGAACACAATACAGCAAATGTGGTAGAGGTGTATGTGAATGAAGATCCATTGAACAAGTCGATTGAATCATTAGCTATTAGTTCCAATAAAGTTGGACCTTTGCAATTGACCGATGAGTACAAGCATTCAAGAATAGTCAAACATTTGAAAGTCGATGGAGAGATGGAAGTTTTGGTGATATTTGTGTATGAAGGAGAGAATTTTGGTGAAGCAGTATTGCTTGCTAATAACGTGATTCAACACTTGGACGTCAAAGTGGACAATTGGTTGAAACCAATTAGTTGGAGAGGAGTTTATGGAGATAAACCAGTTCCAATTTCTATGGAAGAAGGAATATATGGTTGAAAAAAAAAATCTCTGTGTATATATAATTAATTTATCAGTAATTTAAAGCGTATTCAATGGATGCAGTGTAACCGTAGACCCCTAATCCAGCAACAACAGCTACTGCTTTATCACTCAAATATGAATGATGTCTGAAAGGTTCCCTTTGATGGATGTTGGTGATATGAACTTCAATAAATGGAATGGCTGTAGCTAATAAAGCATCTCTAATACCTACAGACGTGTGGGTATAGGCACCAGCATTGATAACAATAAATCCGACACCTTCATATTTAGCTTGTTGGATTCTATCTATGATGAACCCTTCAGTATTGTTCTGGAAAACTGATACTTCAGATCCATCATTCTTATCTTTAGCTTGTTTCACAGCATCATTTTCAATATCTTTTAGCGAAGTCGTACCATACTTTTCCGGTTCTCTTGTACCCAACAAATTCAAATTAGGTCCATTAACAAGTAATACTTTTTTAACCATTTTGTGTGTTCGATTGCTTTGTCAAAAATAATCTCAAACTTTTCCAAATCCAGTTTATAGTGTATTATATAAATGTTAATCGCAAAAGATAAGAAACACTTACAATTATTATCAGACGAGAGACGTCAAACTTGAGAGATTTAATGAGTCATCCCCAGATTTCGCTTATAGAGTAAAAGGCTGGTTATTTTTTTAATGAGCTAACATTGAAAATTACTAGCTTAAACTACGTAGAAACTACTTCTTATCGACTAATATCGGAGCTTTTGGTTCCTTTACCGAGTCTTAACCTTAAACGTAGTTTTTCTCATCGGCCAAAACCCACACTATGAGCTATTAAAATCTTAATCATTGTTAGCAATTTTGGCAAATTTTGTCATTTTTGCAATTTTTGTTTGACTGATCTATACACTAAAGCAATTCCCTAATACTATCCACATCAATGTATAACAGATGAAAACTCAGTGTTAAAAAGCTCTGTAATTTTATTCCACATGAAAGTTCAGGTGAAGAAATTCGTTTACATTCATCAGCATTTTCTTCTGTTCCCACAAAGTCTGAGTATATCTCGTAAGAGTTAATTCAGTCTTAGTGGGCACAATGTTTTAAGTGTTAAGTAACTGCTTTAGTAGTACATAATAGTTAAAATTTTTCCTTTCTACGCATCGGATTTTTTTATACTATGGTCGTGTGTTTATCGTTCTATTTACTTAGTTATCTTGAAGTCTGAAATGGAGGTTTAATTTAGCCATTGTGGTTTTAATGGTTTCGTAGCTTTGTTCAATATCGTTATCGTAGTGCTTCACGTACTGGATAAGGATTAAAAATTGTTCTAATGACGTGAAAACGTGATAACTACTAGTATATCCAACTACACCATCGTATCCCATATCGTTAAAGAACTGTTTTACAGTGCTAGCTTTCTTCTTCGTATCTTCAATTAAAGGAATTAAAGTGTGTTTATCGACTTTATAGGATTTTAGTATTTCCACATATAATTTCATCAATCTTGCATCATCTCGAACGGAATTATTGATATCCAATTCAAATAAAGCCTTTTCATCATTATAGTTATCTATAAAATCGGCCAATGTAAATGGATATTGTTCCAACGATCTTAAAGTTTCACTAACTATTTCATCTTCATCAAAGTGTTGGCTGATAAAAATAGGGAAATGATTAATCAAACAGCTGATTGTTTCAGAATACTCAAACTCAAACAACTTCGATAAGAATTTCACAGCTTCAATTCTGATATCATCTTCTTCATCTCCCAAATACTTAACTAATATGAATACCATTTCCAAGTCAATTGTATGACTTGTGAAGTTTATCACTGCTTTTAAAACATCATGTCTGACTGAATCATATTGCCAGTCTTTGGAATATTCATATATTAAGTTCCTATGTTGAAGGAATTTTGAACTGTGACTATCAAGCTGTAAGATTTTAGAATTTATTTCTATATTATTTCCAATAGAAAAGTAATGGTCAAACTTTTGATAAGCAATCATCACATTTAATAACCTTTCTTTCATATAATCATCATTTGCCTTGATTTTATAAAGAGTCTTATCATCCCAAGAAGGTCTCTTTGTGCTCAAGTAATCCAAAATGATTAGATTGAGATCATAATCTTCAACACAAAGTAGAATTAAATCAACATTGTTTCCATTATTTAATAAATAAGCTAATGTCTTATTCATTGCGAGTCTTTTTAAGCCATTGAATTCAAGAAGGGATACGTTTTGAACAAAGATTTCCTTGATCATTGTCGCATATTCTAAATCAATAGAAAGGTGCTCCAACATCAGAATAAAGACTTTAAATAAAGCCCAATCTTTATACTTAATTAAAGATAAGATTTGAGATGTAATAGAAATATTCACCTCTTTAGAATTCTTTGAAAGAATTTCTAGAATAGTCAAGAATATACCATGGTTCAAGTCTTTATCCTTCCCCAATAATTCTCTCAATTCAGTAACTGTTCCATCAAAAGGAGGTAAAATAATCTCACTAATGGTTTTACTCGCCATTTCTCTTATCTTCCAATTCTTATTCCCCAACAAAGAAACCAAAACCAGCTTCACCCTTTGCAAAGCATCTTCATCATTCACGAAATTCAAATTCGACAATATAACCAACACTGGAAGAATAGTAGTAAAATCTTGGGAATTCAAATATTCAATAAAGGTTTCAAATCTGAAGTCTTGGAAGAATTTCTTTGATGGATACTTGAAATTATTGAATAATCTCTTTTGAAGAGAATTGAAAAGCATTAATGAACAATTCTTGATAGCCCAGAGTTTATTATTGAAGTTTTCAAGACATATTTCTAAAGATTGGTTGAGAAATTTTGATGCTTCTTTGCTTAATTGACTGTCATTGAAAATAGCTCTCAAACAATTAAAGGCATTCACGTGAGGTAAATCATGAATCTTATGGGTTGCAATTGGTTGTTCAAGGGTTTTGAATAACTCTTTGAAAGTCTTAGAAACTGATTCTTCAAAAGTTTTCCTCTTCTTTTCAGTAGTTAATATTCCAGTAATTAAAAATGGTAATCCCCCTGATCTTCTGGTGATTAATTGAGTCTTGGTATTGATCAGATCAAGAGTTTCTTCGAGTAAGGTTTGGGGATAAGTATCTAAAGCTTTGGAACTGTAGCAGGTGGATAGACTCTCGATGAAATGGGGATATAATGCTAAGAGAGCTCCACGGTGACTTAAAGTTGAGACTTGATGAACTACTAAATTTAAAAACTTTTTATAAGAAGTTGGAGATAAAATTGACCAATCGTGCTTGGAATTAATAAAGAAGATAGTGTTAATACAGCTAGTAGATTCTTTTAAAAATTTCCAACTGAAATTGATATTTACTTGGCCATTATCTTCGTCAGTGTCTTCAAAACTACTCTCATTAAGTAAACCTTTGATTTTATCCCAAATAATTTCATGCATTCTTAAAAGCTCTTCAAAATACAGAGTCCAATAAGTAGTATCTTTGAAAGAATTGAATGGAAGTACCGATAAGATCAATTTAATACTCGTATAAATTCCATGAATTCTATGAGACTTTTGTAAGGCATCAATATTCAAATTATTAGCTCCTTTTATGAGTTGCAATAATTGATCTAATATCTCGTAAACCTGTGACTTCTTATTGAAAGTAATATAATTATGGATCAATACCTGCAAAAATCTTGCACCTCCATCACTTCTTCTAGACTTTAAGTCGAAACATAAATCTTTTGCGTTGCTAATATCTTTACCATTTACATTCAATTCATGGGGATTCCTTAAAAGAATTTCAGTACTCAAATTTCTTATATCTTCATAGCTATTATTGATATTACCTAATAATAGTTTGACTATATTGTCTGTGAAAATGGGGATGGAGAATATAAAAGTCAGCTGATTGTCTTTATCGTGTTTTGGATGGAAAGAATCCAAGTCCAATTCTATTAATTTATTCAAAATTCTTAATGATACGAATCTTTGACTGAAACTTGAACTTGGTAGTAAATTATCAGCATTCCATAATAAAAACCATTCCGTAAATTGTTTAGAATTGTTTGTATACCCACTAGAATCTATTCTCTTTTTAGAAAGTGAATAATTAGAGTCTCTGATTCGAATGAGGAATTGATTTAAAACATGAATCAATTTCTCTCTGGTTTCTGAAATGTTACAATCAACAGCCACATCATTCAAATTGGCTTTAATCAATTCAAATACTTCTAAGTCGATTTTATCGGAAGATTTCTTGGAATATCCTAATATACTCAAACAATTTAATCTTATAGTCACATCTGTTGAAATCAATAAATCATTGAAAGCCTTTGGTGATATTATAGACGATAAGTCCAAGTCTAAATCCTTTACTACCTTACACAACTCTAAAAGAGTATCTGTAGAATTAATGCTGTTGAAATGGTTTATAAATGCTGCTGCAGATGAAGGCTCTAAACTGAAAATCTTCGGGATGAAATAAATGAATAAATATTTATTGAAAGTCTTAGATTGAAGCTTTGATATTATTAAATTATCCCATAACTGATGCCATGCTCTCGAATCCATATTAGTATGTGAGTTTGAACAGATCATTAAAAGACATTTGCTTGAACAATTGGCCAATGAATTGTTCTGGAAGTTATTAAATAGCCCATCAATGAATTCTGGATGCTGACTGGGGAAATTTGATAAGCTGGATTTAACATTCTTTAGTAAAATATCAATTAGATTTATCAGATTCTTGAAGTTCTTGAAATTAGATACTAGATAATCCAACCATTCAACTGTTAGATCATTACTGTTAGCTAAATGTATGTAATTCTTACAAAGATCTAACAATTTAAGATTAACCACATTACTGGAATTGTCTAGATTATCGTATATGAAAACAATTAGCGATTTATATATAGGAACTGTAACTTTAGATTTAGTTAGCTTTGTAACGATCGTGGAAAATATATCAATCTTTAGACTAAGATGCTGTTGGTGTTTAGTTAGGTCCTCGTAAATTGTTTCATAATTCTTGATTAAACATGCAGGATCTTCTGAATGTGCTATTAAATCATTTTTGAACTGTTTCAAGTATTCAGAGTCTCGT
The DNA here is from genome assembly GCA_030566005.1 of Yamadazyma tammaniensis. Taxonomy (NCBI): domain Eukaryota; kingdom Fungi; phylum Ascomycota; class Pichiomycetes; order Serinales; family Debaryomycetaceae; genus Yamadazyma; species Yamadazyma tammaniensis. Next base: position 801,607 of record JAJMHK010000004.1, on the reverse strand, counting down.
CGTACGGTGTACATGTCACTGAGTTTCTAGTTCAACTCTACAGTATCGTACTAATATGCTATGCCGAGATGAGTCGTGCGCGATCCGATGGACCTCTAGTATAATGATAGAAGATAGAGAGTAATTGAAAATACGCAAATATCAAGTGTTTAGCACTGGGATACATAATTGTATAATTATGTACATTCTGCAATTTCAGTACATTTGTGTCCCTTTTTTGTACCTCCCTAAATTCCCCATATTAGTAGGCTGCATATCGCAGTTAAATAATGCGAACTAAAGTCTAAAATCTCACCATAAAGTCAACATTGAAACATCACCGTCGCTTCGTAAAATAAAAAATAGTTAATAAAACAGAAAGATATAAAGATGAGTAAAGCTGTTGGACCTAAATATTTCTATAGAATGGTTTACCATTCATTACCTTGTTATATGTTGACAACTTTTGAATCTTTCTGTTTGCATGTTACTTTAATCAGTTTAATACTTTTTATTTGCTACGGAATTTACAGTGTGTTGCCATCTGTTGATACCCTTGATGCTGTTTATAAGAAATTGGCCCATGAATTATGAGTGTAAAGTATGAATACTAGTAGGACGACTATTAGTTAATAGGAGATGTATAAAGAATGTAAGAATGTATGAAATAGGAGACGGAAATATCTCTTAAGCCTTGCTCTATGTTTAGCAGAGATGATGAGAAGTTCTAGCTGGTAGGAGTATAAAGAGAGTATGGAACCGAGGTGTACGATAAGCCTATACTACTATAGTATTTCTCTTCGGTAATATTCAGCTCATTGAAGGGAATATTGTAGTCGTCGATGAGATAGTTATTTACTATTACAATTTCTTTTTTCGCGTCTCTATATATGGCTTATGTATCGGTTCCATTTAAACCTCCTAGGTTTGTTGGCAAGGCGGAATCCACAGGAAAGCCGGCTATAGCTAAGACACCTCCAAAGAAGGACCCTAAATTTTCTGGAGTTGAAAACAAGAAAATCGAGCCAGTTACGGCTACTATATCTGCTAATGATGAATCGCGTACTCACAAGAAATATGTTGTACAATACAGGAAGGTAACTAATAAGAAGAATAAGACCTGGCTTGGTGATGGGATATTGGAAGTGAATGGGGGTCATGTTACGCTTAAGATTGATAATAGAAAGTTGACAAAGACGATATCGTTCAATGCTGATGAGATCATTAAGATTGCAGGTTATGAAGTACAAGTTGATTGTGAAATTGAACCTAGTGTAAAGAAATACAGCCAAATCAATGCTAGTGTGAAGAACGATAGTCAACTGGATAAGGAAAATGTCGTCAATCCGTTGAAACGGACCGTTCCTACTAGGAAATTAGTTCCCTCAGTACCCAAAAGACCTAAAATAGTAGAGCAGCCTGCTGATATCATTGAAAAGAAACAAGTCCGAGTGTCTGAAGATTCTTTCATTATGACTAAAAGCGATCCTAGTCATAATGATGTAATCATTGATCCTGTTTTGGCGAAACAATTACGACCACATCAACGTGAAGGTGTGAGCTTTCTTTATAATGGTGTAATGGGCTACAATTTTGATGGGAATGGAGTACTTTTGGCAGATGAAATGGGATTGGGTAAGACATTGATGACAATTACTGTAATTTGGACTTTACTTAGACAAAGCCCATTGCCTACCGAAAAGCAAGTAGCCAGTAAAGTCTTGATTATTTGTCCAGTTACGTTGATTAATAATTGGAGAAGAGAATTCAAGAAATGGCTCAATTTGAATCAATTAGGAATACTTGTATTGGATAGCAATAATTCTAACTATAAAAGGGATTTGAAAAGTTTCAAATCAACTAAAGTCTATCAAGTTGTAATAATGAGTTATGAAAAATTACTAAATTGTGTTGATGAATTAACACAAATTGATTTTGATCTATTAGTATGTGATGAAGGTCATAAATTGAAGAATAATAGCAATAAAAGCTTAAAGATTTTAACTGACTTGAATATCGAAAAGAAAATATTGTTGTCTGGAACACCAATTCAAAATAACTTGAGTGAATTTTTCACTTTAAGTAACTTTTTAAATGTTGGTATTTTAGGCACATTCAACCAGTTCCAAAGGAAATTTATTCGTCCTATTGAACAGAGTCGAGATGTCAATTGTTATAATCAAGAAATCTTAGAGAAGGGTGAAGAAACTTCTAAGGAATTAACTGCTATAACTACCAAATTTGTATTAAGAAGAACAAATGAAGTTTTATTCCACTATTTGAAATGTAAGACTGATGTGTTGGTTTTTGTTAAACCAACTTCGTTCCAATTAAATCTTTTTAAGGAAATATTATCACGAGTTAGTTATACAACTGAAAATGCTTTGAATTTAATTAACTTATTTAAGAAACTTTGCAACTCGCCTAAATTATTAACGGATGATAACTTATTCAATTCCTTGGGCATCTCTTTAGATAAACCTTTACCGTTAACCAGTGGTAAGCTTAGTTTGTTAATTGCATTAATTATTGAAGTACACAAGAAAGGTGAGAAATTAGTATTGGTTTCTAATTATACCAAAACCCTTGATATATTTGCCCAAATCTGTTCGAAATTAAACTATACGTTTTTGAGACTAGATGGTTCAACAAATTCTACTACCAGATCCACCATCATTAATCAGTTTAATAAGGCCGAATTCCCCAAGTACCCTATTTTCCTATTATCAGCTAAATCAGGAGGTTTTGGAATTAATTTAATAGGAGCTTCCAGATTAGTGCTCTTTGATAATGACTGGAATCCGGCTATTGATTTACAAGCAATGTCACGAATCTATAGAGATGGTCAACAAAGACCAGTTTATATTTATAGATTCTTCACTTCTGGTTGTATTGATGAAAAGATTTTACAGAGGCAACTTATGAAGACCAATTTGAGTGATAAGTTTATGGATCAGCTGGTCGATAATCTGAATGTTTTCAATTTAGATGATTTAAAAGACTTGTTTACCATAAATGATTCTGATTGTAATACCCATGATTTATTAGAATGTAATTGTGAAGGTAAAGGTCAGAATTTACCATCAAATGCTGCAGAAACTGCATCAAGATCATCAACCCTCAAATCTGACGATGGTTGGGTTTCCGCTCTTAACTATAGTCAGTTTGAAAATACTGATAAGAAATCGATTAAATTAGCATTGTCAGACTATAAGCATTACAGAAGAGGCCATATTAAGAGTAACGATGATGTCATAAATAAGATTGTGGAAGGCGATGATTACAAAGTCACGTATGTGTTAAGTAAGTTTGCAAATCCACAACCGTCAGATCTTATTGAACCAACAGTTGATCTTTTAGAGCCAATGGTTGATGTTCCTGTATAATATAATGTATAATAGATCTATTTACCTTGAAGTTTCTTGAAACGGGCTTCAGCAGCTCTTGCTCTTTGCTCTCTCATTATCATAGTTTTCTGCTGTTCATTCAATCCTGCAGTATCGTTAATCAATGATGGTCCACCTAACTTCCCTTTCCCTTGGAATCGAGGTTGTTTCAACTCCATTTCTGTCTTCTTCTTCAACTCTTCATCAATCCTAGACTGCTTTTCTTGCTTAATAAGTTCTTTCTCTTCGGCCTCTTCTTTATCAAATTCTTCTTTACTTTTTGCTTCTCCAACTTTAACTTCATCCCAATTACAATAGTCTTCGCCTAATTTGTATCTACAAATCTGGAAAGCTTTTCTAACTTGTGGATTTGCACTCAATTCAGCTGGATATCTGCCCGCTTCATTTCGAATTGAAGGATCTGCTTTCAAATTAACCAACAACGTTTGAACCATATGCTGAAGACCTTGTGATGCAGCATAATGTAACATCGTTGGTGTTAGCTTGAATTGATTATGAGGTGTTAATTCATAATCCGCCGTTAAATTATTCTTCTTGATGTAATTTATTAACATCGGAGCCTTGGATTTCTTTAAGAATCCTGTTAATTCTACAGTATGTTTATCAGACTCTGTCAATTCAACAGTTTTACGTTCTTTCTGTTGCTGTGATTTCTTCAATAGATCTTCCTGTTGCAATTTCTTCCTCTGTAATTCTTTATCGTCCTCTATTTTATCTTCTACACTGACATATGCTAATTTACACCAAGCTCTCTTTAATTCCAGAGTTGTAGGTCTTTTCGTAGTGAATGGGAAATTCTTGATCCTTTCATCGTCAGGCTTTAATATTGATCCTTCATAACCAACAAGGGTTTTCCTGCTAGTAGCTCCATTAGCTCTAATGAATATCGACTTGCATTCCATCAAATCTGATTTCCATGAATGGAGTAATTCTCTTACATCAGTTATTAATGCCTGTTCATTATATCTACGGATATTAGAACCCACAGAGTTGGCTTTGCCTTTAGCATTATCATTAGCACTTTGTGAACCCCCTTGTTTTCTTCTTGTCGTATATCTATGAAACGTCTTTGACTTCAATATTTCAACTTTCTGTTCCTCTATAGATTCCTTATGATTGACGGCATTTCCTTTTATATTCTTTAGCTTATGTGAAACTATAGCTCCTGCAAAGTGTCCCCCACCAATCATGAATAATGCAGATTTCCCAGCCTGTTCTTTTTGTTGCCACAGCCTAATGCTTTCAAGTGGACTATTTATAAGTTCAGATCGATGGAAAAATGATTTATATATGCCGAGGTTCTTTGTGGATGGAATCAAAGGAGATTGGAAGTAAATCATAGGTGTTCTGGAATCTAAATACGTATGATCGTCACTTTGCAAGGAAACATCAGATATCTTAGTCTCCTCAAATCTAGTATACAATTCATCATCGTCTTCCAGATCCAGTTCTGATCCCGATAAGCTTTCTATGGAGCCTTTTTCGATCATCTGTTCGAATTCATCTTCGGAAATAGGTTGTAATCCTCGTACCTTTCTCTTCTGATTATACTTAGAGAAGTCATCGTCCTCTTCAACATCAACGTTACTAGCTGATTTGCTTTCTTTTGCCACTCCTGACTCTGAAATAGCTTTGTCTCGACTTATTTCATCACTATCATGCTTGAAATGCACCAATTCTAACCCCTCTACCAAATTGGCGGCAAGTTTGTACACATACAACTGATCTTTGGTGATACTCATTAGTCACAATTTCGCAGCAAAAATCTACAAGTAATTACTATATTAGTGATACTATATACATTACGCACTACCAAATCTATGACATTCTTTTAAGAAATGATTAATTTTTTCTGGATCCATGAATGGATGAGTTCCGTGTCCGAAATTAATGATATAATTCTGTTTACCTCCACCAAAACCTTTAATCATCTGTTCAACTTTAGCAGTGATAGTTTCGTTAGATCCATACATGATTCCTGGATCTAAGTTCCCTTGTAAAGTGATTCTTCTACCATTGACTACTTTTACAGCATCCTCTGGCTTATATAACCAATCTAATCCAACAGTATCGTATCCAATATCACATAATTCATCTAAAGCATACCATGCACCTTTAGGGAACACAGTCACTGGAATCTTATCAACAATTCCTAATTCCTTCAATCTTTTTGGTAACTTTTCAGCAATTTGTTTTAAGTAAGGTAAAGAGAATTCATCAAATTCATGAGGGCCTAATTCACTAGCCCATGATTCAAATACTTGCAACATTTGTGCACCTGCTACGACTTGTTGAGCTAAAAACTCAACACAAACATCAGTAATGGCTTGCAAAAGTTTATGACTTTCTTTAGGGTATTCGTAAATCCATTGCTTGACGAATCTAAACATCTTAGAACCTTGACCTTCTACTATGTACACCAATAAAGTCCATGGAGCTCCACAGAATCCAATCAAAGGTACTCTTCCATCTAACTTCTTTCTTGTTAAAGTAATTGCTTTAAATGCCCAGTCTAATCCTTTTAAAACATCGGGTTTGAAATCAACTCTTTTCAAATCTTCAGGGGTTCTTAATGGATCAACAAATACCGGACCTTTACCTTCTACCATATCTATTTCAAATCCCATCACCTGAGGAATCACTAAGATATCACTGAAAATAATAGCTGCATCGATTAACCCATTGAAATGATCGATTGGTTGGATGGTGATTTCACTAGCTATTTCTGCATCTCTACATGTTTGGAAAAAATCTTTATCTCCTTTAGCTTCGTGATATTCAGGCAAATAACGACCTGCTTGTCTCTTTCATAGTTAGTAGAGTCCTTTAACTTCTTAATTTCTGTGAATTAACACGGCAAAAAAGACCAACATACCATAATCCATACGGGGGGTCTTTCGACCTTTTCTCCCCTTGCAGCTCTTAAAATCAAATCGTTCTTTAAGCTAGCGAATTGGGTCATTTTAGCAACCTTTTTTCACAGCTTTGAAAACTCAATTGTATATTAATGGCCCTCGCACGACTTTTGTGCGAAACTACTGGTTAATCTATCAAAGCGGTAATATTCTTATCATACATTCTTTCTACTTATAATTGTAAGTTTACAAGTTATTCAACTGTTAACTAAATTGTGTGTAATTGTGGTACAGAATTTTACCACTGTTCTTAATTGGTTATTGTACGCGTGACTTAGTTTTTCCCTGTCATTATATATCTTACTAGTAATTAATTGAGGGGCACAACAGAAATGAGTGAAGAAGCTGGCCCTGCTGGGTCAATTGTATCGTCGGTCGTTCCTAAAAATACAGCACCTCCTCCAAATAAAAGCTCATGTGAACCCAATATATTTATCAAGTTTGTTAGAGCTGTGTTTGGGTACAGAAAGACATCCCTTTCCTTCTTCCTTTTCATAACAATTGTGGCTGTTTATCTATTATCAACAATCGATAACAGCTTGGAATTCTCGGTGCATTTACCTACCTCAAAGCTCGAGAAGTCTATATTGGAAAGTTCTTGGACTGACTTGCAAAATATAGGGAAATACAAACATCCTTACGGTACCAAAGGTAATGAATATGTTCATGATTATCTTGAAACTAAAATTAAAAACATTGTAGCCGAGTTTGATGGTGATTATATCGAGTACGATAACGATTTAAACAATACGAATTTCTTATTAGGTGAAGATACAATTGGTGGTATTAGTTATTACGAAAGTAATAATCTTTATGTCAGAATTAATGGTACCAGAGATGACTTACCTGCGTTATTGATTAGTGCACATTACGATTCGGTTCCTTCCAGTTATGGTGTGACTGACGATGGAGCTGGGATTGCTTCATTGTTGGGTCTTTTGAATTACTATCTTAAAGAAGGTCAACCTTTAAGAACTTTAGTATTCAACTTCAACAACAACGAAGAGTTTGGCTTATACGGAGCTGTAACTTTTTTGCAGCATCCATGGGCTGAGAATGTCAAATATTTCATTAACTTAGAAGGTACAGGTCAAGGTGGTAAAGCTATTCTTTTCAGAGGTACAGATTACGGAATCTTGAAACAGTACTCTTCAGTAAGATTCCCATCTGCCAGTTCAATTTTCCAACAAGCATTCAATGGAAGGTTAATTCATAGTGAAACTGATTATAAAGTCTACTACGAAAAGGGTGGATTAAGAGGTGTTGATATTGCCTTTTATAAACCAAGAGATATTTATCATACTGGTAAAGATGATATCCGTCACACTTCCAAAAAGGCCCTTTGGCATATGTTATCAAGTGCATTAGATTTCGTTGAACCTATTGGTCACAATCAAATTGAAATCGATGAACCTTACCTCTTGGATAAGGAGACTTTAACAGATGATGTCAAGATCGTTCAAGAATATGCTAGTTATGCTACTTTCCTTAACTATTTCTTCATTATATCTGTTCCTAAATTAGTCATTTATAATATCATTTTATTGGTCACCGTTCCAGTTATAGCTATCGTCTTATTAACTATTGTTTTTGGCTATAAACAAAATTGGAGATTAGGGTTAATTAATCCTATTAAATTCCCACTTTCATTAGTGATATCTGTGTTTGTATTGGATTTTATCAATACCAAAATCATTGCTAATATCAATGAATTCTTACCTAATTCAAGACCAATCAATCTAGTTGTATTATTAACTTCAATTTTCCTTTTAACCAACTATTTAATATTGAATGGTATCAATTTGATTTTCAGAAATTATAAAATCGTACAACATGATGAAAAGTTGATTGTTATTTTACAAATTTCCTTCGTATATTGGATCTTCTTGATCACTGTTACTGCTGGTTTAGCTAAAAATGGACCAGGAAACGATCATACTGGTAAGGGACTTGTTACTGTTCTTTATATTATTCAATCATTAGCAGCTCTTTGGGGATTATTAGGATGGTGTTTCAAGGCTTCCAAACGTGAATTAGATTATGAACTTCTTAATTCTGGTCATCAACCTTTGCTTGTTCAACAAGGAAGTGAATACGGTGCCACTAGTAATAGAGAAAGTATAGGAGAAGTTCATTCTAGTCGTGCAGAACCACCAACTGAAGGTCCTATTGCATCAGATTCTACTTCATTTATTTCTGTTGATTCCTATACTGCTAGAAAAAAGTTGTCTTTAATTGCTAAAACTTTTGGTTATGATTGGTCAGTACAATATTTATTATTAGTTCCAATTCCTTTACTTATCTTTTATAATGATGGTTACCTTATAATTGAAGGTCTTAACAAATCAATTCAAGAATCTTTAAAATCAGAACAACTTTTATATTTAATACTTGAAGCTATAGCAGTTACTTTGGTTCTTCCATTGTATCCTTTTATTTTCAAATTAAACAGAATTCTTGTTTGGTTAACGATTTTCTTTATTATCCAAGGATTTGGTGTGGTGTTCTTTACATCTCCATTTGATGTTGATAATCCAATGAAACTTAGATTCATTCAATCTGCTAATATCACTGAATCTTTAATTGATTCTTATTTAAAAGTCAATGGTAGATCAGGAATTGGATTTGAAAATATCTTAAGTGATGTACCTTCATTGAAAGAAACTAATAACAAAGTTATTTGTGATCCATTGGCCGATGGCATAATTCAATGTCGTTATAAATCTAACTTTTTCCCACAAATCTTGCCAAAAGCCGAGACCTTTGCTGATTACTTATCCATTGATATATTGAAGAATTCTAGTTCAAATGATATCCCATACGGTTTATTAACTGGAGAAGTTAAATTAAATGCTAAAGGAAGTCACATGTGTGCTGTGAGTTTTAACAGCAACAAGAAGAAAGATTTCCCAGTTAAGACCGTCATAGTTTATAACAAAGATACCAACTCCACTGTTTCTCAATCAAGTACTCCTGAAGGCTTTTCTGTTGATAAAGATGGCAATTATGTGTACAAGGATTTAAACGGAATTGATAAATTTTCATTGAATAAATTAGACGGAAAAACACCTTACCATATTGGATTCCAATGGCTTCCTAACCTTATCGATTATAATACCGACGCCCTGAATATTCTTAAAGTTGATATCTCCTGTCTCTGGGGAGATTTAGGTGAAGATAATTCATTGCTTCCTTCATACCAAGAATTAAACCATAATTCACCAGATTATGTAACATGGGCAAATTTAGCTGGTGGTATGTTACAAGTATCAGCTTCTATTGAAATCTAATTCTTTTTTTATTATATTATATCCATCTGTATTAGTATTAAAATGTATAATTTTTGTATTTAAATGCGATTTTGTAACAGCTTTTTTTGCAGCCACAAACCTATCTTCATTATGTTGCAGTCTTTATTGGTAATACTTTTATTGATTGAAAGTATAAAAGGCTATATCCATCCAATAACTGTCTTGGGTAAATATTTTGTGGATACCGTATCATATGAACCAGTATGTTTTACACTTTAAGAAGTCGAATGGTCATTGACTAACTGTTTAGTTCTATATCAAAGGAGTCGATTATCAACCAGGGGGTTCTTCAGGGGTGGTGGACTACAAAGATCCTTTATCTGACCCAAAAGAGTGTGCTAGAGATGTTTTGATGTTTCAGCAGCTTGGAATTAATGTATGTATTACTTTTTATTTTTCTTAGATAATTACTAATTAATAGACTATTCGAATTTATTCAATAAACCCGGAATTAGATCATGATAAATGTATGTCATTACTTGCAGCAGCTGGAATTTATCTAGTTTTAGATGTCAATTCACCATTGCCTAATCATCATTTGAACAGATATGAACCTTGGAATTCATACCATGCAGAATATTTAGAAAACGTATTTAAAGTGGTTGAACAGTTTTCCTATTATAATAACACGTTGGGGTTCTTTGCTGGAAATGAAATTGTTAATGATCAAACTTCAGCTAAAAATGCTCCAGTATATGTTAAAGCAGTGATTAAAGACATCAAACTATACATTGATAAGAATTCTCCAAGACCTATTCCAGTAGGATATTCAGCTGCTGATGATTTGAATTATAGAATATCATTTTCCCAATATCTTGAATGTTTTGACGAATCTCCTTTGGAATCTGTTGATTTTTATGGTGTGAATTCGTATCAATGGTGTGGAGAGCAAACTTTTTATTCCAGTGGGTTTAATACGTTGGTGGATGATTATTCAACCTATTCTCGTCCTTTATTCTTTTCAGAGTATGGATGTAACGAAGTCTTACCTAGACAATTCGGTGAAGTAGCCACATTATACTCAAATGATATGGTCGATGTATTCAGTGGTGGATTAGTTTACCAATATTCTCAGGAAGAAAATAATTATGGGTTGGTTCAACTTAAGGATAATGGTGATGCTAAAATTTTAGAAGATTTCGTTACTTTGAAGCAAAGATTTGAATCGTTGGGGGAAATGGATTATTCTCATATTGCTCAATCAATGAAAGCCAATGCTAAAATGATTCAAAAACTATCATTGCCCGCATGTGAACCTAACTATGATAATATTGAAATCATTAACGGATTACCCAAAAGTTTTGCAGATAATTTGATTTCCAAAGGTGTTAAAGTTAAACGTGGGAAGTTTGTTCAATTGACAGAAGAGGAAATGACATGCCAATTTAATATCGTGGATCCTAACGATGAACAACTTCAAATCTCCAAACAAGTTCAATCGGTTGTTAATTATATGGATGGAACACCCTTAGATAAAATGAAAAGAATAAAAGGATATCCAAATGGTATGTATAATGACAACAATGATGATTACGATTCATATTCTGATTCCGAATACACCACAGATTTTGATGAAGCCAATGGATTTTTTCATAGAACTTCAGTGTTCATTTCCAATATAATAAACTCCATTTCCAGTCATTTCGCTCATCAATGATTCTGGTACGTTTCACTAATTTTCATCATTAATTCCCCTTTTGTTCTATACTAACAATATTTAGAATCCAATATAGTTACTTTATCTGGAGTCTTGATCATGCTGATGTTGATTATGATTACGATATGGATCTAGAATCGAAAACAACTCCATCTTTATAGTCCAAAATCCTGAAATGAGTCCTGCTTATAACTAAAGGATTTAATAAAGTGGCCCAATCTCGGTATGCCATAACACTAACATCAGGTTTCATGACTCCACAATTTTTGCATGTTTGAGTTGATTGTTGTTCTATCTTTATAGTTACTCTGGGTATAGGAGAAATATAATTAAGTAAAGCATTTAAATTATTTTCATCTTCTGTATCATACTGATGGTTTAATTCATGAAGTAGATCAAAGTTCAGTAGTGTCAAACTCTCTAAACTACCATAGCTTCCCTCTCTTGTACCTATAAGTTTGAAAAAAGGATTGAAAGTCTTATAGTTGAACAAAGAATTCAGTTGTTGATTATTCTCTGAGTTGATGGCATAAAAACATTTTGAACTTAAGTCAATTGATAGGTCTGTTAATTTCCTATTAATCTTGATGAAATCGATGAATGACAAATCTTTACCATGGCCAAGCTGAAATAATTCTAACGAAGAAGTGAATGGAAAAAGTGGACATATTGTTCTTTGAGTAGGTCTGTTGATATAAGAACATGAAAACAACTTTAGCTTGGAGATTTGGATTGGATTTGGAGATGCAGCCAATACCTGAGTCGTTGCTAGTATTTTGGATTCGTCAATTAAAAATTGATGCAACTCAAGTTCTTCTATTTGAGTGAAGGTCTCTAATATTGTAGATAAATGCTCTAATTTAAATAATATTGTCCAACCAGTTTGAGCCTTAAGAATAAGCTTTTGAAGTTTACGTCTTTGGTTAGCAATTCCTTTCTTTGGGAACCCTAACAGGTTCTTAGAATTGCTCCAACTGTCAAAATGGAACTGTGGAGAAATCTCTGAAATCGTTAATTGTCTTAAATTATAGTCGTTGGATAAAACATTCTTGAAATTTTTAACAAAGATATTGAATTTGTTTTCCTGTTTGTTTCTCTCATTTCCTTCTAAATTGTATGAGCCCGCTATACTTGTTTCGTGATTTTTAGAAGCTTTAAAAGGAGGATTCACTAACTCTAGATTCTGTATGAGATTGATTCGACTTGAATTGTCTACATTTACGCCGCTACCAAACCTTCTGCTAGTTACAGTGAAATGTGACTGACAAAATTTGGCGAATTGTCGATTTCTGTAGAAACTTAGGTTTTTATAGATGTAATTCTTATTGATTATTGCATGGAACTTGGAACATATGAGACTTATTTTACTAAGCTGTAGTAGATCTCCCTCAAAATAATTGAATATTTGAAGGAGAATTTCATATGGTAATGAATGTATATGGTACTTTCCATAAGCAGGAGTTTTAGTTGTTAATGCTTTCTTTCTTCCTATTAGTTGGTAACGCTTCATATTAACTTTGAAGGTACGAGGCTTAAGAATATGACAAAAATGATCGTTGCTGGTGAGAGAAACACAAACTCAAAACAATTATAATATCTTATGAATTAAATTCTCTTGTAGTGTCTCTTCTGCTATTTGTATGTGTTACGTCCACCCTTAACTATAGCCAAATCAAACCACTTCTTATCTTGTCTGGCACAATGTTCGCGATGATTTTTACGACTGACTCTTCAAAAGTTAAAAAGCAGCATCAATGGCTGAATATAGAAAGAAACAAATTGCCCAGTTAATGGGTAGTGATCCCCATCTACGTACTAGTCGAAAAATACCTGAATTAAGCCACCCAAAAGTATGTAAGCTGTTTTTGGTAGGGACTTGCCCGCATGATTTATTTGTTGGAACCAAACAAGACTTAGGTAAATGTCCCAAGTTGCATCTAGAAAAGAATAAACTAGACTATAATCTTAAAGTCAAGAATGGAGAGTCTTTCCCAGAGTTCGAATATGAATACTATCAAGTTTTGAAATCATATATACAAGACATCGACAGGATAATAAGTCAAGCTAATAACAGAATGGATCATACGCCAGAAGAGACGGAGAAAATAGAATCTATAACAAAAGAATTAGAGATTCTAGATACCAAGATCAGTATAATGCAGCAAGAGATAAATGGGTTGATTGAAAATGCCAATCCAATGATATCCTTTGATCAGTCAATCAAATTAAATGAACTAATTAAGCAGCGAGAAGTCCTGGGAGAGAAAGCCAGAAATTTAATAGAAAACATAGGACAGACGTCACAGCAGAAGTTGCAGCCCTGTGACCAGTGTGGAGCTTACTTATCTAGATTGGATAGTGATAGAAGATTGGCAGACCATTTTGTAGGTAAGATTCATTTAGGGTTTGTGAAGATGAGATCGGATTATAAACAGCTCCACCAACGATTTCAGAGGTAATTCGATTCAGAGTTGATTCACATGTAAATATGATTTAATATATACTCATATAGATTCAGGTTTAATCTTGTTTGCTAACCTTTTCTTTAGATACATAGCCAATTGCATTCAATCTTTCAGTCAAGATAGGGTGAGATCTGTGGTAAGCAGAATATAACCAATCAGCATCAAAGTAAGACAAGTTTTCGATATTTAATTTGATTAAAGACTTACCTAAATCATCAGTGTAACCACATTGTTTAGCATATTCGTCAGCTTCGTATTCATGTTTTCTAATAAATAAGTTTTGAATAAATTGTAAACCTGATTCTAAAGGTTTGAAGATATCAGAAAACAATAAAAGTCCAACGATAGTTGGTTTATCCAGGAAAAATCCAAAAGATTCGTATAATGAACCGTTACGAACGAATCCAGCAAACAATGAAAACATGAATAATAAATTAACTTGAGAAAAGGTTAACATTCTAACTAAATGGTTTAATTTCCAATGACCAATTTCATGGGCTAAGACAGCAACAGTTTCATCAACAGTAGAGTGTTCAATCAAAGTATCAAATAACACAATTTGTTTACTCCAAGGTAATCCAGTAAAGTAAGCATTAGAATGGCCTGATCTTTTAGATCCATCAATAACGTATAATTTAGACAAAGGAAATCCTTGTTTCTTAGCTAAATCTTCAATTGCAGTTTTCAATTCTCCATCTTCCAAGGGAGTGAATTTGTTAAATAAAGGTTGAATCAATGTTGGATAAACAGTCATTAAAACCAATTGAGTAATCAACATAAATCCACAAGCATAAATAATGAAAGCTTCACCATAAGAATCAATAATTTTCAAGATACCTGCCAAGATTGGTGGGATAAATACAAATGATAATACTAAGGATTTAATTTGATCCACAATCCACAATCCAAGAGTTGATTTGTTGAAACCATATTTTTCTTCCAAGACGAAAGTACTATAATAATCAATAGGCAATGAAACCAAATTGCTGAAAGTAGTAAGGACAATAGTGAAAATGATAGAATGAGTGATTATACCTGTTGTGAAAACTTTTGACAAGACAGGGTTGATGAAATTCAAGATAGTTCCAGCAACAGACCAGAAAGTTGGTAATAAATCAAATTTGATGAATAATAAGTTTTTAACTAAGGAGAAAGAATCAGAAAAGAATGAAAATTTTTGCTTGGCTCTACTATAATCTTGGGATTTATCAAAGGTTTCTTTAGGGATTTCAGCTTTGATGGATACAGGAGGAATGGTTCTCTTCAAGACTTGGTACTGTCTGTAACCTAAGTAGGTTTCAAATAAGAATTGGCCAACGGTGAATCCAACGATAATAGATTTCCATGGTAAGTTGGGGTTGTCTAAGAATCCAAAAGCCTTTATGTTAGTAACTATTTTTAACAATTTTTCATCTTTTTTTCACACACATATATCTCTAAATACTTCTACTTAATGAGTCAATACGTGATCAATGCTATTCTTTTTCTAAACATCTGCAATTACATACTTCAGTGACTGAAAATGTCATATTTGGCGAACTATTTTTTAAACTTTAATATCGCGATTATTGCCACATACATTTTTCTTCTACAGTTATAAATAAAATCATAATTCTACGAATCATGATATTCTACAATAGATGTAATCGTACTTTTATTTATGACTATGGACTCTAATTGGCTTCTGAAGCTAATTTTTCAGCTTTGGCAACGACATCTTCGATACCACCAACCATATAGAAAGCATTTTCTGGTAAATGATCATATTTACCTTCTAATACATCTTTGAAAGATTTAATGGTGTCTTGTAATCTGACTAATCTACCTGGGATACCAGTGAAAACTTCAGCAACAGCGAAAGGTTGAGATAAGAATCTTTGGATTTTTCTAGCTCTTTCGACAGTTAATTTATCTTGTTCAGATAATTCATCCATACCTAAAATAGCAATAATATCTTGTAAAGATTTATAAGCTTGTAAGGTTTGTTGAACACCAGAAGCAACATCATAATGTTCTTGACCAACAACTGAAGCATCTAACAATCTAGATTTAGAATCCAATGGATCGACAGCTGGGTAAATACCCAATTCAGAGATACCTCTAGATAACACAGTGGTGGCATCTAAATGGGCGAAAGTAGTAGCAGGAGCAGGATCAGTTAAATCATCAGCTGGGACATAAACAGCTTGGACAGAAGTAACGGAACCTTTTTTGGTGGTAGTAATTCTTTCTTGTAAAAGACCCATATCAGTGGCTAAAGTTGGTTGATAACCGACAGCAGATGGAATACGACCTAACAAAGCAGACACTTCTGAACCAGCTTGAGTGAATCTGAAAATGTTATCAACGAATAATAACACATCTTGACCTTCTTCATCTCTAAAGTATTCAGCAATAGTCAAACCAGTTAAAGCAACTCTAGCTCTAGCTCCAGGAGGTTCATTCATTTGACCGAAAACTAAAGCGACTTTAGAGTCACCTTCCAAGTTAATAACACCGGTTTCAATCATTTCTCTGTATAAATCGTTACCTTCTCTGGTTCTTTCACCAACACCGGTGAAAACGGAGAAACCACCATGGGCTTTAGCAATGTTAGAAATCAATTCTTGAATGAAAACAGTTTTACCGACACCGGCACCACCGAATAAACCAATTTTACCACCTCTAGCGTAAGGAGCTAATAAGTCAACAACTTTAATACCGGTTTCTAAAACTTCAGCAGCAGTAGATTGTTCGATAAAAGCTGGTGGTTCAGCATGAATTGGGTTTCTTTGTTTAGCATCAATTGGTCCTCTTTCATCAATTGGGTCACCGGTAACATTGATAATTCTACCTAAAGTACCTCTACCAACTGGGACGGAAATTGGAGCACCAGTGTCAGCAACATTAGTACCTCTGACTAAACCTTCAGTACCATCCATAGCAATAGCTCTGACGGTGTTTTCACCTAAATGTTGAGCAACTTCTAATACTAAGTCTTGGTCACCATTTTTCAAGGTTAAGGCATTGTAAATAGCTGGTAAGTTACCATCTTCAAAATGGACATCAACAACAGCACCAATGACAGCTCTATAAATAGTTAGTATTAAATTCAATCAATCATTAATTATAATCCTTCCTTTTCTATGTAATTGTCGATGTGTGCGAGAAATTTAATTGGTCGAGCGTGTAGCGAGCATTAGTGGACAAAGCTATGAAACACCTCGAATCCGATCCTCTTTAGTACAATCACTCTAGTAAAATGGAAGGAATAGGGAGATTTGAATAGCTTTACTATAACATAATTGCCAATGTCAATTAATTTACAGTTGTAAAAAAATGATGGCGTTCAATTTGTATTGAAATCCATGCATCACCAACGTCGGAATAGCAATTCTAATTCAAATCTTTATGGATAAATCACTGCATTAAGCAGGTAAATTCAATCGCTGTTCCCTTATTCCCCCAATTCACTTTCCAATGTATCAATTAATTAAACAACTCTGACGAATCGAAAAGGATCCTCTCAATAAATACATACCTAACTTTACCATTGGTTGGAGCAGCAGAAGCCAAGGTTCTGGCATAGTTGAATCTGACTCCTCTTGAAGCAGCGAAGAGATTCTTGCTGGTTTGATTAAATAATCTTGGAAGAACCATTGCGTCTAGTAGAATATATTCGGAAAACTTTTGAGTTCTGGTTTGTCCAACTGAAAAATTTCGGCCTCGATTTTGTCCAATTAAATTTGGTTCTGGGTTTGGTGTTACCCGGCGCGTTTTCTCACTATGAAAATGTGCTATAAACTACTGTAATAGTTAGTGTATTCAGTGTAATTAACTAGGATTTTTGGTTGGGTTTAAGTAGTCGATTGGTAGATTGTTCGAATTGTGTTTGGTTTGATGACCTTTTTTCGTAAATTTTTTTTTTTAATTTTTTTTTTCAATTTTTTTGTGTTTTGGTTGTGGCTGCAAATTTAATGTGAATTTGGCAATTTTCACTCAAATTGTATAATTTACTACTTAATTAAAGAAAATCGAAAAAACGAAAATAAAATAAAAAGACTAAAGAAATAATCAAAGATATATTAAACTATATTTAATAATTTTCTTTCAACTACTTTGATGAAATTGTCCATTTCACTAGGACTTACATTGATGATTAACTTTGAACCTTTAGGAATTCGCAGGTTAGATCCACATTTCAAACAAAGACTTATTTCTTCTTTTTCATTAAGTTCATTCATGGATTGGTTATGATTGATAATGGACATTTTAGATTTGGGTACTGGTTTTTGAATTTTTTCAATTCTCTTAGATTTTCTTATATTTGGATTGAGTTCCTGTTTGACATGTTTTAATTCGTTTTGGGTGAAAACTTCCAATGCTTTCGAAGCCCTTAGAACTCTTCTATTTCCTTCTTCTTTCTTTAGGGTATCATCATTCTCCTCCTTGATATGCTCTTTACTGTGAGGGAATGTTTCGCTTGATGGTTCTTGTGGGGAAGCTTCTGGGGTTAATAATTGGTTAATACTTATTCTTGGTGCTTCCATGACGAAATTGTGCTTCATGTTATTTATCACACAATATACGTGATAGATATGCGTTTTACATATATCACATAAATCATCTTCTTCATCGTCCTCATCATCTTGTTCGTAGCTTTTCTTGCTGAGGTTGACTTTTCGCTTATGCATATAACTCTCATAGTTAATTTTGTGGTCCAACCATTTAAGTTCAAATTTATTTTCCAACAGCTTGAACATGTACTTGACATTATTTACAAAACGCTTATAACTATTCAAAGCCCGCCTTATAAGTTCAGTATTCGTTTCGGTTCCAACCGTATAATTTATGAGAATATTTTCAAGTAATTTAAAATGGTTAAAGACGTTTTCTTTCTTAATTAACCTGTAATTATCAAGAGCTTGTTCACCATACTCTAGCCACAAATCCATCGTGAAGTTTACAGCTTCATTGAAATTGAAGCCTGAATTGAATCCCGCATGATAAACTTGAGGATAAGTGATAACGAATTCATTAGCATTCTGATTAGCATAATAACATGGAATACCATTAGCAACTATTTCTTTAGGTGATAATAACGTGACTAATTGATGTAATAAATCTGGCTGTTTTTTAAACAAGTCAGGTGCTTTGTTTCTCATCAAAATTTCAAACTTATTGCTGTCTTTAGCTGGTATTCCATACCATTTTTTAGTCCGGCCAAAATGACAATAGTTAGCTGATAACGTATAATGATCTTCTACATGCCAGCAAAATGTTGATAGTAATGATCCAACGTATATCCACGGGACTGTCATTCCTGAGATGGAATGATCCACATAATCTAATAATGAACCTTTACTAAACGGTAAATTATTCAAATTAAAAGGATGATGGGCATAATAATTGAAGGTTTTCAGGTCAAAAACATCCTTCAATGCCTGTGGAGAACTGTCGAGTGGAAATCCACTTATTTGGCCCGGTTTTAAATTATGAATATCAGCACCATACCTAACTTCCAAATCATTTTTTTGGGTATCAACAAAAGCCCAGAATTTTGCCTCGATTTGCTCAAGAGTTAAATCTCCATACTCCCTTTTAAAGTGTGCTTCGAACTGCTGACAATGTTGGAAAAACTGGTCAATCGAGTACTTCACATCTACTTCCTCCTCAAATCCATACTCTCCTGTTCCTATTAAGCATTTATTACAGTACCAAGTACCTGTTGGGATATTCTCCAAATTAATACAATCTATATGGTAAGCATCATCACAGTTGTCACACAATAAAGTAGTCTCAGGGGAATCATTTGTACCACATACCACACAAACGTCATCTTCATCATCGTCAGAATCTTCTTCTTCATGATGGGTATTAATTACATTTGACTGATTATTCAAGAAATCAGCATACGCCTTGACATTAGTAAGATACTCCCACTGTAAGATTTTTGTCGTTGGAGGAACACCAAAGATTTGATTAACATGCTCCCAATTAATTAAATTAACAGCGCCTCCTAATCTGTCCACTTCTATAAAAAGATCATAATAATATACAGTGGAATTCAATATCTTGAAAGATAAAGGTAGCTGTTTCTTCTTATTCATGTTCAAAAACCTATTCATGTTTTCAGTAAAGAATTTTCTTGACCTAGTTTTAATCCCCAAATCACTCAATTTCTGTAACCTTGTATGAAACTTGAACTCCAGAGAGATCAGGAATGGTGGTTTCCACTCCGGGGGAGGCACTAGTTTAAGAATTCCATACGTAAGTCCTAGTTGTTTAACATCAGATCTGGACAAGTATCCAATAGGATCATTAAATTCCTGGAGACTTGGGGTTAATGTGGGGCATTCCATAATTTTTATAGATTCCATATCGGAATAATAGCACCAGCAATTCTATTTAGCAAAGTCAACTATTAAAGGATTAGTTCCCTAATAAAAAAATATTTTTACAACCCCGACTATCACTATCGAAGCCTGGTTTTTGCAGTCTAATTAGTGCAGCAACTAGTACCAGTTAAAACTTTTGTTAAAACTTAAAAAACAATCTAAAATATATAAATATACTTAAAATAAGTCAGTAATTCCACTAAAACTACTTTAAACTTGGTAACCCACTGTAAAAACAAAACCGTAAGATTTATCGTATTTAGTTAATTACTTTTCTGGATTGGGGATTTTCAATGCTCACTGAAATTTTATTATCTGTTATTTTTTAGCACTCCTATTTTCCACTATGAAAGATTATACAATTGCTGTATTAGGATGTGGTGTGATGGGAACGGCTGTTACGTCGGCAATTTTGAATAGCAGCGTCGAGCCTTATCCTGCTAAGATAATTTGCTGCAATAGTAACGAGAAACTGTCGAATGCATTGAGATCAAAGTTACAACATCCAATCATTGAATACTCATATGGGGTTGAAAATAACAAAAAAGCAGTCGAAGCTGCCCAGATCATCATCCTTGGTTGTAAGCCTTATATGTATGAGACGATCTACGAACAAGTCAAAGATTCGTTGACTGGCGACCAATTAGTCATATCTCTTTTAGCAGGTACAACTATTGACCAACTTTCAATCTTTTCTCCATATGTCGCCAAGGTAATGACCAACACCCCAGCCCAATTTGGATGTGGAATGGCCACCATTGCTTTTTCCAAAGAAGCACAATCGAAATACGAAACTTTGGTAATGGACTTGATTAATCCAGTTGGAAAAGCCATTAAGCTTGAAGAGAAAAATATGGATGCTGCCACTGCATTGGTAGGTTCAGCACCTGCATTTTGCTTGCTTATGATGGAAGCATTGATCGACGGAGGTGTTAGAATGGGGATTCCTTACGAGACCGCTAAACAGTGTGCAGCTAAAGTCATGGAAGGTACTGGTAAAATGGTGGTGGACACCAACGAACATCCTGCTGTGTTGAAAAGTAAAGTGTGTACACCAGGAGGAACTACCATCGGAGGATTATTGAAATTAGAAGACCTGGGAGTAAGAGGTGCTATTGCTAGAGCCATAGAAGAGTCTGCTAATATCTCTAAATCTTTCTCCAAGAAGTAAATAATATAATACTTTATAATAATATATCTAGTCTTAGTCTATTACTTATTTCTATATACTTTTAAAAGCTCATTAAAATCACTAGGATTAATATTAATGTTAGCTTCTTTCAATTTGTCATGCATAAGCTGTATGCCATCTCTCACTTGTTTATCCATCAAAAGCATCGAAAGCTTGATCATATTTGGAGGTTTGCCGTTATTAATAACTCCTTTGCTTTCAAAAATCTGCTTTAGTTCTAACAAAGCTTTTTGTAATTCTGGATCGGATTTAATGACATTGGAGATTTCCATCAATCTAAGTTCCATATCACTTTGATGTGATGCAAACCTGATACTTATTCTGTTATTCAAGACCGGTCTAGCAACATTTCGATTGATTTGCACACTATTTACAGCTAATCTAGATCTAATAAGTCTTCCTATCATTGCTACTGTACTAAATAAGATACTAAATAGGTGAAGTAATGAGATTTTTCAGTCACCACACGACGCGCACCTCATAAGGCAGATGTCGACAACACGCACTTTTTTCTAACGTATCTTCATTACTTTTCAATCATAGAATAAAGTATTTGTCCATACAAAGTTCGATCAATTACTCCAAATGTCCAACGCTCAAGAAGAATTGTTAGATTATTCTGATTCAGAAGAAATCGCCGTAACTCAACCCCAAACAGCCACCTCAGATGCTGCTGCCAGCAAAGATGGTGATAAGAAAGGGTCTTACGTTGGTATTCACGCCACTGGTTTCAGAGACTTTTTATTAAAGCCTGAATTATTAAGAGCAATTGGAGATTGTGGGTTTGAACACCCTTCTGAAGGTTTGTACCAAATTTCGGTTCTTTGAATAAAACTTTATGGATTACTTCAGTTTTGCTTCAGATGCTTTGCATTTTCATATTTATTTTTGCATTCACACTGCATTTATTTGCATTCATACTTTGCATTTATCATTTACATTTTTCAATTCTTTACTTGTCTGCTTCCTGGTGAACAGATGAGATTTTGGTATTCAAGATGTCAGACTAGTCTGACCATGTCAATGACTGGCTTTGTCTTTGACTGACCATGTCTTTGGCTGACTTTGTCTTTGACTTTGTCATTATGACAACCAATAATTTGAATCTTTGTGACCAATTATCACCAACTTTTATTAATCCCCATCTCTAGAATCCATAACTTTTTATTCAATGAATTATTCAATAACTCAACTAACATTTATTAGTCCAACAAGTTTGTATCCCACAATCCATTTTGGGTACTGACGTGTTATGTCAAGCCAAATCTGGTTTAGGTAAAACCGCTGTGTTTGTCTTGTCTACTTTACAACAATTGGAACCAGTTGCCGGTGAAGTTTCTACTTTAGTTGTCTGTCACACTAGAGAATTAGCTTACCAAATTCGTAACGAATATGCTAGATTCTCCAAGTATATGCCAGATGTTAAAACTGAAGTCTTCTATGGTGGTACTCCAATTAATAAAGATGTTGCTAGAATTAAAAATAAGGAAACTTGTCCTCATATTATTGTAGCTACTCCAGGTAGATTACATGCTTTAGTAACTGAAAAAGCATTAAGATTAAACAACATCAAATCATTTGTTATTGATGAATGTGATAAAGTCTTAGAATCTATCGATATGAGAAGAGATGTTCAAGATATTTTCAGAACTACTCCACATCAAAAACAAGTTATGATGTTTTCAGCTACTTTATCACAAGAAATCAGACCAATTTGTAAGAAATTCATGCAAAATCCTTTAGAAATTTATGTTGATGATGAAGCTAAATTAACTTTACATGGATTACAACAATTCTATATTAAATTAGATGAAAAGGATAAGAACAAGAAATTAAGTGATTTATTAGATTCTTTAGAATTTAATCAAGTTATTATTTTTGTTAAATCAACTCAAAGAGCTAATGAATTAAACAAATTATTATGTGCTTGCAATTTCCCATCAATTGCTGTTCATTCTGGTTTAAAACAAGAAGAAAGAATTGCTAGATATAAGTCTTTTAAAGAATTTAACAAGAGAATCTGTGTTTCTACTGATGTCTTTGGTAGAGGTATTGATATTGAAAGAATTAACTTGGCCATCAATTATGATTTACCAAATGAAGCTGATCAATACTTACATAGAGTTGGTAGAGCTGGTAGATTCGGTACTAAAGGTTTAGCTATTTCATTTGTTGGTACTGAAGCTGATGAAGAAGTATTAGAAAAAATCCAATCCAGATTCGATGTTAAAGTCACTGAATTCCCAGAAGGTGGTGTTGATCCATCTACTTATATGAACACTTAGGTTCTATAAGAAAAAGTGTATAGTTTAAAAGTTGTAGTTGATGTACATTGTAGTTTATATGCTCTTCTATTTGTGCGCTATTTGTGAGCTATGCTTCAAGCAAGCTTCGTCTATGATACGGTAAACGTACGATAAGTCTGATTTAGGAATCAAGAACCATTCTATGTGAATATTATAGGAATCGTTAGCTGAACAGTTCTTACAGTAGATTATACCTTTACCGTACTTTCTATGTAGAAGTCTATGAATCTCTGCTTCAGCCACCGCTAACAGACTACTGCAGTAGAATCCGTGATTCTGAAACAGGTGATATTTCGTTTTAAGTTTAAGTTTTCGAAATAATGACGACAATTTGTATGACTTTATAAACTTATCAGTGCTCGGATTCACCACTAGAATATCGTGTTTGCACTTATTCTCCCACTGCTTTATTCGCTGAGGAATGTCTTGTGAGGTCATCCCCACTTTCAAGAATATATACGGCAGCTTCTTCAACTGATAATTATTCCAATCAGTGTTGGAACTGTTAGGTAGATTCTGCACTGCAAACCAGTTTGTTTGTTTTTCCTGGAAGAACTTCGCCAACGTATAGATATATATGTATCCAGACGATACCGGAGCTAGTTGGTGATGATGGCAGTATGTATCATTTGTTCGTAGCTTGCATCTTGTACCTTTCGTAGTAATTCCCTTACACTGATTCATCGTACCACATGATTTGGTGCTATATATTTTGCGAGGCTGATTTGCGAGGCTGCAAATTATTGCGTCTGACTCCACAGTTTTCCCTATTTATATGGAGTAAATCCTTTAAACTTACACTCAATTACGACAATGGTTAAATTTGAAACTTTACAATTACACGGAGGACAAGAAGTCGATACCGCCGTCAGGGCTAGGGCTCCACCCATCTATGCTAGTTCATCATTTGTTTTTAAAGACAGTGAAAATGGTGCTAACTTATTTGCGTTGAAAGATCCTGGATTCATCTACTCGAGAATTGGAAATCCTACCAATGATACTTTTGAAAAAAGAATTGCTGCATTGGAAAACGGAAGATCGGCTTTATCTGTTTCTTCAGGACAGGCTGCTCAATTCTTAGCACTTACTAGTTTGTGCCATGCTGGTGACAATTTCGTTACGTCCTCGTATCTTTATGGGGGAACTTATAACCAATTCAAGGTTTATTTCAAGAAATTCAACATCGAAGCCAGATTCGTCACCGGAACCAATCCCCAGGATATTGCCGATAAAGTAGATGAGAAAACCAAGGCCATTTACGTTGAATCTATTGGGAATCCTAAGTACATTGTTCCAGATTTTGAAAAGATCTCTAAAATCGCTAAGGAAAAGGGAGTCCCACTTGTTGTTGACAATACTTTTGGTGCTGGTGGATACTTGATTAAGCCAATTGATCACGGTGCTGACATTGTAGTCCATAGTGCTACTAAATGGATTGGAGGTCATGGTACAACTATTGCTGGAGTTATCGTTGATTCTGGTAAATTCCCATGGAAAGATTACCCAGAAAAGTTCCCACAATTCAGTCAGCCTTCTGAAGGATACCATGGATTAGTATTCAATGATGCTTTAGGTCCTGATGCTTTTGGAATCTATACTAGAGTTGAAGGATTGAGAGATGCTGGTCCAGCTTTGAATCCTTTTGGTGCTTTCTTATTGTTACAAGGTTTAGAGACTTTATCATTAAGAGTTGAGAGAGAAAGTGAAAATGCTTTGAAATTAGCTCAATACTTTGAAAAATCTCCTTATATTAAATCAGTTAGTTACTTAGGTTTGCCAAGTCATGAAAGCCATGAATTGGCTGCAAAATATTTGGAGAGTACAAAGTATTATGGTGCTTGTCTTTCGGTTGAAGTTAAACCTTTTGATAAGCCAGCAGCTGATGAATTCAAAGAAGCAGCTCCTCAAGTTGTAGACAATTTGAATTATTTCAGTAATTTAGCCAATGTAGGAGACTCAAAATCATTGGTAATTGCGCCTTATTTCACTACTCATCAGCAATTGTCTGAACAAGAAAAACTTGATTCTGGTGTGACTAAAGAATTGATTCGTTTGTCTATTGGTACTGAACATATTGATGATTTAATTGAAGATTTTGAACAGGCTTTCAAGAAAGTCTACGGTTGAAGAATGCTAGAATTTATATTTAGATAACGTTAATATTATAAACTTTTGGATTTGTAGAAAATACGTCCTAATAATACTTGTATGACAATCGATAATAAAAGCATTATTTGTAAGTATTTGTAGCCACTTCCACAAGTAATTTCTGCCAAACTCAATTTATTTAAGACTCCACCTAATTTAGAGTAGAATCTGAATTGACCAGCCCAAGAACAAAAGAAACACATTAATTGAATGGATTGAATACCATTCATTAGTATAAGAGTTCTCATATTTAAGAACTTAGCGTTAAAGAATACCATCGATGCTGATAAAAGTAAACTTATAAAAGTAATTGACGATATCCATACGGATATTTTAGGGTAATTCTTCATGAATTTCCCATAATTCTCAATATCGTAAGCACTCTTGCCCATTAGCAATGAGTTTTCATCGAAATGTTTAGGATAAACTCCAGTTTTCTTCGATTCATAAAACATTTCATTCATATTCGATATAGTATGAGAAAAAGTCACTTGCAAACTGTGAATAATTGATGACGAATTCTCAGATTTGGAAATATTTGCAAGTTGTAAACCAATATCTTGAATGAAGCATCCAAAGATATTCAATCCGTCAGTTTCACGATAATAAGCTGTTTTGGTACTATTAGCTAAAATCTTTGAATACCCATGATAATAGAAATTGAAGCCTGTGCTATAATCAAACGTATCGATATTATTAAGTGCAGCATCATCAGAAACAACGTTAAAGTCTTGAGCTAAGAACGATACTATTTGTAATGACTGTTTCATACCATCTAAAATAGCAGCTGTTTCGTTGTTCCCTTTCTTCATAACAAGGTGGAATTGTGGATTTGAATGATCATTTGGAAGGTAAATGTTTTGAATTAAAAGCACAAACGAGACGATTAATGAAATAAAGATGAAGAATATTGGTTTGGATCTTAATGTTTGTGGTCTTCTATATTCATAGAAATCTTTTTCAGACAACTTGATGGCCATTTGAATGAATTTAACAGGAGAGAACTAAAGGGTATTAAAAATGAAAGTAGTTTAAAAGGAAACTAATTAATTGAAGATAGTAATTATTTATTTCGTGAGTCCTAAATAGGCAAGTAATTTTGTTTGTGATTTCCTATTTAGGAAATGTTATTGTTTGCATCGAATTTTTAATTTATTTAGTCTCGGCTTATGTAAGAAGTTGTCACTCTTTTAGATACGAAAGCTATTGGCATAATAAGTTATAAAAAGAAAGGGCAAAAGAAAGTGTCACAAAAAGAAAGTGGTGTTTCACATAAGATGCCAGAAACGGCACTTGAAACGGCACTTGAAACGATTTAAAGTTTTAGATACTCGATCTGACGATAGTGCTGCTGGCTATTAAGGAGTGAGCAAGTATTATTGGTGAAGACTAGTAGAGATGACTAAATATGGCCTGACTCTGATCGTATCGTCTCTGAATCACGACAAAATGCCTTATTTAGGCACATCATCCAAATATAGTGATCCATTTTTAACTTTTTCCTTAGTTCGCTTCCCCAGCCATCGACTCCTGTTATGGTATCACTTGAGGTTTATGGTGTCATTTTATGACAACCAGCCTAGTTCGGCTAGAAAATAGACAAAATGATTCAGCTCATCTGAATTAAAGTTAGAGTTTGTTCTTTGATGTTTCTGTCAACCAGGAACTGCAAGAACTGTAAGCAGACAGAAGATTAACTGAGACAGAGTAATACGACTAGAGTCGTATTCTTAGCCTGCCTTGTGCAGATGACTATTTTTTACCATCAAATCGCCTTGCACGTAATCTCTAATAAAGTAAGAGTCAAATGTCGTATCAGGGAGTTTGAAGTGATGTTTCAGACTAAATCAGTCATCTGAATCAAAGGTTTGTTAACTCGTAAATTTCAGTTGCGGTCGTCCAGACGATCCTCAACTCCTTGCATAAAAAATGATGCCCTAGCACAAGTCAGTAAAAGAAATAGTAAAACTCATGCAGTTGCTACCCCCTTGTTTAACGTTGCTTATTGTTCTAATTACAAATCTCTCAGTCTCCCTGTCAACTGCTCTCAGACATCATTTCTCACTGAAAACAGTTGCAAAACCTTTACCTCAAACTACCTCCTTCAACCCCTTCCATACAGCAGCGGAGGGTTGTGCAGCCAAGCCCATAAGGAAGGAGTGCCTAGTATTCCATGCTTGATCTATTCTTAGAAATAAACAATGGATTCTAACAATAACTCAAACCGCACTTCCCTTTTTGCAACTTCAGCCAGCAACCTTTAAACCTTCCATTGAACTAATTTAAAAACGACAAATGTCACTCAATTGTAAATCTTATAATATAACATAGAAGGGCACGTTACCTATAGTGATATCTATTAATTGAATCTACAAATGAAACAGAGGTTAACGTCTTTTGATGCACCAAATCCCATACCTGCATCAATAGACAGTTTAGATTTATCTCATGCAATTTCAACTTTCAAACCAGGAAATCATGATCTAGATGATATCCCTGGAATCCCAGTTATTAGGAAAGACGGTAGATTGAAAAGATTTGTTAATAAAAGAGTGGTTAGTATGCCGTTATTAAGGCAAAAAGATTTACCTTTACCCCCTGTAGAGGGATTCCCGCCTTTAGAGTTTCCTAGTTTTAGCTCGAGCCCACAATTATCATTAAGCCCCCAACATAGTGGATCCCAGCTACCGATGAACAACAGGTCGATATCGTTGAATATTCATAGGTTTTCCATGTCTGAATTTAATGATTCTAATGAGGAATTGGATAGTCTTTTTTCTGATCATAAGTCGGGGGTCTCTTCCGGCACGACAGAATCTGATACTTCTGCCGCTAAATCATTATTAGAAGTAGTGGAGATTTATCAGAACGGGAGTGAAGAAAGTCTCGCCGAAAGTATTTATTCATGCAAGACTGGTACAATGTCAGACATTACTGCTAATTATATCAGAGATGAGATTCCTGTTTTGGATGCTGCTCCAACTTTTAATTCTGTTGACGAAGTTACTAACTTCGATACTGTGAGTGTTAAAGATAGTTTATTCAGTGACAGCTCTATGGACGGCAATCCAGATATAATGCTGAGTCCTTCTAAGATGTCGTTAAATGCATCTAAAGTATCTTTGAACAAAGATTTACCTCCACTGCCTACGGATACTGTTGATTCGTCTAATTCTTTGCAGAAAGAACCTGAATTGAGAGTCAAGTTTGTTTCTGCTAATAATTCTGCTAGTTCTTTCGATAAAGACTTGCCTACTACACCTCCATTGAAGGTCATCAAGACTCGTCAACCAAAAGTTAACTTTGACACAAACTCACCCAAGGTCTTTGAATCGAGCCCTAGCAGTCCAATGGAAAGATCTTCTAGCATTCGTCATAGAAATTCGTACTCCAGACCAATTAGCATGTATGATCAAAGACCGGTGAGTATGAATATGGACGCATACAGAGGAGTTGCTAATGAAAGACCGTTATTGGAACAACCAGAAAGAAACATGGTGGAAAAACAACGTCCTATAAGTATGATTTCCAACAACTACAGTATCACATCGTTTGCATCCAATATCAGTATGCTGGAAGCTAAGAAGGGATTGAAGCAGCAAGTCAGACAAAGACCTTTCAGTTACTGTCTTGACAGTCCTAAAGACTATGGATATTCCAGATACTCCAAGCCTTTAGATACGGTCATCAAGTCTAATCCATACAGATCTGTTTCGCAGCCAAATAATGAACAATTAGCACCAACGACACCAATGACACCACCCACACCAAAAACATTGGATCCAAAGGTGTTGGCACCACCTTTTGCAGCCACATCGCCTGCAGGCCAACCTGCAGCCAAAATGTCTGCATCCCCCTCGACTCCATCAACAATAAACTTCAGAATCCCTGAACCTGAAGTAGACTATTACAGACCGTCTAAACAAAATCCTATTACCATTCAAACATTAACACCTCCACCATCACCACCTAAAAACCATACGGAACAACGTAAAGACGAACGTGTCAAACATACCATTGCCAGTTTCTTGTCTAAAGAACTACGCAAGACCAAAAGAGCACCGTCTGAAAAGAGACATAGTGGAGGGTATTTTTAAACCCAATTTAATTATTGTAGAATAATGTATTTATAGCTTAACAATCAAATCATTACCCTGATATTTTTCAATCAACTCTTTTAAATCGTATTTTTCTGCTATCTTATCGTTAATAAATCTTCCTCCTAAATAATGCACGGTATCAGGTTTAGTAAAGAACTTAGCACACGGTTTTGGAGCTGTTAAACTGACTAACATTGTAGCACCAATATCCTTATCAATTGGACCTTCATCTACATCCCATCCTGATGGGATATCTACCGAAACAATTGGAGCTATCTTATTATGATTCTCTGAAAGGAATCCAATCAATTCATCAAAAGGTGGCCTGATTGGAGGTTTAAAAGAAAATCCAAAAAGGGAATCAATTATCAATTCGACTGATCCTTGAGATAATAGTTGTTTAAGCAGACTTAAATCTTCAATTTCTGGGACATTTAAGTCTTTCAATTGTGTCATTAAATTCTGATATAAACTGATCTTGGTGGTCTTCTTAGGATAATATATAATTGGATCATAACCTTTCCACAACTTTAAATGTCTTGCAGCCACAAGTCCATCACCTCCGTTGTTTCCTGGTCCTACTAGCACTACGACTTTGGTACTGTCACCGGTGGGAGGATACTGGCGATAAATTGCCTGGGCTACCGAAAGTCCTGCTAGCTCCATCAATTGATCGATGGAGAATCCTCCTGACGACATCAATTCCTGATCCAATTGAGTGGCTGCCTTAGCTGCAAGAGTCTTGAACATGGTGGCCATACACTAAATGAAATAAATTAATACACTAAATACTAAATAAGCTAAATGTACTAAACGTACTAAAGATTAGATTGCGATTGCGAATTTCACAAATGATACTATTTATGGTAGCTTACAAGGAGTACGGATTTATTTGGTGGAACAACTTTTTCATACACTAAGAAAAATACAGGGAAGGTCTTCACATACAGGAAACCTTGCCCGTAAACACGTAGCCAGTCCTGAACAGTCAGCAGTACATAGTTAGCAGTTAACAGATAGCAGTTAATAGTAAAGTGTAATCATTCTAGACCTGTCCCAGTTCTAGAATTTAAATCCAACATTAGTACTCTCATGCCTGTGTCAGCCTGAAATGTAACAGCAGCGTGTGTTCCTGCATCTTCGATCGCGATTTCAAACGCTCGATCGACAACTAAACAATCTAGAATAAAGACACAGTTTCATCTATTTCCAGATACGAACACTGTTTGACTGTACCACTAATCCTGTTAATACCACGCAAGTAAGATGGATGAACTGTACAGCTACGAATCACCATCAATGGTGTCTCAATCTCCAATGATCAATTACAGAAAAGATGCAAGAAAAGGTGTCAAGTTTACGTTCATGGTCGTGGGAGAACTGGGCACTGGAAAGACTACATTTGTCAACAGTTTATTGAATAAGAAGGTTTTGAATCATAGATTTGAAAATCCTAATCGGAATTCAACTGTTGTAGAAACGAACACGATTTCATTTACCAGTGCTAAGTCTGTAGCTTTGCCTAATACTAGTATTTTAACCAAGACTGAATTCAATCCAAATAC
The DNA here is from genome assembly GCA_030566005.1 of Yamadazyma tammaniensis. Classification (NCBI taxonomy): domain Eukaryota; kingdom Fungi; phylum Ascomycota; class Pichiomycetes; order Serinales; family Debaryomycetaceae; genus Yamadazyma; species Yamadazyma tammaniensis. The sequence goes on along the minus strand of JAJMHK010000004.1, from coordinate 770,185 downwards.
CGCAAATGAAGAGCCAGGAATTGCTTTGACTGAAACTAAAATTGAAATTGTTGATGATGCTAACACGAAATTACAGTTGACAATTATTGATACTCCCGGATACGGTGATAATTTGAACAACGAAATCTGTTTTGTTGAAATTGAAAATTATCTCAAACAGCAATTCGATTTAGTATTGGCAGAAGAAACTAGAATTAGAAGAAACCCAAGATTCGTCGATACTAGAGTTCATGTTATGTTATATTTCATCACTCCTAATGGACACGGATTGAAAGAATTAGATATAAGTTGTATGAAACGATTATCTAAATATGTTAATGTTATCCCAGTGATTTCTAAAGCTGATTCATTTACTGAAGATGAATTAAAATTCTTTAAGAAACAAATCAGAATAGATATTGAAAGATTCAATGTACCAATTTTCCAATTTGATAATTATTTGAATGAATACGATGAAAATGAAGATTATGACTTAATTCAAGAATGTAAATACTTGGCTAAAATTCAACCTTTTGCTATTATAAGTTCTGAAGATGAATTTGAAGTTACTGATACTAAAAGTGGTAAATCTAAAATAGTTAAAGCAAGACAATATCCATGGGGGATTGTCGATATAAATAATCCAACATTTAGTGATTTCCCAGTATTAAAATCAGTATTATTAGGATCTCATTTACAAGATTTGAAAGATTTAACTCATGATTTCCTTTATGAAACTTATAGAACTGACAGATTAACTAAAGTAACTGGTAGAGAAGATCTTGATGAAGAAGAAGAAAGTGAATTCCATGATTCAAAGGAACAACATTTACCTGAATCAACAGTTCCATCGTTATCTAATTTAGCTCAATTGACTTCTTCGTCACATGCTCTTAATTATGATACTTCAATAGCAGATGAAGAAGAACTGTCACGTCGTTCATCGACATCATCAAGAAAACCAAAATCAATGCTTTTAGATGATGCAAAAGATTCTAATTCAACTGAAGTTCCATCACCTAAAGTTAGAGATAATTCATCATTTACTTCATCCACATCAACAGTTTCATTAGATAATTCACCAAGGAATTTGAACACTAATAATCCAGGGTTTAAACGTTTATCGATTGCTCCTCAAAGAAATCAATTAAGACAAATAAGTGAAACAGTTCCTTATGTAATTAGACATGAAAGAATTTTAGAAAGGCAACAGAAATTAGAAGAGATGGAACTTGCAAGTGCTAAAGAATTAGCTAATAGAGCTGCATTATTGGAAAAGAGAGCAGCTGAATTAAAGGCTAGAGAAAGAGCATTAAAAAAGAGAGCTTCTGACCACCAAAAATTAGAAGATCTGAAGGTTGAAGATACTGTGGAGGATGCTGAAGATACTGTTAAAGATGATACCGTTAAGGATGATACTTTTGAAGATGATGCTGTTAAAGAAAAAGATGGGAATACGTCGATGATTCGTAAAGAGGAAACATTGACGGATTTGCATTCGATTGTATCACAAAGATGATGTAAAAATATACAGACTGTAGTGTAGAAGGAGCATATTCTCTTGGATTTTCAGCATCAAATGAATCTGGACAATTATATAATGAATTTTCCGATAAAGAGCTAACAGCACTGAATGGTACTGGATTCGTGGGTCTATTCTGACTAATCATTACCAACTTAGGAATAGTATCGATGAATGTGCTACTCGTATAGTTTACATAATTTCTATAATGTATGTTTTCTGGCAAAATGCACTGTCAATGGTGTAATTGCACTGTGAATGCAGTAATAAATGCTCTATAGTACCATTGTAGTAAAGTAAAGTACAACGAAGCAGTTTAGAATCAACTAAAATCTACCCTAGAACACGCTAAAGTATCAATAACAAATACAAGTTACTAATACGCTGACAAATCACAATAAACTGATTCTCTAATATAAAATAAAAGACTCTATAATGTACACAAAATGTAAAGTAAATACAAGGCAAATAGAATAGCACAAAAGGCTCTACAGAACACACCACAAAAACAATACCAATACCCTAGATGCTTACGAAACTCGAAAACACGCTATTTATTATTTAGATTGGCAAATAAACTGAATGTAAATTGATATCTGTTAAATATGCTGAGGTCGTGCGCGCCCCCACTGATCCATAAAAATTCTCACTAACATACTATTCCTTATTGATCATTTGTATCTTACCACGATATAAATTAATAGATATCTCCCCATTGTAAGTCGTCAAACAGAGGTTTGACGTAATACAACCAATTAATTAGTACATACACTCCATTACATAATCAATCTTTAACATTAACATGGATATCGCCCAGATATTAGAAAATGCCATTCTCGGCACCAACGCTGTCACTAGAAGTCAAGCAGAAGCCGAATTAAATCAAGCAGCTGAAACTAGATTTGTTGATTATATTGGTCTTTTGACTCAAACTTTGGGCGATGAATCAGCCAAAACTGAAGTTAGAATGTTGGCTGGTATAGCATTAAAGAATCAATTGGTAGCAAAAGAGCCTACAACAAGAGCAAGGTTCCATGAACGTTGGTATAATTTAGCAGAGCCTGTTAAAACTCAAGTCAAAGATACGGCCATTGCCAGTTTGCTTTCAGAAGATGAAAGAGTTGGAGGTTCGGCGGCTCAATTAGTGGCCGCAATTGCTGAGATAGAATTACCATTAAACCAATGGCCTCAATTAATCAGCTTAATGATTGAAAATACAAAAGCTCAGAATGCCGTTCATGTTAAGAAAGTATCTTTATTAACTATTGGATATATATGTGAAGCTTTAAATCCTAATGACCCAAATGTACTTGAGCAAGCCAATGGAATATTAGTTACAATTATTCAAGGTGCTCAAACTGAAGAAGATGATACGGTAAGGCTAACTGCATTGAATGCATTGGTGAACTCGTTAGAGTTTATTAGATTCAATTTCGATAAAGAAGGTGAACGTAATTATATTATGCAAGTTGTATGTGAAGCCACGCAAGCAGATAATGTTGATTTACAAGAAGCTGCATTTGGATGTTTAGCTAAAATAATGGCTTTATATTATAGATACATGTCAGTTTATATGGAAAAAGCCCTTTTCAACTTGACAGTTTCAGGTATCCAAAGCCCTAATGATAGAGTTGCTTGTATGGCAATAGAGTTTTGGTCATCTGTATGTGAAGAAGAGATTGATTATTCAATGCAAAGAGAAGAATTAGGTGATGATTATGCACAGAATTTAGTTAGTTACAACTTTGGACTTCTTGCGTTACAATCTACTTTACCTGCTTTATTACAAGCTTTAACAAGACAAAATGAAGATCCTGAAGATGATGATTGGTCAGTGTCGATGGCTGCAGGTGCATGTCTTCAATTATTTGCCCAAAATACTGGGAACTATGTTGTTGAACCTGCATTAGGGTTTGCTTCTTCTAATATTGGTAGTCAAAATTGGAGAGAAAGAGAAGCTGCAGTTATGGCGCTTGGTTCTATTTTAGATGGACCTGATTTGGAAAGTTTAAGAGATCCAATAAATTCAGCTTTACCTCCAATTGCTAAATTAATTCAAGATGATTCCTTACATGTAAGAGAAACTGTTGCTTGGTGTCTTGGTAAAATTGCTGAAATTGCTATTGGTGCATTAGATTTACAAAATCATTTACCAACTATCTTAGACGCTATTTCTTTAGGATTAAAAGATCATCCTAAAGTTATCACCAATTGTTGTTGGACATTCATGAATTTGGTTGAGCAATTATGTACACAAGGACCAAATGAAAGAAGTACTGTATTATCTCCATATATCGAACGTATTGTTCAAGCATTAGTTGATTTATCTAATTTAAATGATAATGAAGGTAGTTCAAGAGATGCTGCTTTTGAAGCTTTGTCGGTGTTTGTACAAACCAGTGCTCAAGATTCTTTACCAGTTATTTACCATATGGCAGAAGATGCTATTACTAGATTAGAACAAACAATTGTTCAAACTGAACAACAATCACATTCCTTAACTCCAGATATAAGAACTAATATCGAAGATTTACAGACTAGTTTATTATCATTATTAACTACAATTGTCAGAAGACTTGATCATGAAGCAATTCAAGCTAGTGATAGGTTAATGACAGTGTTTATTAAATTATTAAGCATTTTAGAGCCAAATGCATTAATTGAAGAAGATGTTTTCATTGCTATTTCAGCAGTAGCTACTGGAGTTGGTTCAGATTTCTTGAAATATATGGATGCTTTCTTACCATACTTAAGTAAGGCATTAACTAATACTGAATCACCAACTGCTAATACAGCTGTAGGGATTGTAGCTGATTTAGCTCATTCATTAGGTTCATCAATTGAACCTTATTTAGGAGGGTTGATGAGATTATTAGGAGATAATTTCAGTAATAATCAAGTTAAAAGATCATTAAGACCTACAATTTTATCATGTTTTGGACATTTAGCTACTTCATTAGGAAGACAATTTGAAGGATACGTTGAATTTGTTTTATCTATGTGTAGTGTAGCTAATAGTATTCCAGATGATGGTAGTAGTGATACTGCCGATTTCTTATTTAATATGAGAGAAGCTGTATTAGAATGTTATTCAGGAATTGTTGGTGGAATGCAAGATAATCCAGAAATCTTATACCCACATATAGGAGAGATTTTCCAATTTTTACAATTTACAGCGGTTGATATTGATTTAATTAGTATTGAATCAATTGCATCATCAATTGTAGGATTGTTAGGAGATATTGCTTCGATGTATCCAAGAGAACAATTTAAACAAGTTTATGAACAACCATGGGTTACTGAAGTAATTAAAAGAACAAGAGCTAATCAAACTTTCAGTGACAGTACAAGAAATACCGCCAGATGGGCCAGAGAACAACAAAGGAAACAAATCCAAATTTAAAAACATATAAAAATACCTCTTTACCTCTAATGAATCTCTAATGTCTTTCATCTTATATATAATTCTGCATCTAATATATATTTAATCTTGATCTAGATATTTCCTATTTAAGTTAATTAATAGGCGACGCGATGATGAGTTGATAAAAGTTTAATTTTAAGGCGAACTTTTTACAGTTGTCTCGGCAAAATTAATGCTACGTATTCGTTACGTTCATATTTTGTGTTTTTGTCTTTTTTCTGTTTTCTATTTTTTCTCTATTTTGTATTTTTCACTATTTACAGGTATTTTATATAATTTTTCACCTACTTTCTCTTACAATACATTATTTTTTTTTTCAAGAGAGCTTTTATAATCATTCATATAAAAGCCAGGCTCCAAAAAAGAGCACAGCAGGTTCGTAACCTTCTCTAACAAGAATTAAACCCTCATCGCCATTGCTCCTGTGGAATGTTGTATGGAATTGTACAAATTAAATGTACGCGAAACTAAATAGGAATAATTGATTTTACTCTATTGAGAAAACTAACCATTTTGCAGCTTAAACTCGAGCTGGAAGTTTAATACGAAACGTAGGTCCATTGTCAGTTGTTCTTGGCTGCACTCCATTGTTACGCCTATTAAATTTCACCAGGGTTCATTTATAGAGACGAATTCCCCTTCGTCGAACTCATCACCTTTAATATGCCTACATTTATTGCTGACGAAAAATATTCTCCGGTCCCATTTGACTTGACGTATGTGGTATACGAACCTCACGACCCTATTGGGGTGATCTGTGTGCATCTTTCGTTGTTCCCAATCTATAATATGGTATTCTATGCATCATGGTTTCTCTTAACTAGAGAAATCGAACCAGTAGTGGTTGTAGGAGGTCATTTAGTCAGTGAAATCATTAATAAAATAGCTAAGAGGCTTTTAAAGGAACCAAGGCCTGATTTCCACAAAGATTTCGGCACCGGATCTTTGACTTACGGTATGCCTTCAGCCCATGCTCAACATATGGGATTCTTTGCTGGTTACTTTATATGCATATTATTGTTTAAAATCAAGTATCTTCTGTCGATCCAAAGATACTTAGGATGCATGGTTCTTGGCTTGTGTAGTTTGGGCGTATGTTTTTCCAGAGTATATTTATTGTACCATACAGCTCAACAGGTTTTAGTAGGAACTTTATTTGGAGTTTTCCTTGGGATGGGATTCTTTTTAGTTAGTTCGATTTTACGTGATTTAGGCGTGGTTGATTGGGTGCTAAGTTGGCCTTTTATTAGGTACTTTTACGTCAAGGATCTGTATTTCCATGCATACCAGAGTTTTAAAGATGAGTATGAGTATTACGTTTCATTGAAGAGTTCGAAGCAACTTGGAGAGGTTAAGATATAGCAGCACGTACATAAGTAGCAGGATAGCCACTTAATAGCCACAGCTACATACTAGCACACAGCTTCACAATACAGGCTAGATACGAGAAACGAAGCTAATATAGAATTATGAGAGAGAGAAGAAACTGTTGAGTTTCTTTGTAAATGTATAATAGATTACTAAAAGTCATCCCACTCGTCGTCTTTCTTCTCTTTCTTCCCGCCACTAACAGACGTCAAGTTCGTCTTTTGATCAGGTTTTTGAAACCCAAACGCAGTTTCTACTTCTTGTTTCTGTTCGTCGTTCAAATTTAACCCTTCAAAGAACTTACCAAATTTAGTATCAACAGTTTTATTAAATCCATTGGTTTGAATCTCTTTAGTGAAAGTCTGGAACGTTTCTTGACCGTATTTCCCAGTTTCTTGCATTCTTTGTCCAAACTGAGCCATTGCTCTTTGAGTATCATGAGAAAGATCACTTTGTTGAATCTGGTTCAATCCAGGCTTAATCACTGATTCATTAACTTCATTAACTGATTTAGCCACAGTCAGTGAGAAAAGCCCCCATCCTTTAGAAAGGGTTCCAAAAGGATCAGACTGTAAATTGTCTAAGGTAAATGACGAGAATGAACCTTTGGCACCGTTACTGTTTGAAGCAGCTGGGGTATTACCAAATCCTCCATATTTACCACCTTGCGATGGGGGTAAATGGTCGGGTCTGGCATCGTTAGCATTACCTAATTCAGCGAAATAAGCTTCGTTCTTGATCTTTTGATCATTAGACAATTTAGGTGCTTGACGGCGACTCTGAATGGAATCTTGTGGTTGATTCAAGCTGGCCGTTGAACTATTATGAGAACTGTTAGCAGTCTCTTTGGACGGCAAGGTTTGCCCCAGATGATCTTTAGCAACAAACTCTTTGCCTTCAACTAAGCAAGTCAATTTTTCCTTGTAGTCTTCAGCAACATAGTTGTCGTATTTCACTTTAGGAGGCAAGGTCAAATCAACACCGTTGTCTTGGAAATACAGCTTCAAAGCATCGTTGCCACCGTGTTCCATTCTTAACACCTCTTCAGGCTTAAACTGATCCATGGTGATAGATCTGACGAAAGAGATGTGTACTCCTAAACCTCTGTGGACACCAGCACATTCAAGACAGATGAATATACCGAATTTTGGTGAGGCCCATTGTGGGTTTGGGGCTCCACAGTCCACACACTTTTTGTTGCCTCCAGTTTTCTGTAGTACTAGTAATTTTCTTCTAGTTTCAGGGTCGATTGACATTGATAACAATTGGACGCGAAATCAGTGCTATGGTACGTTAGCACCATAGCCGCACCTCTTAGGCAGCTCATCTACCACCGTGGCAGATCTCTGAATGTACAGTACAATGTACTTTGTACATTCAAAGTACATTCAAAGTATATGTTTAAATCAGACTTACTTGTGCACTCATACCTGTATGATTAGTTATCTACACATACATTCTTCTGTACTGGCATAAATCCTAGTATTCGTCTCATAGGCTTCTTAGTACAAACACTTGTCAAGCTGTCATGTATAGAGAAGAGGAATCACATAATAAAGTCTACAGAGAGAGCATTCATGTTCAGTCTTTAGAATTGTTTGCATATATTCGCATACTAAGCAGTAAATTTTAGATCTTTTGGTGATATCTCTTGGTGATATCTTACGGTGATCTTACGGTGATGTGTTAAGGCCAGAACGTTCTGATGTGCTTCGTACATCAGATCTTAGAGTTGGGGTCCGTATTTCCCCTAATAATATTAACAGGATATCCCTCTTTTGCTGGGAACGTCCCCGTATGCCAGACTCCTCCGTCTACTATATGAACAGTCCCCGTAACATAGCTTGCAGCCTCTGAAAATAAGTAAATAGTGGCCTGTGCAATGTCCTCTACTCTCCCCTTGCGCTGTAATGGGATCTTTGACCCCGAAGTGGGCTGTCCTGCTGACAATCTAGTCTCACCTTCTGTTCCCTGAATAAATCCTGGTGCTAAACAGTTAGATCGAATGCCTAGCGGGCCCAATTCCACCGCCAAGGCATTCGACAAGGCGTCCACACCTGCCTTAGCTGCACCAACGTGAATTTGGAAGGGGATCCCATAGTAATGTAACGTAGCACTGACAAATATAATGGCACCTTTATTCTTTCTCAACTGTTCAAATGTCGCCTTAACAGTATTGAAAGATCCTAATAAATCAATTGATACTACCGACTTGAATGCATTCGACAGAAGATGGTTGAAATCGCTTAAGAAATTCCCTGCTGCTCCGGCTATAACATAGTCAATTCGGCCTAATTCTCTAACTGTTTTGTCTACTGCCTTAACTAGTGACTGCACTTCCCTCACATCGGTGTTGCTGCACGATATGACCTTGGCTCCTGGTCTTAGTTGGCTGATTTCCCGGGCGGCGGCATCAGTCTTCTGGGGATTTCTGCCTATAATTGCAGCATTTGCACCAAGTAGAACCAATGCTTCAGTTTGGGCTCTGCAAATAGTTCCTGCACCACCCGTTACAAATGCAACTTTGCCTTTGAATAGGTCGGGTTTCCATGGCCCGTTGGTGATGAAGCTGTGATCTAAACTTAGATGAGTCATTCTTGTTTTCAGGTTTAAGTATAATTGTGTGGTGATTATGTGTTGATTGAGTGATTATTCTTGTGATTTTCGTGCGGCTCGCAAAGTGTGGAGATATATTTGAATACGAGGTATTCAGATATTGAGTTATCTTATATATTATGTTAAACTGTCAAGCATGTGACTCATTATGGTCTTACATATACAGAACATTAGTTAAGCAATCAAACTGGCAAGCAATTAAACTACATAGTTAAATAGCAATCACATAATTATAAATTACATAGTGAAGACTTAAGATAAATTACATAGTTAAGACTTAAGATAAATAGTAATAAGTAATATACATCTATAATACGATTTCTTGCATAAGCTATGGTACACTTTCTCTTGGACATATATAAGACCAATACAGCTACGTCTTCTCTTTCTTCTTAGGACTCTCGTCAGCTTCATCTCTCTGTCTCTTTTCTTTCTTACTCTCCTTCTTGCTCTCCAAGACATCAATATCTCTTTGAATCTCTGCAAACAAGTTCTTGGCCTCCCCATTCGTAGGCTCATTCTGACTGAGTTTGCGGAACAAGTGTATATCTTCGTCATCAAATCCATCATCATAATAATCATTATCGTCGTCATATTCATCTTCTTCCCTAATATCTCCGTCTGTTGCTAATTCTCCGTTCCCGTTCATCAGGACATTCGTACTATCCAATTGACTGTGTAATTCAATGAGTTCTCTTCCAGTCTCGGGATAACTGAGTTCATTCAAACAGAAGTCTTTATAGTTGTCGTAGATATGCTTTATAAGCACTTTGAATGTTGCTTTGTTGCCGATTCTTACATCGTTTAAAACTTCCAACAACGAAAGACAGGTGGAATTTGCTAGATTATTCTCGTGGTTGACTTTCTGGAAGAACCTGAAGAACTCATCAATGACATTATGGTTGATGATGTACTGCAAGTAGAACTTATCGTTTATGGCGAGGATGTTGGATAAACAAGTGACGACACTCAACTTCAATGTCATCTTACACCTAACCAGTAATAATTTGCTGATACCGAGGATGATATTGTTATCTAAGAAGAATGGCCTCTGCAAGTTATTATCGTGAGTCATTATACAGAAGGAAAACAATTCACATAATTGCTGGTATAAGAGCTCATCAGCATTGACTTTGGCCACACATTCTTCGGCAACTTCTCCGTCTTTGGAGATCTTCATCAAGTTCTCGTATAGAATAGGTGCTACTTCGTTATAAAATGCCTTGAAGTAGTCTTCAGTGCTGATATCGTTAGACGTACCACTGCTGGCTTTAATGTCGGGAATAGCACCATTTTCATCGATCTTTCCAATATTTGAGCCTAGCAAATTCTTTAATGCTTCGAATGCCTGAGTCTTTATGCCGAAATTGCTCTCTTTTAGCAACACTTGCGACAATAAAGTCATAAGTGTCATATCATCCGACAATTTCAAGCCCAATTCTTGCTCTTTCGGTTTGGTTTGCTCATCGTTTTCCAATGAATCGTGGTAATCCATTGGTGGCTCGGAATTATCAATCGATTCCCCATCAATAGAATTGACTAATGAAACATCCTGTTCGATAATACTCACAATCAATTCAGTTCCTAGCACTTTTATAGACAATTGGTTGTCGTTCAAGGCGAACTTGATCATATCGAATAAGCCGTTCGAGATAAGCAACGAGAAGAAATCTGTGCGTTTAAAACTCTGGAGGTTCTTAGTTAGTAGAACATACTGATGGATCAATTTAATACCATTTCTCTTTAGTTCTGTGTCGTCCGAGTCTGAGTCGGCCTTGTAGTAACTGAATAAACTCTCTAAGAAGTTATTATTATTCTTGGAATCCTTTAAGAAATCTATTATGGCTATCTGATTTAAATGAATCAAGGTATTCAATAAGTTGAATGTTTGATCGTCAATGAATCGTGCAAGAATCACATCCTTCAAAAAAGTGAGATAGTAGTCTTTCTTGAAGATATTCATATCGTTATCATCATTAACTATTGGTAAATTTATAACAGTTTTGAATCGGGATTTATTGACCAAGAAGTCTCGTAAACATGATTTCTGATTGGGGAATTCTGCATCGTATTCTAGTATGCTTATTAGCCCCAAGATCTTTGATTCCGTCGACAAGAAATCTTCTAGGATCGATGTTTCGCTGTACAAAATCAAGTTCTTGATGATCTCACTCAACGTATACAAGTTTATTAGGTTATGGTTGGCTTCGCTTTCGTCAAATACGTCGATTAACTTGTTCAAATATTCAGTTTTGGTGATGAATTTCAGTATACAGGACCGTGTATAGTTGGAAGCAGCACACTGGTTGATGATTTCCAAGATTTTCTCTAGATTATCAATGGTGGGGAGCTCCGGGTAAGTTATAGGGCCCGTAATTAGCTCTGTGATGTCGGCATTAGTGGTGGTTTCGTCACTGACTTGATTGTTGGTGATGACGTAGTACAAGGAGATGTCGGGCAGGTAGTTTTCCTGCTGGGCTTTTATGATAAACTGGCACAAGTCTGCACATCCATCAGTTTCCTGGAATGACAATGCAATGTCGTTGCCCTGGGGATCTGTCCACACAATCAAGGTATCCTGCTGACGCTGGTACTGCGTCGACCCTTCTAGAAATGCCTTTAGAATGATTTCTTCGTGATCAGTCTCACTTCTTACTAGGAAATACGGATGCTTATCGGTATCGATTTCTCCACTGCAGAAGCCGGTGCCACGGTCGATCCAGTTATCGTCTTTTAGCAAGTATACCTTGACTCGTCTGGGCACGAACTCCTTTTTGGCCCCGTCTTGTTCTTGTATGCTATTTTCCTGCTTTAGTGTGCTAGTTTCTGTACTCTGACTCTGTTGGTGACTCTCACTGCCATTCTCATCAGAAGTTATCAGCTCTATTTTACTCTGTTCGTCCTCTATTTTAGTCTGCTGCTTCTCGCTGTCGTCTGTGTCCTGTTGGGGCTCCTTCAGCTCCCTATCGGCCTCTATGTTCTCCTTCTTGCCCTGCTCCAAGTCCAATACGTTCTTGGTCATTAGCATCGTCGTCATAACACGCGTTAATTTCCCTATTTCTCTATCTATCTACACCAAATCAACTATTCGCCTTCCTTTACCTATAATATACAATTCAAATCTAGTTTGCTCGTGTTTCAATCAATAATTGTCAAGGATTAAACCGTGTTTAGTTTGCTCCTTTGCTGCAGTTATCGCGAAGATGTTTATTAACAAGACTTATAGTGAGACTAAATACATACTGCTTAGATAATGTCGGTGTCTAGTGACATAAAAGGGCAGCTGACGTAAGATTCCGAAGCCAGTCGACGTTGTCTACATCGTGGGTGTCCTCGACTTCCCCCCAGAGGTCTGTCTGGAAGATTGTTTCGAGGTTGCCTAGTTCAACGATGTCATCGATGGATTTGAAGAAGAAATCGTCGGGCCTGTTGACCTGGAGTGTGGACCGTTGGCGCAGAACGTCTGCTACGTTGGACCGGAGGAGCGTGGTGCCACAAAGGAAGGACTTGGAGGTCAAAATGGCCTTCTCTAATGCCACTAGCTCGTAGATGGAAAGATGGTTCATCCAATCAAGCACGACATTCTGGGTGGTAATGGTCTGCTGGTTGCCTCTTAGTCCATCAGTTTCACAGTCTAGCGACACGAGCTCGACTCTGCTGTCCTTTTCAGGGAGCAAGTTGCCGTGGTTGTGGGCCCATTTCGTGAAGAAGTCTTCGTACTCTCTGATTAACGGCAAGTATAGTTCGTCTTGCTTGGCTCTTAGGGCTCCGTCGTACTCGTCCTTGGTGGTGAAGATCAAACAGGTGTCTGTGTCCAAGTACCGTAACAAGCTGAGCTTTATATCGTCGATTCGGCCGACTTTAGCCACGAAATCCGAGTCCTGTTCGGCCATTTTGTTAGCGTTCTCTAAATCGATGGCTCTGGCCACCACAGAGGTCAACGGCAAGGCATTGGTCTGGATCTTTAGGCTCGGTAAGTGGGCCCATTCGTGCTGCACCATATAGGCAAGCTGTTTCTTCAGTTTGGGCACCGTCAATGGGAATCCTAGTGGAGTCTTCAACGTCTTTCCGTCCAATTGGATCTCATAGTGTTCGGTTTCAGGGTTGTAGAACGTATCGACTTTATCCCAGAATCTGGTAAGGGTTTTCGAGAGTCTGTTGGTGTCTGACTGCACGTTGTTTTCTATAGTTTGGTCTGTTCCTAGCGGCGTAGCAGGACTTTTCAGCGAGCTGGTGGCCAACGCAGCAGAAGTGCCACTGAAATGTCTGTTTGGCCCCGAAAAACTCACTTTCAAAGCCGCCATGGGCCTTAAGCTGCTCTCACCTACACTAGAAAGCCTCTTCGTGCACCCTATCAACCTCCTTGACCCACAGTACATCGGAACTCTTCCGCTAACTATCAACATTTTGGAAAATTGCGAGCATGAATACTGAAGCCTTACAGAAGCTCTTGATTGAAATGGACAACCAGCTCAACAAAACACGTGCTGAGTTGTCCATGTGCAATCTCCAGTTAGAGAGAGTAGGCACGAATTTGAATATGATTGATCAGACCAGCAAATCGTTGAAGAAAGTCTGTGATAGTAACGAGAGTGTGTGGCAGGGAGTTGGAAGAAGTTTTGTGCAGACGGACGTGGATACGTATTTGAAGAGGTTGGAGGGAGACGAGAAGGAGTTTTTGGAGAGCAGGAAGGTGTTGAAGACGAAGCAGCATTATTTGGAGACGACGTTGGAGAAGACGGTTGAGAATATGCAGAGGATAGTCAAGAATTAGACTCTTGTTAACGAACAACTTTATTAACGAAGTTAATAAGGTTGTTAAAGTCATTACATCTAATACTTTGTGAGTCAAATTGAAGAGCTCAATTTGCTTCACTTGATGGACTTGATTATTGACTGAGTCTCAATACTGTATATATTTCATAATAAATATAAATAAGACGAATTAACAATCATGAGTACTATTTGTTTTCTTTGAGTGTTAATTAGGCATAAATTAACACTCAATGCTAAATTATAATCAATTGATCTCTCTAAGTACACAGTACAATACTTAACGAGTGCTCGTCTTCACCATAATTCCAATTCAATCACCTTACAATAATTACCTTACAATTCAATCACCTTACAATTTAATCATCCCCTATTAAGCTAGAACAGTCTAGCTTACAAAGAATCTACAATCGACAAGAATCCAATACATCTATACTATCTAAAATACATACATTTAACATGTTCGCATCTACTTTCATCTGTAGTCTGATCAATGATCTGATCTGAAGGTAATCTTGAATGCTTAGTCAGGACAGTGGGTCTTGGATAAGTCTATAATGCAAGGAAATGCAAGAATTAAGGAGACAAGGAGAAATTAATGGGAGAAATGCAAGAACCTAAACAGAGGAATACCTAATAAGAAGAGCATTACACTTCGTGTAGTACTGCTCACTACTCCTCTCCGTCCAACACCCTACTCTCTATATCCCCCTCCTCTCCCTTCATTCTCGCCGTCAAAAACTCATTAATATTATCCTGCAAACTAGTAACTCTAGCTCGTAGCTGGCCCAACGCACTCCCACTGGCCTCCGTCGCCCTGTCTCTATCTTCACCACCAGCATTTATAACAAACTCAGATATCTTAGTTGTTCTCCCATTACTACTATGAGGTCCTTCTCCCACTCCGATCTCTTTCTGTGCCACGTCCGGTGCACTGTACTCTGCCTTTGGTATCAAGTCCATAGTAGAGAGAATGCGAAGATTCGCAGCTTAGAATTAGTATTGTTTAATTAAGGATCTAGACAGTAGAGTGTTTAATCTAGTAGTATAGAAGCTGACTGTTGCAGGGAGTGACACTGCACCGCACGTAGTGGACACTAAACTGCACGGAGTGCACACGAGGTGGTGTGTAGAAGATGTGCTATTTAACTAGGAATCTAGCACTGCGGGTAGTAGTAGTGATCTAGGTGTACGATCTGCTAGTGGGAGATCTGCTAGTGGGAGATCTGCTAGTGGGAGATCTGCTAGTGGGAGATCTGCTAGTGATACTAGGTGTCTAGGAATCTAGCACTACACTGCGTGTAGTACTAGTGTGAGTAATCCTGTATCGGAATCGTCTTTGCTACATTAGCATAAGCATTAAACTGAATCTCAATGATTTCATCCTCTGCAAAGTGCAACGAAGGAATATCAAAGCACGACAGCGCCATAAGATACCCATAGAACACCTTCAAGACTGTTTCGTCAGCTATAATCAAAATATCACCACTCATTCTCTCCATTTCTAAAATCAACGGCTCAATTTTAATGGCTAAATCATGATACAGTTCAGCTCTTGAAAATCTATGATGATAAGGATCTTTGATGAACTGCTCGTAGTCACTAGGATATTTCTGAGCAATTTCTGAAAGCGACATTGATCCAACAACTCCAGGATTCTTCTGTGAAAGCTGAATTCTATTACGAATGTTAATATTCTTGGACTTAAAGTACTTGGTGGTCTCGATTGTCCGTTTCTTGACCGATGTCCATACTACAAACGAGTTTTCATCCACACCATCGGCTCCAGCAGGTAAATGTTTCTCATCGACAGAGAATTGCCGTTTCAAACTGACTGTAGAAGACGAATTGGAATGTAAATTGCTGCTGGCTCCGCTAGGGAGCAAGTCGTCATCATTAAAGTAGGTCTTGCCCTGCAGTTTCAAGTAATTCATCAAAGTGTACGACAAGTTTCTCGCATAATTCTTCCCATCATTATCCAACGGTGGGTCGTCACTATAAGCCACTGAATTATTATGGCAACGGGCAAAGAAAACTGAGCCCAGTTTAATCCGTGAGTTCATCAAGAAGAACACCACTTTATTAATCAAATATCCGTAGTTGGAGTTATGCAATTCGATTCTATCGCCGAAGTTAATGAACTTAATGTAGCTCAACTTATTTTCATCGTCAACCAGCGAAAATGGCTGGTAGTATGGAGTCAAGCCCTTGATTCTGTTGCTATAGTCCTGATACGCCTTATTATAGTCCCAATTTCTGTAATCGGGAGAAGACTTTGCAGCACTTTCCATGTTCTTCAAGATGATTGAGTCATCAGTGACAGAGCTTTCAATGAAGATCGTTTGGATATTCAAGGCATGGAGTCTTTCGTTGAGCTCGGCACGGTTCTTATAGAAGGGATTCACAGCGTCGTAAATAGCAATCTGGCCCTTATCATTTTCAAAGAAGTTTAAGATATCGTTCATGCATTCGTTAACTAGTTTCAATCTTAATTTCGTGTCGTCGATGAATAGGCTCTGGTCCAAGTCGTCGAAGTTTCTTCGACGATAGTCGCCTAAATGGAACGAATGAGTTTTAACCCCTAGCCATCTTAAGTAACGGGTCAAAGACACCGACAAATGAGTCTTGCCTCGGCCTGGCAATCCTGCTAGAATTATGCAGATTTTGCCGGCATGGAAGAGTCTTCCGGACTCGGTTGAGTATAATTGAGCGGGAGATATGTGGTGGGAATCAATGACGTTGTGGACGGCATCAACGTCACTTAGTCTTCGTTTGCTGATAGATCCAGGGGGTCTTTCCATTAGGTTTGGTTTAGCAAAGTTGTCGCTGAAGGACCAGCGTTTCTGGGTGCGTTTTGATTCGAGTGGTTCTGAGCCGAAGCCTTGGGTGAGTTCGAAGTCTTCGATTGAGTGGGGGGAGGTCATATTAGTATTCAATATAATTCAATATTAAGCGAGCTTAATGTTGAATTCGCGGAGATCTAAATATTAAGCGGTAGCTTAATATTTATACTAGGCTAATATTTATACTAGCTAATATTTATACTAGCTAATATTTATACTAGCTAATATTTAATAGGTAATAGTAATAGATAGTATCACTATAAAGAGCTGCTAGCTGTGATTCAAGTATGTCACAGTTCTAGTTTGAAACCATGATGGGATTCATTAGAGTTCTCAGTGAGACTTAGTTAGCGATTATCTATTAGATCAATTGCATGCTGTATCTACTCATATCCCTACTATTATTCTTATTCTTATTACTTACTCTTAGTCGATACTTACTCTATTTTGTTACTATTACATACTCTTATTACTTATTACTTATTACTTATTACTTATTACTTATTACTTATTACTTATTACTTATTACTTATTACTTATTACTTATTACTTATTACTTATTACTAACTACTTATTACTTACTACTTACTACTTACTACTTACTACTTACTACTTACTACTTTCTATCACCTATAACAAAGCATATTCTATATTAAGTTATTTGAAGTGTTCCTGCTATTATTAGTTACTTGATTAATAGTAGATTATTGAGTAAATTTACTGTGTTAATCAGCTTACTACTTACTTCCTAGTTATTGCTATTACTTATTAATTATTGAATGGATGTCAAATTATGTAATTGCCAGCTTAGCATTATACAAATATCTTACTGATTATTATAGAATACTATTTAACTGCTATTATATCCTGCAGCTTACTCATTACTAAACTTATTAACTTATTCATTGACTTATTAACTTACTCATTAGCTTATAGTTAAGAGCATAGTCATAGTAGAGTACTTTAGTACTGTGTATTGTACTGTAGTATGTCCTCTATATTATGTCCTCTGTGATTACTGTGATTATACTAATGAATGCTGTCATACTAATGGATACTGTAATACTAATGAATTGCTGCAATACTGCTTAATTTACTACTGTCTTTTAATTTACTTCTATCATTTAATTTACTACTGCAGAATAAGAGAGCTCATAGAATAGAGAGAGCATACATTGTAGCTAACAGGGAGAGCTCTTATTAGCATAGCTAGTATAGAGATAGAGGAGAGATAGAGAAGGGCCTAGGCCTAATATCAGCATTAGCTAAAGTTAAGTCAGAGAGCAGATGGAGAAGGAACTTAATATCAGCATTAGCTAATATTAAGTCAGAGAAAAAGCCTAATAGCTAATGCTAATATTAAGTCTGATCACACTGAACAGTCTAAAGAGACTCTACATTAGCTTCGCTAATATAGACAAGTAGAATCCATTAATTTACATTCAAAATGTATGACTATAGAACATTTATTCTAATTTACCACCTTTTCTTTCAATTAAAGCTTTTCTATCTTTATCTAAATGTAATTTAGTAATAACAACCTTGGATGGATGTAAATTAATTGGGACGGAAGCTCCATTTGATTTTTCCTTTTGAACTTTATCAACTTGAATAGCAAATTTTAATCTGTAAACTGATGAAATTTTACCTTCTGATCCTTTCTTGGATCCTCTGGTAACTAAAACTTCGTCGTCTCTTCTGATTGGCAAAGATTTGATGTTGTATTTTTCTTTTAATTCTTTAGATAATGGAGCTGATAACAATCTTCTTCTTTCAATTGATGATGAAGTGAAGTAAGCTTTTCTAGCTTTTGAACGGGATGATGAAACGTCTGTTGTTAGTATAAGTTCGAGAGGACACTGGCTATTGGCGCCAGCTAGTAGGCGACTAATACTATTGAATGGCAATATTCTGCTTCTTCTTCTCTTTCTCCTTCTCTGTGCTTATTTCTATTGATTCTCTTCTTCTGCTCATGCTTGATGATTTCATTCTGCTATCTTCTTCGTTTTTGCGGCAAATTTCCTCCACTCTTTTCTGACGGCATCCATTTAATCCATTCAACGCTATAGTGTCACTATACTCTAATAATTATATCATACCTTGACTGATCTTGGCCATTTTTAATCTATACTTTACTGTAAAAGTTCAAGCTGAAAAATTCTTTTCATTTTTTTCTGCGAAGAACAACAGTCTTGGGGCTGGAGCCCTCCTCTACCATCTAAATTTGGCAATTATTAAACTGTCAATAAATTAGACATTAAGCGGCGTAGCTCTTTGCACAGGCTTCCGTACACTGAATAAAGTGAAGGGTAGAGTAAGGACAGGATTAAAAAAAAACAAATCGTTCAAAAAAGACAAGCCCGAGGCGGGACTCGAACCCGCAATCATTAACTCCGGAAATTAACACCTTAACCAATTAGGCCACAAGGGCGAATCTAGGTCGTGTATGATGCGAAACCGTATATACGCAGAGATTTTCCAGTAATAGTTAATTATTATTGTAATGGAAGAAATATGAATGGTATTACAGTTTTTAAAGTTTTAAAGAAGTCTTTAAAGTGAAGCAAAAGAAGGAAGAAAGACTTTTATAGGGTAATTTTTTTTTAATATTTGCAAATTTCACATTTATTACAATATTCATAATGATTTATAGTACTCTCACTTAAATTATCAGATTCACACAGTTAATACTAATTTAATTGCAGCTAAAGGTGACAATCAAAGTGAAATTAAAGCTGGGAATTGACCTTCTGATTATACACCTCCTGTATAAGCACATCGCCATCAACATCAATAGTCTCCGCTGAAACTGACAGCAAATGCTTAAAAGGTGCATCCTCATTCAATATCTCTAAAACGTCATTAGGAATTGAGTCAAACTGCTCGGGAGTTTCGTGGTGAGTCGTCTCTGACAGCAAGGATTTCGTATCCTTCAACTTCATCAACTTATCAGGGAAGAACGAGTAATTATCGTTGAAGGAACCTGCCAACGTCTTCTCATCTACTGGCGAGGAAGACGAGGTATGAGAATTAGTCAAGTAGACCATGGCATTAGAGGTCAAGCCTCTGGAATTGTTGGCTAAGGAAGCCCAGATTGACGTGAATGGAAGGAGCAATGCCGTTAATGCTATGCTGATATGGGTGAAGATATCACTGTACTTGTAGCTGTCCTTCAATGCGTAGGTGCAGATGGTCAAACCTGTGGGAATCAACAACGTTTGGCTGAACATAATGAGCAAAATATGGTAGTACAGAAACTGCTTCAAGCCTAGGTACCGTCTGGTTCTGACTGCAAAGTATAGCTTGAAAATAAGGATGAAACTCATCAAGTTTATTGACACCGAGAATAAAATCTGGGGTAATCCGTTGATCCAGCCAGCCTGAACATTAGGCAAGGAGCTATTGTGGCTCAAGCTGGTGTACAATCTCGTGCTGTAGATGGCGTTGTTGACGTAGAATCCGAACGTGGCCCCCATCAAGCAGAAAGACACCACCATGAACAAGTAGCCTAGGAACTTGACCTCGGGACTCTTGAAAATAATGTAGATCTGGTAGGTGAACGAGAGCTGTATGAGGGCCACCAATACGATTACAGCAGCATTAGCGGCGTCACTCACTCTATAACTGTTTCTATCCTGGAAATCAACGATGCCGGTGAATGCAGTGGTCAATGAACCAAGCGGTCCTAACTGGTAGCCCAAGAATAGGGCCGATCTGAGAATCGATACGGCCAAGATCACCTGATTAAGCATGAATATGTGGGTGTTCTTGTTCCTTACAACCAACACAAGCAACACGAGGAAGGAGAACGAAGCAGCTATGAAACTGGAGTGGACAATACTGTAGTTAACTATGTAGCGAGAAGCATCATCAAGCATGGCGAAGTCGATCACGTAGTAATCGTCTGACCCAGGGAGACTGTAGTTCAACAGCACCTGGCTGGGATGGAAACTCATTTTTACAGGCATCTGCTGGACTTTTTGCAGCCTTTATAGAGGAGAAAGTAGTTGTTTCAGAAATGGTTGAAAATTACCCGATTCGGATGCATCAATGGGAGATTTTATTGGGGAGTGCACGACCTTTAATTGCCCGAGATTATTTTCTACTGTCAATTGTCTCCTCTTCCGGAGGAGCTAATTGCCTCTAATTTCGTACGTGCATTCGGACACACACAGGCTATGGTCCATCAAAAATCCAGCTCTTTCCATCATCTCCTTTAGGCAAAATTATTGACATTCTCTGCGGAGGTCACCTCCGCACCAGTGCACCAACTCAACTGTCACGAAATGCGAAAAGCCAACACAGAGGAGTGACAGCGGATAGCATCAAACATCTAATAAATCCACCGCCACACCAGCTATTTCAGGCCAGAAAATTCACTAGAAGCTCCTGGCACCTATAAACACCAACTAGAGCTCAAAAAAACGAGGAATTTACCCCCGATTCGTTCTGCTACAGCCCCCTAATAATTGCTCAAGGAGAACCATCGCTGCATTAAAAAACTTTTTACCCACTTAAATCCCCCTAAAATCCAACAATGGCAGAGGAACCGAGGGACATATCGATGGTGGACGTTTCTGAAGCGTTGGACGAAGTCGAAAAAAAGAAACAGCAGCAGCCAGAACAGGAAATGGCCGAACCACCATTGAGAAGGAAGTCGACGTTGATATTGACGGACGAAGACATGAAAGTCGACCGCCAGGATCGTCTGCAGGACCACCAGGACATGCACATAGACAACAGCCACACGAATTTGCACCAGCAGACTCCCCAGCCTCCACAGGGAGAAGCTGAACAGCCAGCCCCAGATTTGAACGCTACCGTGCCGATAGAAATCCGATGGACCCAAGGCGGTGACAAGGTGTATGTCACGGGGTCCTTCACGGGCTGGAGAAAGATGATTGGCTTAGCTAGACAGCCCGATAACTCATTTTTGATCACTCTAGGCTTGCCTATTGGTACGCATAGATTTAGATTTGTCATTGATAATGAGCTTAGATTCAGCGACTACTTGCCCACGGCGACCGACCAGATGGGGAACTTCGTCAACTACGTGGAGGTGACGCCAGACAATGTTAGAGCTTTCTTGGAAGAACAAGAGAAGCAGAAAGAGGAACAGATTGTTGAGAAGATTGATGAGCCAGCAGAAGGAAGGGACGAGAGGAAGGAAGAAAGAAGAGACGAAAGAAGAGACTCTGAGGACTTCCCCCTGCGCAAGAGCTCGATTTCTAGAACCACAAGAAGTGATTCTATGTGGGGATTGACTAATGACGATGATGATATGGGGAACGGGTATTCTCGTTATCATGATGAAGATGGCGACGGGCTCGGAGCTAAAGATTATGATTATATAACTGACATCCCGCCGATTTTCGTTGATCCAAAGGTGATGGAGCAATATTACTTAGCAATAGAGAAGCAGTCTAAATCACAGAATGGCCAGCAAGCATGGTTACATCCACCACAACTACCACCGCATTTAGAGAGTGTTATCTTGAACAATTTCAATTCCATGGATAGAGATAATAATTCCGGGGCGTTGCCTATACCTAATCATGTTGTGTTGAATCATTTGGCTACTACTAGCATTAAGCATAATACGTTGTCGGTGGCGTCGGTGGTGAGATATAAGAGGAAGTATGTGACGCAGGTGTTGTATGCGCCATTGCAGCCATAAGCCTTTGCCCGCCTAAAGGCGGCTTAAGCTGCTGAAAAATGATGCTAAGAGTCCCTAAGAATCATGCTGCTGAAAATATTGACTTACGATACTCAAGCATTTGCTTTGTGCCTGCCTAAAGGCAACCTTAGCTAATATAGGAGAATGGATAGATTTAGATCGTTTCTGTTACTTTCTTCTCTGATTTCTTTGATATTCTTTGAACTTGGAAGTATTGGAGAGTAAGATTAGACTGTGATCTTCAGATCTTCATAGATTTACAGTCAATGATTTGCATCTAATTTGCTAATCCACCTTCAATGAGTATTTCTGATCAGTAAGAATTCTTAATGGAGAGAAGTCCTGGAGAATCTTAGAGAGCAGCTGACTTAGGTAGTCTTCATAGAGTCCCCGACGGCTTTATCCGCCTACGGCGAAAAAAAATCATACATTCAAACACGTAACTACATCAAACACGTAACTACATCAATCAATAACGATTGGATGATCCATAAGTATCACCTCTTCTTGATCCATAGGAATCACCGCCTCTGGAAGATCCATACGAGTCGTCAGATGATCCAAAATTGCTTTGGCCAGAGGATCCAAATGCATCGTTGCCTCTTCCAGTAGCACCATAAGTATCACCACCATAAGAGTCTTGATTCTTACTCTTATTTTTGTTAGAAGATCCATAGGAATCTAATTGATCATCGTCATCATATTTACTTCCCTTTTGTTTTTGCTTTCTATCTTGATTTCCCCATTGGGAATCTTGATGAGTCTCTTCGTTATCTTTGTGTCCAAATCCTAATACCATTTTACTTATTTAGTTGATAATTGAACAGGAAAAATGGCTGCAATTTATAGTTAGTCTGTAATTAGAGAGAGGGCCACGATTTCGCCAGCAATCTTATATACATTACTTCCTACGTCATAGTGGGGATGTGGCTGGAGTCATCTGTTGGCTATGAACAACTTTAATGGCTGCTAAACAACATTTAAAGCCACTTTCTATAGTGTGCCTGGAAAATTGGCGTGCCCCTACCGACTACATACCAGTCGCCGATGAAATTAATTATGCGAATTGAAATCCGGGGTCGCTTACCTAAGAAAACGACAGCAACCCAATAATTCTATTTAGGAGATCCATGCAGACACGCAGGAAAAGCGACAGGAGTCTCAACCTATATTGAAATTCTGGAAAGGGGCAGCAATTGTTAAATAAATTAGCCAATTGATGTGTTTACGGACAAGGGGAGCAATTCCACAGTTTGAACCACAATTAACCGAAGTTTAAAATTAATTAAAGTAAAAATAAAGGTCAATTGAAGTGTAATCAAGTAATATTAAGCAAGGAACAATTTTGCATAAACTATTTAGTAGTACTAGCTATTTAATAGTCATCACTTCTGGAGTTACCTCTTCCTGATGATCCATAAGAGTCTGAGTTACCAGATCCGTAAGAATCACCACCTCTTTTAGAAGAACCATAAGAATCCTCATCATCTTTTCTTGAAGAACCATAAGAGTCTCCACCTCTGCCAGAAGATCCATAGGAGTCTGAGTTTCCTGAGCCGTAGGAGTCGGAGTTACCTCTACCTGAAGATCCATAGGAGTCAGAATTACCTGAACCGTATGAGTCTGAGTTACCTCTGCCAGAAGATCCATAGGAATCGGAGTTACCTGAACCATAGGAATCAGAATTGCCTCTTCCTGATGAACCATAGGAGTCAGAGTTACCAGAACCATAAGAATCTTTTGATCCATAAGAATCACCACCTCTTTTAGAAGAACCGTAAGAATCATCATCATCTTTTCTAGAAGATCCATAGGAGTCTCCACCTCTACCAGAAGAACCATAGGAGTCATCATTTCTTGATGATCCATAAGAATCATCGTCTTTCTTATCTTTGTCACCGAAACCAAAAACCATTTTTAATAATTGAGTTATTTTGTGGTGGCGAAATCTCCCCTTTTATACCAAATATGGGGTGAATACACCCCGTTACACGGGGTGGAATTTCATTACAGTTTCACGATCATTTGGTAGAAACACACGTTGTCAACCGTACTGGAATTGGGTCTGAGGGGCGGTGGAGGGGCTTTGGTGGCTGCAACTGACACGTCGGCAGTTTCAGGTGGCCCATGACGTAATTCTGGCGGTATGGCTGCTAACACAGTCAGACTGTGTTAGCAGCCAGACTGGAATGCCATTGAGTTAGAAGAGAGGTTGAATTGGCTGAAAAATGGCTGAAAATTGGCTGAAAGAAATGAAATTAATGAGACGATGAGAATTGGCAAGATTCGAAATGTCCAGATCAATTGACCGCTTCCAGATCAAGGTCAAGGCGGATTGATCAGCTCAATTGCATAACTTTATTTTCCTCAATTGGTCACTCATTCAACTGGTAGATAAACTGCAGTAATTAATGTGCAAATTGACTCCTTTGATGCTCGGTTGCTTAAATTAGTGTGGACCAGTTAATAATAGAACGACAATGAGATGCTTGTTGAGGTAGACACTATGTTTCCTATTTTGTTTGATACACAAACAATTCAGTGCTGACGAGACCAACGGATTGATTAGAATTTCAGTACCTGGATCTATAAATAGATGACTCCTCAGGCCTCCTGGCCCTGTCTCCTTGGCCCTGTCTCCTTAGGCCGTAGTGTCTCCTTACTAGGAGGCCCTGTCTCCTTGCTAGGAGGCCCTGCAGCTCTTTTCGGCCCTGTAGCTCCTTTCGGTATTTCTCCTTCGGTGTTCGTAAATGCTTTCCGATTGGTGTCTGAATATTTTCAACCCAATTAACACTCATTGAATAATCCAATTGAACAACTTGAAGATTAAGTAATCCAACTGAATGGTTAATGAATAGTTAATGGAATATTTCTTTCTCTGTCCACTCAATTGAACAACAGCCACTACTCGAATCATTATACTAATTCAATACGCTCACTCATTGGTTGGCTGAATATTGACTCATTGAACATAGTCAATTCAGTCCACTCACCCAACTATGATTGATACTTGGTTGATAGTATTTTCACTAATTGAGCAATTCATTCAATTATATAGTAGAGTACCTGAATCAATCTCAGCCTCAATTATATAGAGCACTCAATCAAATCTCTTATATTACTATAATACTCAATTGACTAAAGACTAACAATCAAACCTCTATATACTAATGGTGCGGTCTGCAGTCTCTATATACTAGTGGTCCGTCTCACTAATGGTCTTACTGGTCAGTTACTAATGAGTCTGATGGTGAGTCTGCTAGTGAGTCTAATGGTTACGGTCTGCAGTTCTTGGCTTGGCCTTTAAGATATTATCCACACGCAATAACACTTCAGCGGCTTCTGCTGCTGATGACACAACAGCTCTCTTCAACTTATACGACTCAACAATACCTAAATCTCTCATGTCAGCAACAACTCCATTGTTTAAATCAAGTCCACTTGTTGTCATGCCATTATAAATAGCAGAACGTAATTTGGTAACTAATTCACTGGCATCAAATCCGGCATTATCAGCTAAAATCGTAGGCAATTGTCTTAATGCTTTAGCAAATGATTCAATAGCTAACGCTTTCTTACCAGTTTCATTAGCAGCTATTTGATCAACAGCTTTGGCCATAATCATTTCGGAACATCCTCCTCCTAAACAAGTCTTTGGGTTTCTAGTGGTTTGACTGAGTACTGATAAGGCATCATGTAATGAACGTTCAGCTTCATCTAATCCTTGGTCAGTGGCTCCACGTAATACTATAGTACAAGCTTCGTTGGCCTTACATCCAGAGAATTTCAACATGGCAGTTTCTCCAATCAAAATCTCTTCAATGGATTTACAGTATCCAAGCTTGACGTTGGTATCATCAAATGTAGAAACAACTTCTCCTCCAGTAACTAACGCTAAACGTTCGATCCCATCGAAATCTGCATGCTCAATCAGATTGATATGGGCTTCAGTGAAGAGCTGTTCAGGGTAATCATAGATCAATTGTCTGTTAATGAAACAATTGGCATCAAATTTCTTGATTTTATCAATTTTAGCCTTCATTTTAAGTTTTTCAGCCTTTTCTAACTCAGCTAATTTAGATGTAGAATCAACTTTGAACTTAGCTCCGAAAATCTTGACTTTATCGGTATCCATAGACGTGTTTGCAATCAATATCGACACGTCTTCGATTTTTTTAGGTTGATTTATACCAAACTTCTTCTCTAAAATGAACCCTTCGTCCAAGAAAGAATCCAGTAATTTTCCTCCTGGAATCTTAATGATCTGAATATTGTTTAAATTGGTTGATCCCTTTAATCTTAACACGGCGTCGACTGCCAATTCGGCAAAATGATTCTTATCTTGTGACAAAATCTTCGATGATAATGTAGTCTTGGCTATGTTGACCAAATCTTTGCGGAAAAGCAGCTTGTCTTGGCCATTATCTATAGCTACACGTGTCAAGGCATCTATGGCGACATTTCTGGCAATTCTGTATCCATCAATGATAGTCTGTGGATGAATTTTATTGTTAATCAACGACTCGGCTTCTCTCAATAATTCTGCTGCCAAAACAGTGACCGAAGTGGTTCCGTCTCCGACCTCGTCGTCCTGGACCTTAGAAATGTTGACCAACACTTTTGCAGCAGGATTATCCAACGGAATCAGCTTTAAAATTGTAGCGCCATCATTGGTGATGAGGGAGGAGTTCATATCGGACGAGCTTTGAAGCAATTTATCCATACCTTTCGGGCCTAGGGTGGATTTAACCAAGTCCCCGACGGCTATGGCGCCGACAAACGACAGTAATCTTGCGTTTTCACCACGTTCTTCACTGGCTTGATCGCCTAATATCTGTACTGACATTGTTGAAATTTTTTCGCGAATAGTTTTGAAGCTAAAACTGCTGACGTTTGAGTAAATACTGGGCGGTAACGTGAGGACAAGTCTATCAGAAGACTATAGTTGAAGAATTAGCTTTGGAGAGTTTTTAAGATTGTTTTGGCGAAGGAACCAGGTGAAACGAGTAGAAACTGACTGTTTTACGGAAGACATTGGCTCGTGTATACATAACATCGTGCTGCAGAATTTTGTTTAATTTCTGTTACACACTAACGAAGAGACTGAAATAGTAGAAGCAATAGGCATAGGAACCACAGTGAGTGCATGAACAGTGTCGGAGATTTTCGTACCAAAAGAGTTGAAAGAAATAGAATAGTGAAGAGAGTAAGTGTACTGATATAGATACACTGATTAAATATTCAAGAGAAGCTGCAAGATACTAAATATCACAGCATCCACACTGCACACTAACAATACGGCGGCAACATTACCGTACAAATAGCATTGGAAACAGCAATATAGACCTTCATTGCTGATAATCACATACTTAATAGGCAGACATGACTAAAGATTCAAAAGAACACTACGATATAGTGCATGCTATAGTCAACAGTACGCCCGACGACTATGAAACCCTTTTCAACAAGATTAATACCCAGAAAAATGGGGAAGTCACCCTAAAAGATTTCCAAAAGGCATTGGCATCCATCGATCATCCAATAAAAGAGAATCCGCAGCTTATAAAGCAAGTATTCCAGAGTTTTGATACTAATAAAGACCAGAAGATCGACTTCGACGACTTTAAAAGGTATTTAACCACCACTGATAAGCAGATTCTTCAAGGATTCCATTTAATTGATGCCGATAATGATGGGAAAATCAATAAACTGGACTTGATAACTTACTTGACCAAAGTATTGAAGCTAAATCCATCGAAGGAAGAGATCGAAACTGTATTTAACCAGATCGACGTAAATCATTACGGCTATATAAATTACGATGAATTCAGACGATTCTTATTATTAGTTCCTAGACTACATGGATCTAGAATTAGGACGGCATTCCAGTACATTGCTGAAGAATTAGACTTAACGTCCGATGGGGATGTCACACTTATTAATCAGTTTTTAAATGGGTTTGGCTATTTCTTAGCTGGTGGGATATCTGGAGTTGTCTCTAGAACTTGTACGGCTCCATTTGATCGTATAAAAGTGTTTCTAATAGCAAGAACCGATTTATCATCCACAGTATTGCATTCCAAAACCCAAATTGCTAAAACGATTGAAAAATCTGCATTACATAAAACCATTCGTTCACCTATAATTCAAGCAGCAAGGACGTTATGGAAACAAGGAGGTTTCAGAGCATTTTATGTTGGGAATGGATTAAATATCTTAAAAGTTTTCCCTGAAAGTGCAATGAAATTTGGATCATTTGAATTTGCTAAAAGAACTTTAGCTAAAATTGAAGGTGTACTGGACACTTCAGACTTATCTAAAAGATCAACCTATTTAGCTGGTGGTCTTGGAGGTGTTGTAGCCCAATTCACAGTTTATCCTATTGATACATTAAAGTTTCGTGTTCAATGTTCTAATATTGATTCTAGCATAAGAGGGAATCAATTGTTGATAAGTGTTGCCAAAGAAATGTATAAAGAAGGAGGATTTAGGATTTTCTATAGAGGAATTGTTGCAGGAATTGGAGGTATTTTCCCGTATGCAGCCTTGGATTTAGGGACATTTACTACGATGAAGAAATGGTTAGTTCGTCGTGAAATGAAAAAATATAATATCATTGAGGAAGAAGATGTTAAATTACCTAATTATATGGTATTGACATTGGGTGCGTTATCAGGATCTTTTGGTGCTTCAGTAGTTTATCCTATTAATTTACTTAGAACTAGACTTCAAGCCCAGGGAACATTTGCACATCCTTATAAGTATAATGGATTTTTGGATGTGCTTACGCAGACCATTCAAAGAGAAGGATATCCAGGGTTATTTAAGGGATTGGTGCCAAATCTTGCAAAGGTAGCGCCAGCAGTTTCTATCAGTTATTTCATGTATGAGAATCTTAAGGATTTATTTGAGTTGGAGACTAATAAGTAGAATGCTGTTGTAGCATTTCTTCACATTGAACAATTCTTTATCTAAGCTATTAGATTAATGTACATACCAGTTTATATACAGACCCAACATTCTTAGCTAATCTCTAGCCACCCTATAGGTAGACATTGTTACATAGTCATTCAATGCCATTCAGGCAACAATGTCATTCAGGCAACAATGTCATTCAGGCAACAATGTCATTCAGGCAACAATGCCATGCATTATGGTTAACTAAAATAAGTTAGGAAGCAACAATGGAATGCTGAAAATGCAATTAACAATGCAATTGACAACGGAATTACATAATAAGCTTAACATGCAATATACGACATACCAATTGGGTTAAATAGCATGTTAGTGACCCTTTGCATGGCAGTGATAGTGGAATTCTAGCATATCTTGGCAATACTAGTGCCGTTTTGCTGATAGTGCTGCATGCAAAACTCCGAAGTGCTCCCGTGATACTCTAGAAACACTACTTAGAGAGTTCTAGAGACACTTTTAACAGTACTGTACTAGTTTTGTACTAGTCTTGTTCTACCTCCAGTGACTTTCACTGAAATTAAGCAACCCTAAACTGACTTCCAGTAAAACAGTCAACAGCAGTCCTTTCTTCTCCGCTGAAATCACCCAATCTTCACTATTGGTATTACTAAGCACCTCTATTTTAAACCGAAGGTCCTCTACTTTCGCCTGGACAATAAGAAACTGGTAGTGTTCAAATAGAAATCCGTTAAATTGATCATATATCTTGTTCCACGTGAGTCCTAAATCTATTTCACTGTTTAGTTTGTCAGACAAGTCTACAATGTCTGTGAATTCAACGACATATTGGTGGTAGATCTTTGTAGAAGCTGTTTCTTGGTCTATTTTATAGACAATTATGACCAATTTAGCTAAGGATTGGGACTGTAGTAGCAGTATTACTTCATCAGTGACTTTTTCTATGTATTCATTGAGAATTGGCGACTTTGAAAAGTGGTAAATCTGACCAAAGGATTTGTATGGTTCGAATATGTAGGCGGGATAGATTTGGTGGTGGTAAAGGATGCCGTTGATGTAGTTTATTAGGAGTTCTTTGAGAAGGGAAAGGAGATTGGTGGGGGTGAGGTCCATACACCGCGATAGTGCCGGTAGAACTAGTATTGAGTACTCATTGTGCGGCGTTACTAGGGTGTTGGAACAGTACCGCAACCAGTACCGCAGTACCATTTAACACCGCAGCGTACCGTAAAGTACTATTTAGTACAGCTTCGCGATACTAACGCGTATGAATCAAATCTCTACTAAAGACATCCATAAAATCACCTCTGGGCAGGTGATAATCGACCTCGTATCGATCGTCAAGGAACTAATAGAAAACTCCATCGATGCTGGGACTAATCTCCTTGAAATAAACTTCAAAGAACATGGTTTAGAAGCTATAGAAGTCACAGATACCGGCACTGGTATCAATCCTCACGACTTCAAACACCTTTGTCTCAGCCATTACACTTCCAAAATCAGTCAATTCACCGACTTGAACACCGTCAAGACGCTAGGATTCCGTGGTGAAGCTTTGAGTGCTATTTGTGCTGTTGGTGATGTTAAATTATACACCTCCACTAAAGAAACGCTTCCCAAAAGGTTTGAACTCACGTATAATTCCATAGGAGAACTAATTGAAACCAAAGAAGAATTGAACGTAAAGCAGGAAATCGGTACTAAAATAGTTGTCACTAATATCTTCCATAATCTTCCGGTAAGATTAAAGAACTTTGCCAAAAATGCTCGTACTGAATTCAACAAGATGCTTCAGTTTATATACAATTACATTATCATTGAGCCTAGAATCAAGTACAGTATTAATAATACAGTAAATGGGAAGAAGAAGAATTTGGTAATTACGAAAGGTTCTAACCTGATACTTGATAACTTTACGACTATTTACGGTCATTCTTCGAGTTTAGGATTGAAATCTATTGATTTAGAAGGCTCAGAATTCAGAATTAAAGGGTACGTTTCAGATATATCTATTGGGAAGTCACGGGCTACGAAAGATAGGCAGTTAATGTTTCTTAACGGTCGACCTATCGTTAATAAATCGCTTCAGAAATTGATTAATGAGATTTTTCAAGTATATAATCCACAATTTCCGGTATTTGTATTGAATTTCATGTTGAATCCCGAAGATATCGATATAAACGTGACGCCGAATAAGCTAACTGTTAATATAAACCGGGATTTTGCTGAATTTGAGGAGGTTTTCAGGGAGTATTTTGAGGAAGAGAATAGTTTACAGAGGTTGCTGAGTGACAGGCGGGAGAAAAGACTGTTCCAGGCAGTAGCAGCAGCTGGACCTGCAGCTTCTGCCTCTACTAATACAGTTAGTGCTAATGCAGCCAAGAAGGTAAAGATCTTGAAGCCTCAGCCTCGTGTACATAATTTGGTTCAAGTTTTAGATAGTAGTTTTGAGTTTAAAGTACCAAAAAAAGAAGAACCTTCGTTAGAAGGTTCGTTACTTGCTTCTGGTGAAGGCTCTGGGATCCTTGATGCTTTATTGGAAGCTTCCCGTGAAGAATCTATAAAGATTGAAGAAGAATCTTCTAATAAAAAGTCTAAAGAAACTTCTAGTGAAGAAAAAGAGACAGAAAAAGAGTCTAAAGAAGAAGAAGAATTTGACCAAGGGTCTAAGGAAGAAAAAGAAGCTTCTGGTGAAGCTTCTACTAAGCTATATGAAAACGAACTCTCCATCGTCTTCAACAAGCTCAACTTCAAACAAATGCAAATAATTGGCCAGTTCAATCTCGGCTTCATCATCGCCAAGTACAGCGACAATCTATTCATCATCGACCAACATGCATCTGACGAGAAATACAACTACGAACAACTTATAAACTCCTTCAAAATCAACAGTCAGTTGCTTATAAAGCCCATCAAGCTCGATTTAGATCTAACAGAGAAATATAAAATCGATAACGATCTCATACAAGCCAAGGGGTTTAAATTAACAAACAATCCCACAGGAATTGAACTTACACACGTCCCCGTCTATAAAGGGGTTCCGTTTGATGAAAGAGATTTCATTGAAGTACTTAATACTGGCAAGTTAACTAAGATTAATAAAATTTGCGCTCTGAAAGCATGCCGTAAAAGTATTATGATTGGCCAACATTTACCTAAAACTACGATGAAAGCCGTAGTAAATAATCTTGCTAATCTTGATAAGCCGTGGAATTGTCCTCATGGGAGGCCAACCCTTCGGTACCTTAAACCGTTGCATCAAGGGTTTAAATTAGACTACGAAATATGAATCTAGCCATCCGTATTAGTAAGAACAGCTCGGAAAAAGTATGGGGAAGTCTAGAATTTTATGCACAACAATAGGATCTGCAAAGAACATTACGGGGGTTAGCCAGAGCCATGCGTTGATAAGGAATTTGTTTGTTCCGTACAGACTGTCATGCCTGATGACTAGTGGAATTGCATTAAAGATTGCTACGCAAAGAATTGTTCCAATTCCTTCTCTTTTATCCACAATTAATGTATTTATTAGATAATTAAACTATCAATTAATAAATAAGTAAATAAGTGTCACATCTTAAATAGACTTAAACAATCTTAAATGATCTTAAACAAACTAAAACACATCTAACGATTTGTTTAGTCTGTTTAGTCTGTTAACTACGTAATTGTATGGCTGTGCACATTCTCTATAAATAACAGCACGACACATTTTACAGTTTATGCACCATGTGCTAAATCAATATTTTTTTTTAAAAAAACCTTATTCCCAATGTCGCGGCTCCCAAACAATTTATCCCCCAAAAACCGCACCCAGTATAAATATAACCTTATATCATTATTTTGTAGCCTTAATCACCAATTTGTCGGTGTTATCTTATTTAATAATACACCCAATAAAAGCCCAATACATATATCATTATCTAACCATAATAAGTCACGATTAATCAAATGACTAATACAAAAGTTTCAAGAGAAAGGAAAAGCAGGAGAACTCACAAGAATTCAAGAGACGGATGCCCAAACTGTAAGGCCAAACGAATAAAATGTTCTGAAGAATTGCCACAATGTTTCAACTGTATCAAGAAAAACTACCGATGTGGGTATTTGGACTTTCCAAAAGAGAAATTAAACCACATACGTAACAAGAATGAGACTAAACGTAAGGAAGAACTATTGAAAAAACTTAATAAGCATCAAGAAACTGCTAAGTCCTTGCCTAATTCGGTATCGAACTCCATCCACGACTCCATCTTGCAAAGCTTGAACGATACACGCAAACTGGTGTCGTCCAACAGCTCCAAACACTCGAGCTCCATCTCTTCAAAGACATCCATTGCGGGCCAAGGATCCGTCAGCTCCACCACAACGTCGTATTTGTCGCTCCCTAATCTGTACCAGGAGAACCTCAAACAGGCGTTCATGAACGAGACGTTCAGCAGCATCTCGGAAGAGTTTGCATCCAATTTGAAAATGATAGAAAACGGCTTCGACAGTGTATACTATCCCAGCTCGACGTTCTACCACGGGTCTCAGCAGCCATCGCCCTATGCCACCCCAGACAAGGATTCGCTTCAAGTTGATAGAGAGGGGCCGGTGCTGGGGGACTATAATGATCTTATGATGGACTTTGATCTTTCGTTTGGCTCCAACCAGTTTGTTAACTTTGACAATTCTAATTTTAACTTGCTTAAAATCAACGAATTAGGCAACAGCACAGGCAACGCCTTGCCTAATGCCACCAACAGCGTCACAAGATTCCCCAAATTACGCAACAATATACTAAAGAACTATAAGAACCAATATTTTTACATACCGGTGTTCACGAAGAAGGCCTACGATAGACTCTGGGTTGGGTTCTTTGATCACGCTGTGAATAACGATGTGTTCCAGCTGTTTATGCTTGATAAGTCGTTGGGGATTTTGCTTAGCAACTTGAATATCGTCTTGACCAGCGATTACCTTAAGAATTTCCACAACACTTACCACACTTTGGACGAAATAAACTTCCAGGAAGACTTCTTCTTCAACGACGGGATCTTGAACAAGTTTATCTCCAAGAGTTACAGTTTCTACGGCAATTTGATCAAGGATATAAGGGAGAAATTGAACAATTACCACATTGAGTATACGATAAAGATCAGTTTATTGTCGTCCTACTCGAGCTATTTCTTGCTAAACTCCAGCGTGACGACGTTGATCACCCTTAACTCGGGCGCCTCGTCTTTGTTGTACAAGTTCGTCAACGAAGTCAGCGATTACAGCCAATTGACGTCCAACGTCAAGCTCATGGTGGACCTTTTGTTCAACCATGCGCTGATAAGTTTGATCCCCGACATGAAGTTCGACATCATCGATAAGATCTTCCATAACTTCAAGATCTTCAAGAAGTTCTTGATCAATTCAACCAGCTTGTACCAGTCGTTGCAGAATAGTCAGAGCATTAGAGACTTTTTACCGAAGCACGATTGCATTGAGTTTGAGAATTTCTTGACTTATTTGATCTATATCTTCTTCCCTAAGCTTGTGGAGATCAATCAGAAGTATAAGCTGAGTGATGATC
The DNA here is from genome assembly GCA_030566005.1 of Yamadazyma tammaniensis. Classification (NCBI taxonomy): domain Eukaryota; kingdom Fungi; phylum Ascomycota; class Pichiomycetes; order Serinales; family Debaryomycetaceae; genus Yamadazyma; species Yamadazyma tammaniensis. The sequence goes on along the minus strand of JAJMHK010000004.1, from coordinate 735,487 downwards.
GTGGATATAAGGTTGTTTCATACAATTTATTCTTTGAATTGCTCAACAAATGGTTTAAAATGTACCCATCGATTGTCAATACAGTTGGTTCGAGCCTTAATGTGTTGCAGAGAGTGTTTTATCTCTTCTTTATCTGCACAGGGAAGTTGCTTAACCATATCTTGACGCCAATCCGTTCAATAATGAACATTGACTGTGTGAATGTCTTCTGTCCCGTGGTAGATTTCAGCTACGACTCGTTCAGAATGGATAAAGTCAACGATAAATTGAATGATGAGCAGTTTGAGTACTTGGATAAACTCTGTAAGAACTTATTGAAGCTTATTAGCTTCTGTAACTATAGATCCTTGTTGTATGGCCATTATTTGAGTGTGGATAACAGTGTATTGGACACAGACTTTTTGAGGAAAGTCGATGGTGATAACGATTACATCGAGATAATGCCTCGTAAATTGGAAATCAGAGAAGTCCCTTTGAATATTAGTGACGACTTATCGTTTGATGTACGTAAAGAGAACTTCCCACAGTTCCCTGACTTTGAGTCCTATACGAGAATTGATGAAGACATTGCTGAAATCGGTACTGAAGAAGATTTTGATTACGAAATCGGTTTGGCTGCCACAGATTATAATCCTACGAGACTTGTTAATGAATTTTTAAATCATCAAAGAGTTCGTTGGGAATTTAATGGAGTTCAATTACAGACAATTAAAGTTAGAGCCCGTAATTTGAATAATGCTAGGAAAATCATTAGTAAAAGTGTTAATAATTATAAAACTAGTTTAGATAGTTAATTAACTATATTTATGACAAGTTTTTAATTGTATAAATTATGTAGTTTAATGAAAAAAGGTTTACGGAGACGTGCGGCGATGTTAAAGGGACGGGAAATTGTTACCTATTTAGGTGTTATACTGTTTATTGCCCTGAACAGGGATCTGCGATAATATACGTTGATGAAAAAATATGCCGTATTTTGAAGATGGAGGTTGCATAATCGCCAACGTCGAAAAGAGAAAACCTGTAAGAAAAAAAGAAATTATGTCGCAGGGCCGCGCGCAGAGGGGTTATCGGGGCTACTTAACGGTGCGACTTTCCTATTATGAGTTTCCAAGTTTAGATTGTTCTATACATGGAGCATTAACCAGAATTGGGAGAACAGCATAACCAAAAGAAAGTCATTACCCACAGGCTCATACACCGAAGGTTTTGTTGCCATATCTGGATTGATCTTCGCCACTTCAAAACCTTATTAATCGCCTTAAAACCGTTTAGAATTAGGGTTTAATTAAATCTCGTTACTAAACATTTTAGGGTTTAGAATTTTTAGACAGAGTCAGGAACAAATTAAGCCAGGAAAGTAGAGTCACTCCACTAAAAACAACCAAACAAAGATAAGTAACAAATTCTGACGAATAGATTTAACCCAACTTGTAAAAAAACTAGTTTTGTGTGTTGTGCATAGAATATGCGCCACATGCATAAGATCAACCCACGAGCCAATAATTGACTGTAATTGGCGGTACACGCACGCCGCAGCTACTTGACTAGGAGATAGTATGTAGGACGCCTTCCTATTTCGTACAGGTTTTGGAATTTCAATGAGGGAGGGGTTACTAGGAAACTAAAAATGTCTCGTCCGAATCGTGTCGCAAGGCTATTGTGTGATTGGCGGTTAGCGGCAGTGATCTCCGATTGTCCATCTTCATGTAGCCTAAATCGGAGGGGCCCTACATTATGTAAGCGTGGTTTAAGTAACATTTTATTATTTTACATAAGCGTGCGCTTAATACATGCAGCCCCACTTTAATTGTTTCGGCATTAAGTTGCAATTAAAATGTATTTTTATTGTACAGTACTTTTTTTGTATGGTACATTATTTGTACGGTACACTTTGTACGGTATAATTTTAATTGAGATGAAATTCACTTGTTTTCAATTATTTTTAATTAATTCTTACACTAATACTACGTAGTTTACGAATAATGTACGATCTACTAAGGCTTAAGCTGCCGTATAAACATTTGCCCGATAATTAAAATCCTAAGGCGTCAATGTAGATTGACAGTTTTTGTTTCAGACAGAAAATGAAGGATAGGGTGTTCCGCGAACTGGTACCACCTTCCACATTGGTAGGAGCGCATATTCACTTGCATATACATAAATTGTTTGACCCTATTAATCGTTGGGACAGTAATTATTAGTAATCAGTTTTAGTTGCCGAGCATTGTATTAGATTTGCGTTATTTGACCCCGGTACGCACGGCGCGATGCGCTTTTCAAGACTGTACTAGACAATGTTCTCCAAAGATAAACAGTATCTAAGTAAATGTACAACAAATCGGCCAATCAAATTGATAAAGTTTAGTTGGCGAAACTTAAATTAGCACACCCCAATTTCACCCCAAGTGTGAAATCTTGAAGCCAAACTCAGTAAAGTTTAAAAGTGAATTGGGTAATCCGAATGCAGTCGTAGATTGTCCAAACACAAATTTGTGTTTGGTACATACACAAATTGTACAAGGAGAGCGGGATTGTCCGAGATAATTGTATCAATTTACTAGCAGTCTCGCTATTTCACCAAGATCTTTGTTTGGTTCCCGGGTCCGTCCCAATTAGGCAAAAGGCGCATTTTGAGGATTCTCATAGTTAACTTAGTTATTATAATTAGTCAATAGTGAGTTAATACTTAGTATTAACTGCATCATCTACTGATGAACCTATCACCGACCCATTTCCCTGCCCGGTTTAAAGTCCATAGTATTAAATCCAATGCTGCCCAACAGTGGGTTCGTTTAAATTCATTAGAACTCATCGAACTAAAGCTTTTTAAAAGGCTATTGTCGAACAAAGAATTACTAGAACGTGATTTGGTAGTAAATTCCTTATTAGCATTGTCGATATACTATATCCGGTCCAACTCCGTCAAATGGTTTAGCGTTAGCAAGCGACAAAAACTAAAACTTCGTGCTAGTCTATTGAAGTACGGCCAAATCTACTACGATACTTCAATAAAGCTCCTACGACAGCTAATTTCAAGGCAAACTTTCAATCTAGAGTTGTCGATTATTGTGTCTGAGCTTCTAAATAAAGTCAGCATTTACGAGTATAAGAGCTTGAATAACTGTCTCATCTTTGGTAAAGGTGTAATCCTGATTTTTTCAAGGCTAATGAATTTCCATAGTCTTTCCCACGACATTAGATACCTTCTAAGTTTCCTTACGTTTGCTTCCAAGACTATTTATTTCCCCAATTATCGGTACCATTGCTTGTACGAATTCCAGCAAATGCTCTTGCATTTGAAGCCATTAATACGAAGTGATTCAGAACAGGTGACTTTGAAACATAAGTTCATGTATAATCATTTGCTAAGTTATATTGATTTGCTATTGAGTTTTGTTAAACTGCCAGAAGATGATAATCTGGCAATTTATCGTCTTCTTCGGACGTGGATTATAAATTTACCGCCAAATATGCAATTAATCGACTCAATTAACGATCCAGTCGAGTTGATTATCCTTAAATTCTATCAGACTTTGGGTTCCATATTAAATAATCTTTTCCCGTACGTGAATTACCTTTTCTTGACGAATTTCACCGGCAATATCCAGCTATACACGAACCCAGTGTATAGCTGTCGTAAATTTGCATGGAAGATGCCGCTATTAAAACAACTAGATTCTTACTGTATCAGAGTCTACTCGTTCTTCCGCAAACGGTTGAATGTCCTACTGGTGTTTGTAGGCAATCAGAATGTGAATAATCAACTGGAAATCAAATTGAACGAAGTTCTCAATAATATAAACGAAGTAATGATTGATAAATTCAATGATCAGTACATTCGATACTACCATTACATTCATCTCCCACAAGAAGTTAAAATCACCCAGGATTTAAGTGCATTCACCAATAAAAATCCTGACTTATTCAACTACAATAAGTATCACGTTAAATTCTTTAATCATCAAGGAAATAATTATTTGGACGAGGAAAATGATCCTATTTTCGCCTTACATCTCGGCAATTTAGGCGGAGATTCGTCAGCCCTACAAAATGTACATAACTATTACCAACAGGGATTCAAATACGAATTATATTTCAGTAAAGTTGATTGTATTAATATTCGCAATCTGCTTTTAGTTGATTATACGAAACTATTTAATAATGACACTAATGAAGGGCCAATAACCCTTAATATTGATTATGAAAAAGGTTTAGACGTTCAAGATCGTGATGTCAAAGATATAGTGATGAATCCACTTACACCATTAGAGAGTATAAATGATGATAATTTGAAGTACTTTAATATTAATGAGTTTTTAAGTAAGTTTAGTAATATTATCATTACGTATGTGGATGAACATGAAGAGGATTTGACAGTGAAGTTCTATGACGATTTAAATGATAGTTATTTTGTATAAATATGTATATTACCACTTCTTCCCGGAAATGCCCCCACCAATTGTAGTGATGTATTGTATTACTCCTTCGCCAGAAGTATGCCAGGTATTGTGATGGTGCACTGGTGTGAAATACTTGAGAGTGATAATACTGTAAGAGGAAATTAACTCCTTCGCCAGAAGTATACAAGCATTGTCTTGGTGTATTGGCGTCTGATGTGGTTACTTAACTGATTAATAGTTATTACCTCCATTATTACATTTTAGAACATATGTGTCTATTAACCCACCAATGGACTTAAAACTTCGCTGAAGTAATACGGAAAGTTATTACTTACTTCTCTGGCAAAGTAGTGGCGAAGAAGTGGTGAAGTGGTGGCCAAGAGCTAGTGGCAGATGCATATCTTTTTCGCTAGAAGAAGATATGCAGCTAACATTGAAAATCCTTGACCAAAACGGAAGTCGCCGCACCCGCCGTCCCAACCTAAATTTGAAGGGAGATTTGCTATTATCGGTAATCGCCGCACGTTTTACTCCTTACACTTAAATAGTATAATCCCCGAACCTATTCCCTTAAGCCCGCATTTTTACGCACTAAAATCTTAGTTACTACCGCGAAAATCTTAATTCGGGAGAACTTTACAGTAATGGGAAACGAAGTAATAAAAAGAAGGAAACATAAAAATTCAAAATTTGGTTGTCCCAATTGTAAAAAACGTCGTGTAAAATGTTCAGAAGATTTACCACAATGTTTAAATTGTGTTAAACATAAAGTTAAATGTGGATATTTAGATTATACGGCATCTCAACTTGAAGAATTAAAAAGAGCTAAAGCTCAATTTATTGCTCTGCTAGATGATTCATTGTATCCCACATCAAGTTCAAGTCATCATAATTCGGTTTCTACTAATCATAGCTCAATTTCTGGTTCAATATCTTCAGGTCCTGGCTCAAAATCTAATCAAGGATCTGTTTCTGATCCTAGTGCTGGCACTAGCGTTAATCTTGAACCTGTTTTACTGCAAGAATTGCCAATAGAGACAGAGCCAACGTTGGACGATAAAATAAATAATCTTTCCATAGGCTTGAAGCCAGCTCCACTGTATTATAACAATTTTAATAATATTCTTAATCATTCTTCAAATACAATTAGTCAGAATTTCGATAACTTATTGAATACTGCTCCCGATAAGAACCTTTCCATCATATATCCCGTGTATTCCATTGTTAATAATCAAGGTGTGAGTCCATTTGAAGTATTGAATAATTCAGTATTGAGTCAGAATCAGAACTATGTGAATTTAGACCAGTTCCAATTCGTTGATCACGGGTACGACGACGGTATTCAGCAGGAAAGTTTACTCCAGAGTCTTATGAGCTCATCGTCTGTCCCCCAGGATTATTTATTAAACATATCGTCACCTCCACCAGTTTCAAAAGTGAAACACCTCCCAAACTGTATAGAATCAGAGTTTAAGTTCCATAAGCTTAATAAAGTAGAGAGAAATTATAGGGCATTGCTTATTGATGTCGTTATACAATTGACGCCACTTATAAGTACAGGAACGGCCACTTTAATTCAAATACGGTCCTTGTATAATCTTTGGTTGAACTCATTCTTGTATAAAAGTTATGAATCCGATTTAATGTTCAGTTGCTTGATTAATTTAACTACCAATTTCTTAATTTCCAATAACTTTAACAATTTCAACTTGATCACTGCCAATTCCAATGCGTTTATTAATATCACCAATACAAAGAATATCTTGATCTTATTAAGTATCAAGCATTATGCTAAGGTAATAAGAGGGATTAGAGATTACTTGAATAAGAACTTTGATCCTGAATTGTGTTCGTCAGTCAGTTATATCTTGAGTTTAATGTCCATTTATGATCCAGAAGTTTCGCTCAATTCCATCAACTGTTTCACCGACGGGTTGTTCAGTGTACTTAAATATAATTTGAAGTTGTCGATCCAAAAAGGTATAACTCCTCCTATGCTTATACCAGTCCATTTAAAGTTAATGGAGAATATCCAGAAGTCCATATACTTCCCCGGATACGATCCTCAGTTCATAGAAGAGTACCAAATGATGCTTAATTCGTTTGGTAAAATCTTAATGTCATTAAGACTTCAAGATCCTCAGCTAACGTCTTTCCTTGATAAGCATTTCAAGAACTTATGGGACTTCACAGACCTATCGATCAAAGAATACTTGCCTAATCTTAATGCCAATCTAGATGACAACCAAATCCAACAAGAAATCTTATTTAAAATGACAAGTACTTGGGTAAGACTCTTCCCTTCCAGGTTGCTTGTTGTTAACAAGAACTCCCATCTCATAGAGAAAGTTTTATATTTATTCTTTAAGTTATTCAAAAAATCCCTTTTTGCTATAGCCCCCCAAGTTAAGTTTTATTTCCTTCGAGACTTTGACAGCCCGTTGATGTTGGATGTGTTCAATTTCATTAACGATACTGAGATCTTCTTCGACGAAGATTTTGAAAATAAGCCGTTCATAGCTAAGAACAAAGTCGAGCTTAAGATGTTGGTCAGCTATTGTGTCAGAGCATTGAACTATTTCCAGAGGAGATTACAGTTCTTGTATAAGACAATCGTTTACCAGCTGCTGACCAAACAATTGTTCCCAGTTGAAGAAAGAAACAGTTTCGTTATAGACATCCCTAAGCTTCGTGCAATTTTTTATGATTCACTTGGTATCAAAGAGATTAACATCAAATCGTTTTCCAATACTTTGATCAAGCCACACCACTTGCCGCATATGGCTGACGTTGAAGCCCAAGAAGAGGTTGTGGATGTTGATTTCTTATCGTTGACCCATCAAGGGTTCTTGGAAAACGATGTTTTGGAGTAATTTCGCCAGTGCTAATTAGTTTTCACATCTTATTTATAATTCTTGTATGACTACAATACACATGACTACATTTGAAAGAGCCTAAAGTAGACTCTCAGTTATCTAAGAGACTCTTCAAAGAGACTTCTTCTTCAAAGAGACTTCCTCTTCAAAGAGACTTCCTCTTCAAAGAGATTTCCCCTTCGAAGAGATTTCGCACTATGGAAGAAGCAGCACTTTCGTCTGCTTTGCTGGATGTTTATCACTTCCATAAGTTCCAGTATGAGCAATTAATCAAGCCCCGTAATCTCCGGCTCCAGAGTTTGTCTGAAGATGAAAAGCTGGCTTTGCCGTGGTACGAAAGCCATACAGAAGCACTCCGCAAAGCCATTGATGACAACAGGATCTTTCTCCAGCTAGTTGCATCCACTGTTGCCTCCAATTGGGGGATTCCGACCGATCCACTGATGTGGACGCCTCCTACCGACCAGGGATTCCAGCGAGTCAAAAGCTTGTTGATGCAGATTGTGAGAGAATGGAGCTTTGAAGGATTGAAAGAGCGAGATGTGAGTTTTGAACGAATTGTTCAGGAAGTGATTAGGTTTCCTAAAGAGAAAGCTACAATTCTCGTACCAGGATGTGGATTAGGTCGTTTGGTTCACGAACTAGGAAAAAGGGGCCATGATGTTGAAGGTAACGAATTTGGGTACCATGTGATGATTCTTAATCAGTATTTCCTTAACTATTGTCAAGATGAACAGCATGAAATCTTCCCGTTCCTACATAAAATCAGCAACGTAGAGTCTCGGAAGAATCAGTTAAGATCTGTGATTGTTCCACATGTACTAGTAGACACAATTGAACCCATGGATATCTCCGTAGTGGGAGGATCGTTTGTAGATATTTATGGACCTGCTGGTTTGCAACTAAGCCAGTACTATCTGGAAGAAAATCATCAGACCAGGCTTGAAGCCAAGCTTTACGATATAGTAATAACCTGCTTCTTCTTGGATACGAGTCCTAACGTCATCGAGTACCTTAAAACAATCCAGCATGTGATGGCTCCGGGAGCTATTTGGATAAACTTCGGACCGCTTCAATGGCATTTTGAAGATGATTTTACTGTGGAGATGATTGATGGAAAACCTGCAACTTTGAAAGGAATGGAGCTTTCACAGGAAGATATTTATAGTCTTCTAGATTATTATGGGTTTAAATTGTCTGATAAGCAAACTATTAGCACTACATATGCAGCCGATAGTTTAAGTCGACTGCAGAATGTTTATGATTGTGAGTACTGGGTTGCCAAATTCGAACCTCGATTGAACTGAATGCACATCAGTTAAAGACCAATATTACTATAAGATAAACGCAGGAATTTGCTCTGGAGAGAGAAATCAAAGGCAAAAGAGGTAAATAGCTTCCTCTTTTTAACCATATTGATGACAAAATTGACCGAAAACCTACGAAACATGCAGATTTCATAAGGTTTGCAGCAATTGATGATAATGAGAAATGAACATGAAGCCAAATTTATACTTTGCAGTTAAAACGCACCAGGCGGAAGTTGGGAAAGTAGTAAAGCTTCAAAAAGGAACACGAATTCAGTAAATTAATTACAATAAAATACATATATGGACCGGCACACGACTCTTATAGTTTCCGTATAATTGCATCAATTCGCATTTTGGCTGCAAATTTTGAGCATCAAATACTGAGGATGTGGGCCTATAAAGAGCCTTCTGGGGCTGAAGAAGACCAGGTAGATGAGTACTTGGATGCTAAAATTACACACTTTCCACCAGTAAATGAAATTATCAAAAATTCTACTGATATAATGCTGGTTTTGAAGCAGATTGGCAACACAGAATTGACGGGCACCAATAAACTATTAAGCAAGACGCCAATCTGGTATCCAATTCTCATGCACTTCCCCTTCAATGCCAATATCATCAGGAAAACCCATTCTATAAAATCACTTCTGGAACTGCATAAACCGTTTGTGGAAAACCAATGGAAATATCTTTTAGAAATGATGGTCTGCCACCAAAAAGATTTCAAGGAATGTAACGAAAGTATTCTTGAATCGATTTCCGGATCAGTATCAGCTACCAACAAAGCCCAAACTGAATTGGATCTTGTTGACCACATAAACGAAACTGTGTTCGGCATGGTAAGTAAACTAAGTCGTCATTTCTTTGGTGTTAAAATGGAATCATCGGCATCGCCTGTTTTCAGAACAAAATTCAACAGTAAGCTGGAGACTTTAAGGATCCTGCTTGACTTGCCTATTCTTCTGTTGCCAAAGTTCGGTAATATTATCGTCGGAGGAGTTAAAAAGCCATCGCTTGAACCTTGGGTTAGAGAAGTTAGAAGGCTCGGGAACGACGGTGGTATAATAAAAATTAATCTCAACGGCTATAGTGACAGTATTGGAGGAAGCAAACATTTTACAAGCTCTTTCGCCCAGCAAATTTGTCACCAAGTCATCTGCAAGTGTAAGTTAGGATACCTTACCGATGGAAAATATCATTTCTTCATCACTATCTGGAGTACCACATATAAGGTAATGCGAGTTAGAGTGGATTTCACTGTTTCAACCGATCAATTCGATGAAAACTCAACAGTATATACACCTCAAGCATTGATGCTTGCTAAAATTGCTGCAATTACGGGACAGTTGCCAATTGATTATAATGCAGAAATGGAAAGGCTTTTCAGTTATGCAAGTTTCTGGGCAAGGAATGTATATTTAGATAGTTTCTTCAACCTCGATCTGATCAGTAAAAGCTATGCTTGGTTCAGTAGTGAAATTTCAGGTCTAAAATACAACTTTATCTTCGATGATTTTAATAAATACGAGAAAATCCAGCTGAAACAAGGATTATATTCTCAAGCCTTCTCGATCTCCAAGGAAGCAACTGCTAAAGTGCAAACTACAATACGAAATAATGAAATTGTAGCCAGGGTTTTTGACATTGATAATTACTTTGTTTCAAATTGGAACTATAAACGCCAACTTGATAAAGTTCGTAGGAAAACTAAAGAGTTATTTGACAAGATACTTAGAGAGTATAATGAAGTGCTTGAATATAACAAAACCCACAGCAATAAAATCAATACTATAACAGCGGTTGATGGTGGATTTTGTTCATTCTGGAAAGATAGTTCACAGCAAAAAGATTTCAACAATTATATTGCATCTGGGTTAACTATATTAATGCAAAAGTTAACACAGAAACCGAAAACTCAAGCTAACTTTATTTTAGGTTTGCAGCAAGTGATAATCTTGGAAAACACTAAGATAGACGTTGATGTTCAATATGGAAATATGTTCATGAGTGAAAGAGGTTTTGTATTCACTAGCTACATGTCACCGTCGAACAGCGAAAGTGATGATACTTTGGATGAATTCAACAGAGAAAATCCCAAGCTCAGACAGTTCATTAAGGTATGGAAAGAAAATGATCCGAATTTTACTGCATCCATTGCTGAAGAAAATATAAAGCGCCTAAAGGAGGTTGCAAATGATGAAACTACAGCTGATACAAAGCGGAGAAGAATTTAGTAGTAATATATAAAGTTAACAGCACGCACAATTCTTATAGTTGCATATTTATTTGCATCAATTCGCATTTGGCTGCAAAATCTGTATCTGTAAGTTCAATTTAAGTTATTCACCAAGAAGCTTCACTAGAATATTTCTTTATATTAATCAAAGCATAAATGGATTATACAAGCTCACGCCTTAAGTTGGTAATTGATTATTAACTTGGAAGTTGTAAGGGTACTTCTTGGCAGAACAAAATATACTCGCACGATATTTATAGTTGCCTTGGGTGCAAATTAGCTTTTGGCAGTTAAACTTGACAGGAAACCAATGTGGCAGTATAGTGAACTTTCCGAACAACAAAATAGGACTGTGACAAAGTATTTGGATGCTAAGGTTGCGAAACTTTCACCAGCAGATAAAATAATAGTAGGTCCTTAGGATGTATTGCTGGTTTTGGAAGGAATCGATGAGGCAGACTTGGATGGCACCAGCAAACTATTAAGCGAGACAGAAATATGGTATCCTATTCTCATGTACTTCCCTTTAAATGTTAGTCTTGTGGAATCTAAAACAGAAGCTACAGGTAGCATTACATGTCAATTCAATGATCAGGAACTGCAACTAAACTCTGAAGAAGCTATGGTGCAGCTTAAAGCCTTTGTTCAAGAGCAATGGCAGTACCTTCTACAAATGTTAGTCTGCCACCAAAAAAGGCTCAATAGATGCAATGATAGAATTTTTCTGAAAATTCTTTCTTCGGCAGCGGCTAATAGACGTCTCCAAAGAAGACTAACTGAATGGGATATTATTGAAAAAATAAGAAGAACTACTTTTGACTTGATTACGGGTATTAGCAGTCATTTCTTTGGTGTGCAAATTGACCAAGTAAGTGTCGCTACCTTTATAACTATACTTGATGGTGAACATAGGGAGTTAAATGTCAAGCCTGATTTACCTATTCTTCTGTTGCCGGGTTTCGGAAATTTGATGGTCGGAGAAGTCAAATATCCCTCAATGGGACATTGGCTTGAAGAGTTTGGGAAACAAGGTTTTAAACTCGAAATTAATCTTGAAGAGGACAGAATTCCTAGAAGTGATGGTGATGATGGTAATTCAGACACTAAAAGTTTTAGAACGTCTGTCAGCCAACAAATATCCTACCAAATTATTGCCAAATCCTTAGTGGGTTACCTTACAGATGGAGAAAATCATGCCGTTATCACTATCGAGGGTATTAATAATAGTATAATGCAGATCAAAGTAGGTATTACGTTTTCCACTAACAGATACAATGAAGACTCAACTTTCTGTACACCCCAAACTTTGCTATTTGCCAAAACTGCTGAAATTACTCGAAGGGATCCAGAAGAATACCTAGATTATGCTCAAAGTATTTTCGATACAGCCCAAGACTGGGCCCAACTGACATACTTGGATAGCATCCTTGGTGAAGAAATGGCTAATGAAAACTTCGAATGGTTTAGAAAGAACAATCAAGAATTGAAAAACAATGAAATCTTCTATGATTTGAGTGAAAATCAGGAAATCCAAAGGAAACTTGGATTATATTCCCAAACATTCTTCTTACCCAAGAAAGTTGTAAGAAATTTGCAGTCTAAAATACAAGATGATGAAGTTGTAGCCAAGGTTTTTGATGTTGGTAATTACTTCATTTCAAATTATGACTATAAACGTCAATTTGATGAAGTTCGAGAGAACGTCGAAGTCTTATTTGCAAAGGCCATTAAAGACTATGAGGATGTGAAAAATCACAACAAGATCCAAAGTTGTAAGATTAATACTATTGCAATGGAGAATGCAGGATTTTGTTCGTTCTGGAGAGATTCACCAGCACTAGAGACAGCTTCAAGAAATACAGCAAGTCGTATTGCGTCAGGGTTAACTTTATTAATGTCAAGATTAACTGAAAAACCCAGGAGCCAGGATGATTTTATAAAAGGTTTGAAACAATTGCTCATCTTTGAAAAGGCTGAAATCGACGTGGATGTTCAATATGAAAATATGTTCATGAACGGAGAGGAGTTTGTATTTTCCAGCTATATGACGCCTTCATCAAGACCTAGTTCTGGTGGGAATGGTAGTAGCTTGAAAGACGTCAAAGGATTGGCTGCAAACGTCACTCAATTTCTCTTGATATGGCAGCAAAATGGTCCTGGCCTTGAAAATATAGACGTCCCTGGTCTAATCAAGAAATTCAAAGACGAAATTGGCAAAGATTGGAAGAAACGAAGAACTAACAGCCATCAAGACAAAACTGGCCATGGTCGGAAGAGACAAAGAAGCAATAGTACACATGAATCTAGCAAGAGACTAAGAAGTTAACTAGCCTAAATTCAGACTAGTCAAATGAAGGAGTAGCTGAATCATGTTTAATTGTTGGTTGTTGATCGTTGATTGTTGATTGTTAATTGTTAATTGTTGATTGTTGGTTGTTGATCGTTGATTGTTGATTGTTAATTGTTGATTGTTCTTAATAATATATGTGAATCTCCAGGTAACATCTGCATCTCTTATCAATTCATATTAGCAGCTATATTGCAGTACTTTTGTTGAACTTCAGCTGCACTGAGCTGTAATGAGCAGTACTTATAGCTGGGTGGGTGCTGCTAGTTCTATTTCAGTACAAAGATCAATGCTACGCATTGATTTGGATTGATGAGACGACATCCAAATTGTCGCCGCGCCTTGATCCTTAATCATGAGTTACAACCCCCCTAAAGCCATCAAACTAGTCTTACTAGGTGAGGCAGCTGTCGGTAAATCGTCGCTAGTATTACGATTTGTATCAAATGATTTCCAAGAAAATAAAGAACCAACGATTGGTGCAGCATTTTTAACCCAAAAATGTACAATTGGCGATAAGACCATAAAGTATGAAATATGGGACACTGCTGGACAAGAAAGATTTGCATCATTAGCTCCAATGTACTATAGAAATGCTCAAGCTGCATTGGTAGTGTATGATATCACCAAGCCGGCATCGTTTCTTAAAGCTAGACATTGGGTTAAAGAATTACATGAACAAGCTTCTAAGAATATAACTATTGCATTGGTCGGTAACAAATACGACTTAGTAGATGAAGATGAAGAGTTGAGGAAAGTGTCGGTAGAAGAGGGCCAGAAATTAGCGGAAGAAGAAGGTTTATTATTCTTTGAAACTAGTGCAAAGACATCGTATAATGTTAACGAGGTATTCATTGGTATAGGTTCTAAGATTCCTGACGTTGCAGCGGAAGAACAACCTAAGCCTGTAGATGGTGCTAGAATCGATTTGTCGTCTCAACCTACACAGTCTAATAGTTCGTGTTGTTAATATATCATATTCTCTTAAGAGTACTCTCTTACTAATAGCGATGATCATAGTCTTCATAGTTAAGATTCCGCATTAATAAATAGAAGATACTTCGGTACACCAATACGTTCTCTTATGATTTTGATTGAAGCCTTTGGAAAATGTTAAATCAAGATCGCGCAATGAAGCTTAAAGTAGCATACATCCCTGAACATTTCTCGACTCCGTTATTCCTTGCGGAGAGCCATGGGTTCTATAAGAAGGCGGGACTTGAGATTGAATTCGTGCCGGTGATTGAAGGAAGTGGCAGATTAATCAAGCTCCTTAACGCCGACGAAGTCGACATCGCTATTGGATTGACAGAAGCATTTGTCAGCGACATTGCTAAAGGTAATGAACACTATAAGTTGATCGGATCATACGTAAAGTCGCCTCTTTGCTGGGCCGTGAGTACTGGATACAACAGGAATGATATTAATAGCTTAGCAGACTTGCAATCGAAGAAAATTGGAGTTTCTCGTATAGGCTCAGGATCGTACATCATGAGTTTTGTATTGGGTTTAGATCAAAAGTTTAAAGAACCGTTTTTCTCCGGCCATCCAATTAACTCCAACTTCAAGAATCTTAGAGATTCAGTTAATTTGAAATTAGGAGATGCTGAAAATAGTGACGCATTTATGTGGGAACATTTCACTTCGAAGAAGTACTACGACAGCAAGGAAATCAAGAAAATTGGTGAAATTTATACGCCATGGCCGTCATGGGTTATCAATTGCAATGCTAAGCTCTTGGAATCGAATAAACTGGATATAAAACTGTTTTTAACGGCTGTTCAAGAAGGAATTGAATACTTCTGGGCCAACAAGGATGAATCATTGGATCACATAGCTGCCAACCTCGACTATACTCGTGAAGATGCGGCTGAGTGGATTAAGACGGTAGAGTTCAACACAAGGCTTGCTACTACAGCCATTGATGATCGTATTGCTGGCACAGCCCTGGTCTTAAAGACGGCTGGTGTGTTGACTGACAGTGACGATGTGATCAAGGGCAGATTGGATGCAGGTATTGCTGAAATCTAATCCTAAATAGAGTTTATAGTGATATACTTCGTAAAATTATCGGCACTAACTCGGCTAGATCTACAATTATCCGCACCTCTGAAATCTGGACGTCATGTAAATCCGTTGACTTTTTTGAAGGGGCCGATCACTATGAACATGCCAGAGGCATAAACATTTTACCGTGATCCCTAATACAATATGTGCTGCCACGTATCCCATAGGTTGCTACGTAGTTTCTTAAAGTATCTAAAAAATAAGTGTAAATATCCTAATCTCAAGAGTATCTGTTATAAAACAGTGTATCTGTAATATAACAGTGTATCATCAGCATCAACTACTTGCATTGCAAAGTAATGACAACTGTCGCCATTGTATTCGGGTATAGTTGCACAGACATGACCAACTAGAAAGGCTGAACTGAGAGGCTTGTAACCGTGGCTTTGTTGTTGATAAAAACTAATCATCCCGATAAGCAAGGTGGTACGGCATGGTTAATGATTTACGAGTTTCGCCTCATTTGGCTTTGGATGACAAACATGTCAAACTTCAAACAGAAAAACATATAAATACGAGCGACTTGACTGCAACAAATTATTATGAAGTTTTTGGTTATTTATCTATTAGTATTAGTTTCAGTTTGGGGTCTTAGTATTAAAGACAAAGTTATGTTAGAGATTCGAGGGTTCCGTTCAGGTGGTTCGCTGTTTCATTCAAGTGGAGGTTCAAGTTCTTCTAGTTCTTCAAGCTCTAGTAGAGGTGGTTCAGGCTCTTCTAGTTCAGGAAGCAGAGGTGGTTCAGGCTCTTCTAGTTCAGGAAGCAAAGGTGGTTCAGGTTCTAGCTCTGGAAGCAGAGGTGGTTCGGGTACAACCAGCTCTGGAAGCAGAGGTGGTTCGGGTACAACCAGCTCTGGAAGTAGAGGTGGTAGTTCAGGCGCTGGAGCTGCTGCTGGAGGAGCTGCTGCTGGGGCTGCCGCTGGTGCTGCTGCTGGCCATTATCATGGTTATCCTAACGGATATCGTAGCGGGCATCATAATAGTACCGATACTCTGGATACTGATGACTCAGACAGTTCAGATATTGCTGAGTCAGACAGTTCAGATGTCGCTGATTCAGATTCAAATTCTTCTGGTGAAAATAGTTTTTCTGGATCATCAATTACCAACGTGCATTTGGGAGTTTTAGCCGCTGGTTTAGCCTTATCGTTAGTATAAATGTAAGATTAGATTATGTAAGAGAAACTCTGATAATAGTAGATGTAGATTGTAACAAGAGCCCAGTACCACTGGCCGGTGCCAGATCTTCTAATGATTGTTACTATCAATAGTTTTGACGTGCCCATACCGATGGCCAATGTCGCGAAATCGATCCATCCTTACCTTATTCCTATTTTTTATCCTATTGTTATCCTTATTTTAATGACAGTATCACCCAAACCATTCTGGAGTGAATGGAACCATCAATACGTACGCGAATGTTTCAATAAAATCAATCAACGAGAATTACTGCGTATAAACGCTCCAGATTGGCATCATATTCATGCTTCTTCACCCATAAATTCTGCAAGAAATAGATATACTAACGTATTCCCATGGGATAAATCTCGTGTAAAGTTGCCTGTACGTGAAGGTGGATCAGACTATATAAATGCTTCATATATTAATGTCCACCGTGATAAATACATTGCTACACAAGGTCCTATGCAACATACTGCCCATCATTTTTGGGCGATGTGCTACCACCAGGCTTCAACGAGGCGAGAGAATGATATCGTGGTAGTAATGATGACTCCGTTGGTCGAACAAGATGTCATCAAGTGTTATCGATACTGGCCCCAACCGGGGGAGCGTTGCGACTATGCTCCTGAAGTATCGGCCGATGCAATCGACTTACCAGGATTAGCTATTGAGTTTATACTGCAGCAAGATTTCCCACGATACACTGAAACTACGCTTAAGCTTATATCGGGAACTACCGCCAAGACTGTCCACCATTACTACTATCATGCCTGGGCAGACTCGCGAGCTCCTAGCGATGGACCATCATTAATAGAATTGCTGCAAATTGTTAGATCAAAATTGGCCAGTGCTAAGGTGAAAGTTCCTATAATTCATTGTTCGGCTGGTGTTGGCAGAACCGGTACTTTCATAGCTCTAGATCATCTTTATCATCACCAACAAGTGCTAGTAAAGCCCATGTCACAAGATCCTATCTTCGAAGTGTTTAAACTGCTTCGTGATGACCGTGTAATGATGATCCAAACTGTCCATCAGTTCCAATTCTTGTACGAAATCCTTGGCCTGGTTGTCTTTGATAAGTAGTTGCACGCGACATTTGGAGAGCGACACTTCTGTGTCTACATCAGATTTAAGCAAATTCTGTCGTGTGCCACATAATTATTAACACTTCGGTACACCTTTAGTAGCCGCTAGTTTTTGCAGCGGCTATTTTTGCAACCTCCATATCTATCCTTTTTAATACTTCTAATCTTTTTCTAATATATAATGAATATTCCTCGGTCCCTTCCTGATTCTAATTCCCTGGTTTGCTACGATTCATTCCATTGTTTGAATCATCTTAAACTAGTTGTAGCTAATAATTATACTTACCATACAAATCCAGAACAAAATGCTAACTACCATGTTTCATTGGTAGTTTCCACTACAGTTCTTGTTGAATCCATTGCAGAATTATTAGAATCAAATGGATTATACTTTAGTAAAGAGGATTATACTGAAGAATATGTTGAATGTTTCAAACAATCTTTTGGTAATTGGAAGATCATAATTAAAGGAACAAAGTCAACAATATTATCTTTGGCTTCTTCAATCATCTACAAGCAGTTGGAGAAAGATTTCCCCTATATAACTGTTGAATTGTCAGTATCGAATTACTATAAGCTTTGTAAGATAGATATTCTTCAAGAATCAGATATCACCTTGATCCCTATGGGTTATGATGGGTTTTTAGTTAATATTATTATCAATCAGGAGAATATCCATTCTTTAGTCAATGAATTGATCCTCATATACAATGATTTCAAATTCTCCAGCGTTAAACGTCAACCAGTTCTTCAATCTATCACTGATTTATCCAAACCTAACTCAATTAAAATCTTTACTCCAGAGAAAAGTATTACTAAATTGCTTACACTTACTAAGTTAGAAGTAGGATTCCTCTTAGGTAAGAATGGCGATAAAATTAATTTAATTAGAAATAAAACTGGTTGTAAAATTACAATCATGCCAATTTCTCCTTCTCATAATTTATTAATGGGGAGTAAAAGAACTCCTCAAACCATAAAACTTTTTGGTACTAATGATAAAGTTGAATTGGCCGATAAAATGATTCTGGTACATCTTCAATTATTTAGAGAACATGGATCTCAATTCATTTAGCTATGAATTTATAACTATGGGGATGATGTGCCGGGTAACCTCATTTTTCAAATTTGAAAAATTTTTCTTTTTCAAAGTGAAAAAAAATTTTCACATAGAAATTTATTTTAATTAATAAAACTAAAAAAAGGCAAGATGGCTGAAGGTGTTTTCCAAGGTGCTATTGGTATCGATTTAGGTACTACCTACTCATGTGTTGCTACTTACGACTCAGCTGTTGAAATCATTGCTAATGAACAAGGTAACAGAGTTACTCCATCATTTGTAGCTTTCAATGATGAAGAAAGATTAATTGGTGATGCTGCTAAGAATCAAGCTGCTTTAAACCCAAAGAACACTGTTTTCGATGCTAAACGTTTAATCGGTAGAGCTTTCGAAGATGAATCTGTTCAAAAAGATATTAAATCTTGGCCATTTAAAGTTATTAACTCTAATGGTAATCCATTAATTGAAGTCCAATATTTAGGTGAAACTAAATCTTTCTCCCCTCAAGAAATTTCTTCTATGGTTTTAAACAAAATGAAAGAAATTGCTGAAGCTAAAATTGGTAAAAAAGTTGAAAAAGCTGTTATTACTGTTCCAGCTTATTTCAATGATGCTCAAAGACAAGCTACTAAAGATGCTGGTTCTATTTCTGGTTTAAATGTTTTAAGAATTATCAATGAACCTACTGCTGCCGCTATTGCTTACGGTTTGGGTGCTGGTAAATCCGAAAAAGAAAGACATGTTTTGATTTTCGATTTAGGTGGTGGTACTTTCGATGTTTCTTTATTAAACATTACCGGTGGTGTTTTCACCGTTAAAGCTACTGCTGGTGATACTCACTTGGGTGGTCAAGATTTCGATACCAACTTATTAGAACACTTTAAAAAAGAATTCCAAAAAAAGACTGGTTTAGATATTTCTGATGATTCCAGAGCTTTAAGAAGATTAAGAACTGCTTGTGAAAGAGCTAAGAGAACTTTATCTTCTGTTACTCAAACTACCGTTGAAGTTGATTCCTTATTTGATGGTGAAGATTTCTCCGCTAACATTACTAGAGCTAGATTTGAAGATATTAACTCTGCTTTATTCAAATCTACTTTAGACCCAGTTGAACAAGTCTTAAAAGATGCTAAAATTGACAAATCTAAAGTTGATGAAGTTGTTTTAGTTGGTGGTTCTACCAGAATTCCAAAAGTCCAAAAATTATTATCTGATTTCTTTGATGGTAAACAATTGGAAAAATCTATTAACCCTGATGAAGCTGTTGCTTACGGTGCTGCTGTTCAAGGTGCTATCTTAACTGGTCAATCTACTAACGAAGATACCAAAGATTTATTATTATTAGATGTTATCCCATTATCTTTAGGGGTTGCTATGCAAGGTAATGTCTTTGCTCCAGTTGTTCCAAGAAACACTACTGTTCCAACTATTAAAAGAAGAACTTTCACCACTGTTGCTGACCACCAAACTACCGTTCAATTCCCAGTTTACCAAGGTGAACGTGTTAACTGTTCTGAAAATACTTTATTAGGTGAATTTGACTTGAAAAACATCCCACCAATGCAAGCTGGTGAACCAGTTTTGGAAGCTATCTTTGAAGTTGATGCTAATGGTATCTTAAAGGTTACTGCTGTTGAAAAATCAACTGGTAGATCTGCTAACATCACCATCTCCAACTCTATTGGTAGATTATCATCTGAAGAAATTGAAAAAATGATTGAAGATGCTGAAAAATTCAAGACCTCCGATGATGCTTTCGCCAAGAGACACGAACAAAAACAAAAATTAGAAGCTTACGTTGCTTCTGTTGAATCCACTATTACTGACCCAGTATTGTCAGCTAAATTGAAAAAATCTGCTAAAGATAAGATTGAAACTGCTTTATCCGAAGCTTTAGCTGCTTTGGAAGTCGAAGACTCCTCTGCTGATGACTTCAGAAAAGCTGAATTAACCTTGAAACGTGCTGTTACTAAAGGTATGTCAACTCGTTAAGATTAAATAGGTAATCTTGTTATATATAATCGATATTGATCCGTAATTTATTTTACTATCTATTTATTTAATTAATCTAGTATATAATTTCCTAATTTATCCATTTTTAATTCTCTAGTTCCTTTAGTAAGGGCTTCGATGATTTGTTCATTCTCTTCATTGGTTTGTTCTTCTAGTTGTTTGAGTTTGTCTTCATCTTCTTCTTCGTCTTCATCTTCATCGTATTCATCATCTTCTTCGTCTTCATATTCTTCCTCTTCTTCTTCTTCTTCATCATCATCTTCCTCTCCCTCTCCCTCTTCTTCATCATCTTCCTGAACCTCTTCTTCCTCTCCCTCTTGATTCTCTCTCATTCCTCTAACAGCTGCCTCTAAATCTCTGCTCTCCTTCCTCTTGTCCTTCTTATCCTTGACAAATCCAGAAGCTTCTACTTCTACATCAAGATTCTTCTCTCTCTGCACATGCTTGAACCTAGGATATCCATACTTATATCCTTCGCCGTATCCTTCAGTGTCAAACATAGTGCTGTCATCTTTTGGAGAATATCTAAACTTCTTTTCAAAGAAAGCTCGTATTCCATCTACATCTCTCTGGAAGTACATTTCTGCATCTGTATGATTTGTAGAAACACATTGGGGGAAATCAATAACTATAAAATCATGGGGATACTCTTTACCTCCCTGATTGGTGATAATAATGTTGAACTCATTGAAATCACAATGAATAAGTCCATGGTTTGCAAGCTTAACAATAAACTGCATCAAATCTGAGTAAAGCTTCTTATAGTTTGTATGTGACTTCAAATGCTTCATCGTAACACCATCAATCCATTCCATTAACACACAATGTCGAGAACAATCATAAGGTTCAGGAACAATAAATCCATTACTATGCAAGACTGTCATAAATTGGTATTCTTTGGCAGCAGCTAATCTCGATAAATACATCCAATTGGAAGTATGACGATTTTTCAAGTAATCACGATTGTTTTTGACTGTTTTGAATGAAGTTCTGCCTAATCTATGGATCTTTAAAACTTTCTGCACACCTTTCTCATCACTGACTGAATAAATATCTGATTCTTTTCCTACACCGATGGTAGTACCCGTGGAATATAAGGTGCCCCGAACCAACATTGACCTCAAGGCAAGGTAGTCGTACCCTGTATAGGTAATTCTGAACCCATCGTACTTGGCATTTCTTAATCTAGCTAAGAGTTTCAACTTAGCTAAATCTCCAATGGCTCGATTTGTAGCTGCTGGGTTTTTTAGCCCTCCAATCGAGTGGATCATCTGTGTAGGAACAAGCTCGTGATTTCTAGATCCAAGTTCTACAGCCTGAAGGACTCTGAAGTCGTCGGAGGTAAGATACCTCATATGGGAGGTGTCTAACTTCATGCGATGAGATGAGTTTAACTGCGAAATTAACCATTCTACCGCGAAGTGGTAGCATTCTAACTACGCGTATGGCTAGATACAAACGTATACGTTGGTTTAAGAAGAAAGCTAGGCCGAAAAGTACTCCCCAATTACCGAATGTCAAACAAATAGGTGCTAAAGATTCTTCTTTCCACGATTCAGCTTCTCAGACTTACTACGAATGGCTTCAGACCAATCCTTTATTTGAGATCAAACAACTTCCACGGTTGAAGAGTAAATTCCCTTCATTAAAACTGCTATGTGCTCGTGAAATTGCTTCCAATGCATCCCAATTGCATTCTATACACCTTAAAGCCATCCTGGAATCGTGCATCAGACTTTTATGGACAAATATTCTTGCCAGTCATCAAGATACAATGCATGTGTTTCTAGTCTTTGCAGCATTAATCCACCAAAATCCTAGTTTCAGGTGTCATTTGCCCCGGATAAAGCCCACAAGTGCTGCTGCTAAACTACGACAAGAATACTTGGATCAATGCCTAATTTCTGGCACTATAAACCATCGCATTGAAAACCTATTCAGTAATATCAAAATTAGTCAACTATCGACGTATTTGAACCTGATTCCATTCGCTGAAACCATCCTTGATTTCTCCTTGACTCCTTCTCTTTTGAATAGAGATGATTTCATGCACATATTCAAAATAAGATCCCTAGTAGCGTTAAGTCTAGCTAATAATGTGAATCTAGACGATGCACTTTTACACTACCTAATTTTAGCATTGAAAGACGGGAAACTTGCCAATTTAAAGATCCTCAACTTAAGTAACTGCAAAATATCACAAACAGCCATTTCTAAACTTCTCCAAGTGAAATCTTCATTACGTTTAGTCATTTGCAGTAAACTATGGAACCCTCAGTTCCATCAGCTGTTGCAATATAAAGCATTTCAAATTCCAGGAACTTCTTGGATCCTTCATGATGATAAATGGGACCATTTCAAGTATATTACGAAGTTTTCATTAGCATTGAAGTATTTTTACCTTACAAATAGTATGAAGATGAATGTCTCATCAAGACCAATTTTATTAGACATTCTTTTCCATCCCCAACAATTCAATTCCGAAGCTCCTGATCTACTTAGAACGGTGCTGGATAATCGTATAAGTAACCGTAATCAGTCTGCAAATGTAGCAGTTCTAGTATTGGATAATGATAGAGAAGTTAAGCCAGAAATTAGAAGAGAAACGAATAAACCATTGCAAACAGTATTTAGTTCAGTTAAAGTTACGAGAAAGCTGGTGGCTAAGAGAACACAGATAAAACGAAAATATAATGACTTTTGATCTACTTACTGGAAGGTCTTTTAAGTAAACTTAATAAATTATTAGCAGCAGTAGATGATGCTTTAGGAGCTGATGCTTGAGGTGGACTTTGAGGAGGTTCAGGACTCCGTAATAAACTTAATAAACTGGCACCGTTCGATTGTTTGGGTTCCTGTTGAGGAGATTGTGAAGCTTCTGATCCGTAAATATCATTCAATTTGGGCGATTTTATGTGGTGAGCTGCTGGTGGATTAGCATTACCATGTAATAATTGTAAAAGGTCATTACCTTTTGGACTTTTATCTTCAAGAGCGTCTAAGGATTCTCCTGGTTTAAGGATTCTGAAAGTTCCTCTGGCTGGACCGCTGTCTTGAGGAGTATTTTGAATTGTAGACTGGAAATTTTGAGTTGAATAATTATATGGTTCGGGAGAAAGTTGAGGAGTTTGTTGTAGAGGAGTTGGTAATTGAGATGAATACTGGGAGTATTCTTGGTAGTCTTGTGTAGGTTCAGAATAATCATGAGTAGCATTTTGAATTTCATCGTTCAATTCGTCAAAGTCTTCAAAGTCTTCAAAATCTTCGAATTCATCTTCTTGTTGCGCAGGTGCTGCAACTGGTGCAGGAGCTGGAGCTGGAGCTGATTCTGGCTTCTTTAATAAGCCAAGCAATTCATGAGAAGAAGTATGTTGACTTTCTTTAGTGTCCTTTTCTGGCTTCTTCAATAATCCTAACAATTCCTGAGAAGAGGTATGATTTTGTTCTGGCTTGGTTTCTTTCTCTGGTTTCTTTAATAAACCTAATAATTCCTGAGAAGAAGCATGAGATTCCTGTGGTTCCTTCTTCAACAACCCCATCAAATCATTGGCAGGTGATGATTTCTTTTCTTTTCTATGCAACATATTCAACAATTCATTCTGAGGTTTCTGCTCAGGTTGCTTCTGTTCAGGTTCAGGTTCAGGTTCCGGTACTGGTTCTGTTTGTCTAGGCAGCTTTAAAAGCCCTAACAACTCGTTGGCATTACCTTGACCCTTCTTCAAAAGCTTAACCTTGCCTGGCTCTGGCTGTTTTTCAGCATCTGTCGAAAGTTCATCATCAGTAGTTGCAGCAGAATCAATAGGTTTCTTGAATAGTTTCATCAACTCATTAGCTTTAGCTTTATTCCTCAAAGAATCTTGTTTTCTCTGTACACCATCTTCCAATGGTTTCACCTTAGTTTTGTTCGTCAATATAGATAAAATCTCTTTTGATCCTCCTAAAGGCTTTTCGCTGGGTTTTTCAAACGTAGGAGAAGGAGCCTTTCCAAGAGGAATCTGGCTGAAAATAGGGTTATTAAGTGGAATATTATCACTCATAAGATGGGCATACGGAGCAGCCATTGACTGAGGAATCCCAATAGGTTCAGGATCAGCAGCCTGAGTTTCAGTTGCAGTTTCTTGGACTTCGGCAGGTTTAAGGCCTTGTAATATATCGAGTAATTCTCTACCAGCATCAGTATCACCACCCTCTACAGGAACTTGTTGTGGCAAAACTTCTTGTTCGACACCAACGCCCAAATAATCCTTCAATCTATTTTCAGCATCCAATAATAAACTATCAATATTAGGAACACCTCTTGTTTCATTCACCCATTTCATCATTGGTTTGATGATAGCAGGAATAATAAAGAAATTATTAGCTTGAGCTTTCACTTTCTTCTGCAAAACTTTCACGTCAAACCATTCAATCTTTTCAATCTCGTTTCGTACATGCGGAGCAAATGCAAAAGTTTCAGGCACATCTTTAGCAAGATATATCTTATAATTCTTGCCGTGAATTGTTCTTTCAATGACGTTTTCATCACTCACCAAATCTCTAGCATTGAACCCTGTCTCTTCCAAAACTTCCCTTACAGCACAATCTATATCAGATTCATTCTTAGAAATCTTCCCTCTGGGGAAAGACCAGTGGTTCGACTCGTATCCCTTCACCAATACCACTTTCAGCACGTCCAGATTGAACAACGCTATACCTCTGACAGGTATCGTCGACTTATACTTCCCAAACGTCAGTATAGCTTCTGAGGCATCTCCCCATTTCCATATTAAGGGACATTTTTCCAAGATTTTCGCCGAAAACAGCTTCATCTTCATTGAAGGTAACCCTGGATACACCTGTTTAAGGAAGTCCGTATAGAACCATTGAGCTTCTTCGACTTGAAATAACACTCGTTCCACCGACGCCAAATCCTCGTTGGGAGCATTCACGACGAATCGTACGAGAAGATCTTCTAGCACATGATCCAACAGACGATTGACTAATCCGTCTCTCAATTGTATTGACATCTTTATATAAATGTATGTGTATTTATATAAGTATTTGTATAGCTAAGTACTCGAGCAGTCTTTTGTGAGTATTTTGAGAATTGCCGCGCGCCTAACAACGGAGCTGGTGTTAGTGTAGTTTGTGCTGTGATAAGACTAAGGAAACGTAAGTGGTACTAAACGAAAGCCACGAGTCTGCTGAATACATTGGTGCTTTTTCCGAGTTTCTACGATGATCAGAACGTATTCTACAAAGACCCCAAGGTTTCTCAAGACCTTGGCTGAAACATCAAAACCTCCCTTGACTAAGCCTATGACCATCAACAAGCCATTTGGATTGCCGCAGCCGGTGCTAATCAATAGCAATAAAGGCCGATGGCTGGTTAAGGATGAGTTTTTCAGCCAGGAAACAA
Organism: Yamadazyma tammaniensis; assembly: GCA_030566005.1. Lineage (NCBI taxonomy): Eukaryota > Fungi > Ascomycota > Pichiomycetes > Serinales > Debaryomycetaceae > Yamadazyma > Yamadazyma tammaniensis. Next base: position 709,511 of record JAJMHK010000004.1, on the reverse strand, counting down.
AGGAATTCCGACAAAAACAGTTGGACCACGATATAAAGCATTCACCGTTCTACGAATCAAAGTCGTTTACTAATACAAACGGGAAAATCTTCCAGCTGCCGGTGTCGTACTTCAAGCCTGAAAAGGCCCTTTACTTCCCTAACATAAACCTTGCTTCTATCAATAAGCAGAGCGTACAGTTATACAATTTATTCACCAATAAAGTAAGTTTGATCAGGATATTCCTGACGGTTTCGGGTGAAAACTGTACAGAAACATATTTCAAGCAGGACGGGAAGGATTACTTGAACAAAGACTACGAAGAGTTCACTCAGAAGTTTCCAAATGCTCAAATACTTGATTTTAATGTACCCAAAGGAGCAGCAAAAAGATTTCTAGTAAGCTTAGCATCCGGAGGAATCCGCCGAAAGTTGCCTGAACAGAGATTGGGGCATTATTTCGTTGTTCCAGATAATGTGTTAACCTTTGACATTAAGCAAGAACTTATGTGTGATAACAGTTGTAGTGGGTATATTTATTTTGTTGACGCAACCGGAAAGATTAGATGGTGTACGAGTGGCTACGCTACCGAACAAGAATTGGTCACATTCAATAAGGTTTTGACAGGATTATCTAAGGAGATAGAAACGCACTAGGAAAGTTCTAATTCTGCACTTCACTCTGGCACTCATGCTGGAGTCTGTTGGTGCTAGCATCGTTCCAGACATAATCTTCGTACTGGCAATGGTGCCAGATGTAATGTTCTAGACTAGCACAATGCTAGTCTTTACTGGCATCTCTTCTAGAACCATATCCCAAACTACTATTAAGGTATGTAATGATGAACTTTGAATTGGGAATCTCTCTGACAAACCCATGGAGAGCCAAATTAATTCGACCTGAAACATACTAACAAACAGCTTGTACATACTAGATACACATTGTATCATATTCTATAATATAGCTAACATATTCTCTTGTATTACTTTTGCACGTGACATGTGACTGTCGATGTATCGCCAAATTTTTCAGGTGCGCCACGACCTCGCTTCAGTCTCTCAGTTTTTCACTGAAAAAAAAATCTTCTCTACTATCACTAACTATGTCTGCTCCAGTTAACAAAGAAAAAGTTCAAGAAGTCCAAGAAATCCACAAAATCAGAATCACCTTGACTTCTACCAAAGTCAAACAATTGGAAACTGTTTCTGCCAACATCATCAGAAACGCTGACCAATCTGATATTGTTAAGAAAGGACCAGTCAGAATGCCAACTAAAGTTTTAAAAATCACCACCAGAAAGACCCCTAACGGTGAAGGTTCTAAGACTTGGGATACTTACGAAATGAGAATCCACAAAAGAGTTATTGACTTACAAGCTCCAGCTTCAATTGTTAAGAGAATTACTCAAATTACCATTGAACCTGGTGTAGATGTCGAAGTCACCATTGCTGCTTAGGTGGGCGTAGCCTCCTTAAGTGCTTGTATAGACTGCGTATGCTGCTGAGAGTGCTCTAGGTTACTTGTACTTGTTGCAGGATTAACTATCAGGACTGGCGGTATATATTAATACAGATACTATTCTATTCTCGCTATTTCTAGCACGATTTTCTGCGTAAGGACCAGAACAGCAAAGTATGAGGGCACGCGTAAATCTCATACCGGCTGACCTCAAGCCATTTACCCCCTCCAATTTTTATCTAAAATTGGTCCAAAACTCTCCAAAGTTGGCCACTCATATGATACAGAGCACAGCAATACTGTATTCTTTTTCTGAGCAAAAAACTGCCAAAACCATATACATGGTTCTGATAGTTTTTTGTGTGGGTGCACCGGCCTCACTCACATCAATCAATGATTGTTGCGCAATAAACCCCTTATGGTTTACGTCCTTTCCGTCAGACCACGATTACTATACGTGGCTAATAAACAACTACAGACCGGAAGAAGGCTTGTGCTGTCGTCCCCGTCTCGACTTATCAAAAGCACCCAGGTTTTGAATCAAGTTGCTTCTAAAACTAAGCCGCCAAGAGCAACCAATAAACATTTAAAGAAACGTAATGCTGCTATAATTTCAGGTTTCATCATTGTTGGTTCATTTATCACGTTCAATCAAGGTAATTATTATAATTTAGATACGGTTCCGCCTTCTCCTAGTGGTCCTTTCAATCCTAAGTTATTTCCAAGAGCCTCGGCTCCTGCTGGTGGTGATGTAGATAAGCTTTTCAATACCACTCAGACGTCCATGTCTCAGAACTATAGTGTAGGACATCAGCAACATAAAGAAGGGGTGTTTGTGCTTAATGAGGAACAAGTCAGCAAGAAATTGAGGCAATTTGAAGAGAGTTATTTTGTCAACAGAGGAAAAGGAGTAACGAGGTATGATGTGTGTCAATTGCCTTCGAATTCTCCTATTGAGGACGACAGAGCTGAAGAAATTGTCCAAGTGCCTATTTTACAAGATAACAATATCAAAACATCAACAGATTGGATGTTTTTCGGAGTGTTTGATGGCCATGGAGGATGGACTACAAGCAGTAAGCTTAGAGATCAATTGATCAGCCATGTTGTAGCCGAATTCTCTACGATTTTCAAGCCAGCTAATGAAGATAATTTAAGATTTGTTCCTAATAGTTCGACCATTGACCAGGCTATCAAAAACGGGTTTTTGAAGTTGGATCATGAAATTGTTAATAAGAATATGGAGAAATTGCTTAATGATAATAATAAATCTCAAGCCGCTGAATTGTTGATGCCTGCATTGTCAGGATCATGTGCTTTATTATCGTTTTACGATACAAATTCTCAGATTCTTAAAGTAGCAGTTACAGGTGATTCTAGAGCATTATTAGGATCATTTAAAGATAATAGATGGACTGTTAAACAATTAAGTATTGATCAAACTGGTTCAAATCCAACAGAAGTTGCTAGAATTATTAGTGAACATCCAGATGAATCTAATGTCATTAAAAATGGTAGAGTTTTGGGTAGTTTAGAGCCTACAAGAGCATTTGGTGATTGCAGATATAAGCTTCCAGCTTCGATTCAACAACGTATTTATAAACAGTTCTTTGGCAGAGCTTTGCCTAATAATCTTAAGTCTCCTCCTTATGTTACAGCCGAACCTGTTATTACCACCACTAAAATCAATCCTGATGATAATGATTTCCTCGTGATGGCTTCAGATGGATTATATGAGATGTTGTCTAATGAAGAAATCATTGGATTGGTTGTTAAGTGGATGGAACGTGAAAAACTCTTTAAACCTCAAACATCATTCTGGAGTTACTTTGGTTCTAATGAAAATAAATTACCTGAAGTACAAGATATCACTAACGATAAAACATCAAAGAAACCGTTCAGAAAATCAAGAACGTTGTCAGGAAACAACTATCTTTTGGACGATAAAAACGTCTCTACACATTTGATAAGAAATGCGTTATCTAATGGAGGATCACGAGAACAAACCTCGATGTTGATATCGATTCCCAGTCCAGTTTCAAGGAGATATAGAGATGATTTGACGGTGACGGTTGTATTTTTCGGCAAAGACAAAGGAGAATTTAGTGGTAAGCTTGAGATCAATCAAGACGCAACTGCTGGAGGTATTGAGTCGAAGCCCAAATTATAATAAATATACAGTAGAGTAACTATTAAGTATTTGGTAACAAACACTTGATTATGTAACTAGTAACTATTACCTATTAATTGACTAACTAGTACCTATCTTGATAATTCGAGATACATAAAAATCGCACTCATGAAAGACTGGTACGTGGAAGAACTACTAAATCCGTCCAACGAACTCTCGTGGGAACTTCTAGATCTCTTCCATGAGCAGGAAAATAACTTCCAAGGGTTTGTGGATGGTCTTTTCAATAGTCCAGAAGCCATTGGTAGAACTACATTTCGTTTTAAGCGATCTGGTATAAATGGTGTGGTGGATAGTTATAAAGAAGAAGTCAAGTTAAGTGAAATAGATAATGCTACGTCAACAAATTCATTGTCTATAAACAGGCAGTTTACGTCCAAGTCCGATTCGTTGAAAGGAAAGACCAGTTATTTACCATTCCAGCCAGGTGGTTTGGTTGATTCTAACAAGTATGCTAAGGATGAAACTGCTTTCTTGCATAAAAGTGATAGAGGGTTATTTGATATTCCACAAGGGTTCACACGTGGTTTGACTTTGGCTAGTTTGCAGGATGATAAGGAGGAAATAGGTGAACTTGAAGAGGATCCTTCAGCAAGAGAAGAAACTAAAGTCGAACCTTCTTCTAACCAGGAGATCCAGATTGAGCACGAACATGTAGATCTCCCATTCGATACTAATGAAATCGACGACATTGTTCCTATAGATTACTCAGCCATTCGTAGAGAAATAGCTAAGGAAAAAGAGTTCAAGAAAGATTGGGCTCATGTCGTTGATTTGGATCATAGAGTCCAGGATTTTGACGAAGTTGTTCCTAATATGGCAAGAAAATGGCCGTTTGAATTGGACACTTTCCAACAGGAAGCCGTTTATCATTTAGAACAAGGAGACTCTGTATTTGTAGCTGCTCATACATCTGCTGGGAAAACTGTTGTTGCAGAATACGCTATTGCTATGGCACATAGAAATATGACGAAAGCTATTTATACATCACCAATCAAAGCATTATCTAATCAGAAATTCAGAGATTTTAAAGAAACTTTCAAAGAAATCGATGTGGGATTAATCACTGGTGATGTTCAAATCAATCCAGAAGCTAACTGTTTGATTATGACAACAGAAATCTTACGTTCGATGTTGTATAGAGGTGCTGATTTAATCAGAGATGTAGAATTTGTTATCTTTGACGAAGTCCATTACGTTAACGATATTGATCGTGGTGTTGTGTGGGAAGAAGTTATTATCATGTTACCAGATCATGTGAAGTATATTCTTTTGTCTGCAACAGTTCCTAATACATTTGAGTTTGCCAACTGGGTTGGAAGAACTAAACAGAAGGATATATATGTGATCTCAACTCCTAAAAGACCAGTCCCATTAGAAATATTCATCTGGGCAAAGAATGCATTATTTAAATGTGTGGATTCTAATAGGAAATTCCTGGAAACTGAGTTCAAAAAACATCGTGAAGCATTGGAATCTGGCAGTAAGAAAGAGCCTCCTAAAATCACTATGGGATACGGATCTCGTGGTGGAAGAGGAGGTACGGCTCGTGGTGGAAATAGTGGTGGAAATAGTGGAGGAAATAGAGGTGGTGCTTCTGCTAATAGAGGAAGAGGTAATTTCAATAAGAGCTTAATCAGCAGAGATGGTCCTAATAAGAATACTTGGGTTAATTTAGTGCAATATTTAAAGAATAATACTTTGCTTCCAGCAGTTATATTCGTATTTTCCAAGAAAAAGTGTGAAGAATATGCCGATACTTTAAGAGGTACTGATTTCTGTACGGCTAAAGAGAAGTCTGAAATCCATATGTTTATAGATAGAGCCGTATCGAGGTTAAAGAAGGAAGATAGAGAACTCCCACAAATCTTAAAGATTAGAGAAATGCTTAGTAGAGGTATCGCTGTACATCATGGTGGACTATTGCCTATAGTTAAAGAATGCATTGAAATCTTGTTTGCCAGAACTTTAGTGAAAGTTCTTTTCGCTACGGAAACTTTTGCAATGGGATTGAATTTACCTACTAGAACTGTTATTTTCAACAACACTAGAAAGCATGATGGTCAGAAATTCAGAAATTTATTCCCTGGTGAGTTTACTCAAATGGCAGGAAGAGCTGGTAGAAGAGGGTTAGATAGTACCGGTACTGTTATCGTCATGAGTTATAATGAACCATTATCTGCTGGAGATTTTAAAGAAGTCACATTGGGGACTCCAACCAAGTTAGTTTCACAGTTCAGATTGACATACAATATGATTTTGAATCTTTTAAGGATTGAAGCATTAAGAGTGGAAGAAATGATCAAACATTCTTTCAGTGAAAATAGCACACAAACCTTGCTTCCAGAACATCAAAGAACAGTTAAAAGATTGACTGAAGAATTACTGCAGTGTAAAATAGATGACTGTTCTGAATGTGAATTGAAAGATATGGCAATATTATATGATGAGCTCATGGAATACGAAGAATTGAATGGGAAATTAGTTGAAGAAATCCAAGAACTGGCTATTTTACGTACAACTTATCTTAAGATTGGGAAAATGATTTGTTATAGAGATAAGAACTTCACCACAAGATGTGGATTCATTATAAGATCAGATTTCGCCAGCAATAGTTTACTTGTTTTAGCATTTAATCCTGGTGAAGAGTATCTTAAGGATTCGCTGACACATAAATTGCCATATATTCCACTTAAAGAATACTTGAAAAGAGGATTCCAAAAAATGGCATTCAAGCAAGATCTTGAAGTTGAATCTATTCCATTCAATAATGTTTCCTTTTTGAGTAAGTATAGTTTGAAAGCCAGAATAAAAGATATTCTTCAGAATGATCCTGAAGCTATTAAATCTGCCAATGAACAAATCAAATTATTACTTAGATTCCAAAACAAATGGGAGCCACTTTCACTTTCCCTGGCTACTCAATTATCATTGCATGAAAAGATAGAGAAGCAGAAGAAATTACTAGCATTAATTGAAACCAGAACTTGTTTGAATTGTAGTAAATTCAAAGATCATTTCATCCAATTCCATGTCAAAAATACTATTCAATTAGAAATTAATTCCCTTCAAAGGTTAATTTCAGAAGAAAATTTGGAATTATTGCCTGATTACGAACAAAGATTAACTGTTCTTGAAAAATTAGAATTCATAGACGATAAACAGAATGTGTTATTAAAGGGTAGAGTTGCCTGTGAAATTAATTCTGGATGGGAATTGATTATCACCGAACTTGTATTGGATAACTTCTTAGGAGATTTCCAACCAGAGGAAATCGTTGCACTTTTATCGTGTTTTGTATATGAAGGCAGAACCAATGATGAAGAAGCAAGACCTATTACACCTAGGTTGGAGAAAGGAAAGTCTAAGATTTTAGATATTACTGATGAATTGACTAAAGTTTATGTCACACATAAAGTGATGTTGACGTCAGAAGAAGAAGAATTTACTACTCGTAAGAGATTTGCATTGATGAATGTGGTGTATGAATGGGCGAGAGGAATGTCATTCAATGAGATTATGGCTATGAGTGTTGAAGCAGAAGGAACTATTGTCAGAGTTATTACGAGGTTAGATGAAATCTGTAGAGAAGTCAAGAATGCTGCTTTGATTATAGGAGATTCTACCTTGCACTCCAAGATGAGTGAAGCCCAAGAAAGAATCAAGAGAGATATTGTATTCTGCGGTTCATTATATTTATAATACTATTTTACATATATACAGCTTATCTATAATTATCTTATGTACTTAATGCTATGCTAATTATTATCCATCTTCTTAGAAACTATCGAAACAATCCCCAGATGACCGTTAAATACCTTCGGCACCAAGAAGTTCTCTATAGTATTTTCTCTTCCATACTTCATCACCAAAAGGCCAATCATAAGATGAAAACTTCCTACAACACTCAAATCCTTTAATCTTTCAGATGCATCCTCTACATCTCTATGTGAATTTGCCCAATGCGGCCGTATACGAGTTTTGAAAGGAATCACAGCATCGTAAAGTAAATGATTCCTCATAAATGTTGGAACAATGGAAGCATCATTAATATGGGTTCTTGCACTTTCTAATTCTCCCCACGGAGTAGACAAATACTGAAGGTCTCCAAACAAGAACATTGTCTCCTTAGTGTAATCGTATACTGACTGACCAAGCTCTCTTAGCTTAGCTGAATCAATTTCCATCAGTTCTTTCACAGTACTCGATACATTTTTCGTTAGTCTTTGAGTAGAACTGGAGAGCCCACATAATATAAGTACAGCTTCTCTGTTCAGAACTGCAAAATCATTGCCGATGAATCGCTGGAGCTTTGTTATTCTCGTTTTTAGTGGAGTTTCCCATTGTTTATAGTCGCCATTTAATACCTTCTGAAGCTGAGCGTGCCTCATCTCATAAATATCTCTGGATTTAGACTGTTTCTGCGTATTTTTATAGCAAAGTGAAGGATGTAGTAGTCTTTCTGTGTGTTCGAATAAGTCTCGTGACAGCCTTCGTATGGCATTCAACGAGAATCTTCTGCTGATTATTATCATTGCATTCATTTGCTGCAGCAGTCTCGCGATAAAACAAATGCGGCAGCTCAAGAATGGTGCGAGAATAGAACCAGCCTCGCGACAAACTGCCACCATTGATGCAGCATCTTCGCGCTGCTTCGCATCCTCATCTCATCTTTATCTATAATGAGCTCCAAGAAGAAGAAGAGTCAGAGTTCTCCTGAAACTGCAGAACCTAAAAAGATAAAGCTCCCAAAATCATACATAGTAAGACCTTCAGTTTCCAAATATGCCACCAAAATTTACTTAAATGCGGATACTTTTGCCAATTTAGAGTATTCTAATGGTGATATTGTATCTGTTACTAAAGCAGATGGAGGTCCTGGAGTCATTGCCTCCATCCACAGCGATCCAGAAATAGTCGATACCAATGTGATACAAATCTCGAAGAGCCTACGAGAGTTAGCAGGCTTTTTGCTAGGAGATAGACTAGTATTTGCCAAAGCTGTCCAGCCTGCTTATGCAGACTCTGTCCAAGTATACTTAGAAACACCAGACTTGAAAGTAGATAAGCTTCTAGATGATGCAGGATTGATATCTCCAGGATTAAAGGTTGGAGGTGTAATAATTAACAGTGTAAGTTCACTAAATTCCTCCATGACCAGCTTATCGCTCAACAGTACTACAGCAGGAACACACACTATGATCTTCCAGAAAGGTAAAACTGCTGTAGAAGTAGCAGATACTCCCAATAGTACCAGATCAATCTCCTTCGATAGCATTGGGGGACTTGCTAAGCAAATCAAATTACTTCGTTCGACTTTAGAAGTCCCCCTTCACACCCCAGAACTTTTCAGCGAGTTCGGCATAGCTCCTCCTCGTGGTATTCTTCTCCATGGTCCTCCTGGAACCGGAAAGACCATGCTTCTAAAATGTGTAGCCCATAACATTGATGCACATATATTATCCATTGATGGTCCTTCAATCGTGTCTAAATACTTGGGAGAAACCGAAACCAAGATCAGAGAATTGTTTGCAGAGGCCAGAAAGTATCAACCATCGATTATATTTATGGATGAACTTGATTCGTTGGTTCCTAGTAGACTGTCTGAAGATAGTGGAGAAAGCGAATCTCGAGTTGTGGCTACTTTGCTTACAATGATGGATGGTATGAGTATGGGAGATGACTCTAAGATAGTAGTAGTGGGTGCAACTAATAGAATCAATACTATTGATTCGGCTTTACGAAGACCAGGCCGTTTTGATCAGGAAGTAGAAATAGGTATTCCTGACGTTGACGACAGATACGATATTCTTACTAAACTTATTGGCAATATGAATGCTACGAAATGTGAATTAACTCCACTGGATATAAAAGATATTTGTTCCAAGACTCACGGATATGTAGGGGCAGATTTAGTAGCATTAATTCGTGAGGCAGTGATGAAATCTATAGCAAGAGGATTGGCTGCAAGCACCGATCACCAGCAAATCAAACTCACTTATGATGACTTGCTTAAAGCCATGCCTGAAATAAGACCATCTGCTATGAGAGATATTTTCTTAGAAATGCCTAAAGTATACTGGACAGATATTGGTGGCCAGGCAGAATTGAAGCAAAAATTGACAGAAGTTATACAATTACCACTAGAAGCCAGTGAAACGTTCCAAAACTTAGGAGTTCTGGCACCAAAAGGAGTATTGCTTTATGGTCCACCAGGATGTTCTAAAACATTGACTGCTAAAGCCCTAGCTACTGAATCGGGATTGAATTTCTTAGCTGTAAAAGGACCAGAAATCTTCAACAAATACGTCGGAGAATCCGAAAGAGCTATACGAGAGATATTCCGTAAAGCACGAGCTGCATCACCATCCATTATCTTTTTCGATGAAATCGATGCTATTAGTAGCGATCGAGAATCTACTTCGGCGGCTCAACAAGTGCTTACTTCCTTGTTGAATGAAATCGATGGTGTGGAAGAACTTAAAGGGGTTGTTATAGTGGGTGCAACCAATCGTCCCACAGAAATAGACGCTGCTCTTCTTAGACCCGGAAGATTAGATAGACATATCTATGTAGGACCACCAGATTATGAAGCCAGATTAGAAATTATGGCCAAATGCTGCAAGAAATTCAATTTATCTTCTGATATAGATTTGCAGCAATTAGCTAGAGTCACAGATGGTTGTTCAGGTGCTGAAGTTACTTTATTATGCCAAGAAGCAGGTTTAGCAGCAATTATGGAAGATCATAATGCTACAACCGTGGGCCAGACCCATTTCGACCATGCTTTAAAAGGTATCAGCAAAGGTATTACTCCACAAATGCTAGAATATTATCACGAATTCGCCAGCAGAAGTGGTCTTACTTTATAGGTGTACATTAAAAATCTACTTTAAATTATAGAATATATTACTGCTGCTTACATCCTTCTTCCAAATCTTTTTCAAAATCTTTAGGTAAGTCTTTATCGGAGAATCCTAAATCACCTCCGCCTAATCCTCCTAAACCACCGAAGCCTGGGAAATCAGAGCTATCGCCAACCAATTCTGTAGGTGGTTGTCCTAATTCTTGTAAGGATTCTAGAAGCCCATTGACTTTATCTCTCTGTTGTTTGTCGTCATCGTTGTAGCTAGGGTCTTCAAAGATCTCCACTATATCAGCAGTGATTCCATACTGTTTCTCGTAGTTACTATATTCTTCTTCAGGAATCTTATCTTTCTTTTCCTTCAAGTATTCAGGGAATTTTGTATTGAGGTCTTTGATTGGCTCGTATAACACTTCCTTAGAAGATAATTGTTCCAACATATCAACCAACAATTTACTCATATCCAAGTCTTTATCGCCACCAGCACCTCCTAATCCCGATAATAACTGCGTCAACATATCTTCAGGGTTAGCATTGGCTTGATCATTTTTGATCTGCTCGTCGATGGTTTTCCCCGAGTTCTTTAATCTTTCCATAGTATCTTTCATTACATGATCGAAATTCTTTGATTCCTTAGGTAATTGCTGGTTTTCTTCCTCGAAGTTCTTCACCAATTGTTCAAACTGGTTTTTAGTATCTGGATCTTGGATGTTCAAGTCTTTAATCAAATCTTCCAACTTGAGTTTGAATTCGTCGTTCAATGGAGCTGTCTTATCGTCATTTTCAGCAACAGATTCAGCTTTCTGTGATTCTGGTGCTTGTGATCCAGGTGGCTTACTTAAAACTTCACCGGCAAAATCATCTAATAAATCATCCAAGTCATCCAAATCGTCTTCATCTTTGGTTTCTTTGGTTTCTTTGACTTCTTTAGATTCCTTGATTTCCTTGGTTTCCTTAAGTTCCTGTGCTTCTTTGGTTTCTTTACTCATTCTATGGCTCTATCTCCAGCTTACCTGGTTTGGTTTATTAGTATATCTATAAGTTTAACACCTTAATCCTTGCTAGATGTTGAGTGCTCGCGAGCTTTTCCCAAATCTGGGGCGAGCTAGCACATGAACGTAAGCTTCAGAAGAGTTAGTCATTAGTTTGAATTTTCTAGCTTATAAAATAGGATGGAAAATACTAGTACATATGTAAATAAGAGGAATTGAAGGCTTTTTTACAGTTAGAATTTTTTTTTTTTTTTTATAAATTGTACAAACTACGAATTTCACATTTTGTTCTCTGAGTACAGTCTTATTCTCTACTAAAATATAAATTTGAAATAAATTAAAAAAAAATTTATTCTAAAAAATTTCATAAAATAAAAATTACTCAGATTCCAGAACTTCCTTCTAACAAACAATAATCAACTAAAGTAAAACTTCAATTTTAATAAAAAAAATTGATCAATTGATGTTAGTTGATGCAGTAACTACTAACTTTTCAGTTTACTCTTATCGCGAAAATTTTCATCATGTCCCTTGCCAAAACAAGACTACAAGAAGAACGAAAGCTCTGGAGAAAAGACCATCCGTTTGGTTTCTTCGCCAAGCCTGAAAAGTCTATGGATGGCTCTTTAGATTTAACAAACTGGAAAGCTGGGATTCCTGGTCGTAAACTGTCACTTTGGGAAGAAGGCATATTCCCAGTAACAATTCATTTCCCTCCTGAATATCCAAGTAAACCTCCTAAAGTCAAATTTCCTGAAGGATTTTACCATCCCAACGTGTATCCAAGTGGAACCATTTGTTTATCGATATTGAATGAAGAGCAAGACTGGAGACCAGCCATAACTTTAAAAGATATCGTATTAGGAATCCAAGAATTGTTATCTAATCCTAATCCCGAATCACCTGCACAAGAACCAGCATGGAAGGCATTCACAAGAGATAAGTCATCATATGAGAAACGAGTTAGGGAACAGGCGAAAAGATACCAAAACTATAATGGATAAATGTAAATTATGTAGATATAATACTAAGATTTTTGTACTTCACTTCCTTTAAGCAAATCTCTGCTCTTTGACGTGACATTGTCGAACTCTCCAAGTTGGGAGGTTCCTTTTTCTTTATAGGTACTGACAGCAGGAATGTCTGCCTTAATACGACTAACTAACGTACTATAAGCTCTTGGCTCTAATTTAATTAACGTATGTAATGGAATCGACATCCATGGACTTTCTTCCTGGGGGACATTCATGAAATATGCATAGATACATCGTAACACGGCCTGGTGAGTTATAATCAATATATTTTCTTGTCGTTCAAGCTCCATGATAATGGGTTCTAATCTTATTACAATATCTCTGTAGGATTCTCCTCCACGGTACCTATATTCGTACTTGTTGTCATCTCTAGCTTTGAAGTCTTCTGGGAATTCTTGTTCAATCTCTTCGTATGTCATTCCATCACATTCTCCTGCGTCTAATTCGTCCAATGCTTTCCATTGTAGTTTATTTTTATAAGGTAAAAATGATGCAGTTTGTTGCGTTCTTTTCAATGTAGATGTCCAGATAGTCAAATTGGTATTTCGATTCTCTTCACCCAACGAGTTCAACACTAAATCAGGTAATTTCTTTGCATACTTCCATCCTCGTTCACTCAAGTCAGCATCTCCACCAATTTTCCCAGTCAAATTGTACATCGATTCTCCATGTCTCGACAACCAGATGGCTCTAGGCTTTATGTGGAGATTCATGACATAGTAAACAATACGTGACTCTAAGTAGCTTTCAATACGATTCAAAATGATTTGACTATTGACGTTCACCAACTTGATAAAACTTAAGTCAGCATCTTCAGTCTGGTTCATGGTCTGATAAGTTTCTTCATAAAACTGGATTCTTTTCAAGAAATCATTCAATGCAAAGTCACTTGGTTTTTCTGCATAATCTGGTGATGTTGTCTTTACATCAATGATATTCTGTTTGACCAACTCTTCATCACTGCACCAACTTTCAAGAAACAATGGTTCAATATAATTCTCTCTACATAACTTTAAAATCTTTTGTCTACGTTCTTTGGTAGAATTGGTAGCATCTAAGATTCCTACAACTCCATTTTCATCTAAAAACCACGACATCATATCTTTAATTGCTTGATTAACAGCTTCATGACGATACCTCAATCCCTCTTCATTCTTTGGAGAGAAGAAATTAGCATCGATATCAGCACCATCAGCAATCTTCCGCCTATATGTTCCAACGTTAAAGCACTTTGACTTGATTGATAACCATGACAAGTACCTTACGATCTTCTGAGCAATCAATGATTTACCTCTAGCAGGAAGCCCCACCATCACCACACAAACTCTTACATTCTCAACATGAGAAATGGAATAAACTGGCATATTTAAGGAATGCTTCTAATAAGTTTTGTTAAGTATTTATAATGCTTCTAATAAGGATAAATCGTTCAGGAACAGCTGTCCGGCGTTAAGGTTTTATGGGGAAATGGATGGAACAATATAACTTTGTATAAGCCACTTTTTTTTAACTAAATTGGCAACAAACAAACAAAGTAGTGTATATTCAATCGACTTCCTCAATATGATTCTTTCTTACCCTTATATACTACGGCCAATCTACCAAACGTATTTAGCCGATTGTTAGCCTGATTGTGAATTTGAACTTTGTTTTTCGGTTTCGCGCAAGTGCGACACCATGTCGCTGATGTCGCACGAGGCGTTTTGAAATCTCATTACTGAACCATTCAATATTCCATCGGAAAGCTAGGGGTTTAAAGTTCCTTTACTAAATAAACTTAAAGTATAGAAATGTCTATGAAAAAGTTTTTAAGTCGTAAAAAAGACGAAGAACCGACATCGAATCGTCAAAGTGTGAGTTCCATCGGTTCGGGGAATTCCATTAAAGAAGTTGAAATGTTTGACGATAAGATTCAAAATGATATGAGTTTAAATTTGAATCCTTCTATTCTGAATGGGCCTGAAATTGCTGCTTCAGTTTATAGTAAGAATTCTAATGCTTTCACAAAATCCATTTTTTCAAGTGGAAAGAGAACTGTATCTACTAAACAATCTTCTAATTACTCCAGGAAAGCTAATGAAAGTTCAAGTAAAGTTCAGAATACTGATTATGGTCAGAGGTTACAGATTTTAGATATCCAAGAAGAGTTATCGGATAAGAATCCACAAAACTCCATCAAGGAGAAGTTAGCTGAATTGGCAAGTGATATGTCTTTCATTATCTCTCAGTATAATAATTTCCATTTCATCTTGACAAGTGCTGTTATTAATACTATTGATTGTTTGAAGAAATTTATAAGTTTTATTGAAGATTTGAAACTGTTGAATGAATCAGCTGAATGGGACTTCGATACTTATAATAACGTAAGTTTAAGAAAAATTATGAAAATCTACTTGAACTTCTACGATAACTTATTGAATGATGATGTTTATATCAAATTGAAACTTTTATTAGTTAAGAACTTTAATGAATTTTCTATTACATTGAACTCAAATTATTCAAGAAGAGCTAGTGTGAGTAATCCTGCCACTATCGCTAAACCTCAAAATTTTGCAATTGGTTGTAACCTGAATAAAACATTACCAAACGAAGATATTTTGGTGAATATTATGCAAAAAATGGCTTCTACATCAGTTAAAATTAAAGAACAAAATGGTTCTTTTATTGCCCCAATAGTTCGTGGTATTTCTGAAAACTTGAATATCTTATGTCTTTATTTTGGTTATCCAAATCCTACTACATATCATGTAAAATTAACTCAAACTTTACATGATTTATACGACGATATTCATGTTGTTGTAGTTAAAAATCAAATTGATTTGGCTGCAGCTCAAGTTCAAACTCCTACTAATCCATTGGACTCTGCAACTACTCCTGTAGCTCCAAGTGCTCAGAAATTCAAATTACCTTTCAGAGTTCCTACTGATGTTACTAAGCCACCAATGTCGTTATCACTTTCAATTGAAAATGCTTCAAGAACGTCTGGTACTATGGGTGGATTCATTTATCCAATGATTGACACCAGTGAAAAACCACATCTTGAATCGTATGCTAATTCTAAATTCGCAATCAGTTGTGGACATGTTTGTCTTAATAATAATCAAAGTCAAACTGAATACCCTCATGTTTCGTCACCTTCATCAGTTTTGATTTCATTATATAAAAAGGCATTAACTCAGCAACATGAAAAATTATGTCAACTGAGTGAAACCAGTATGATGGAAGCAAAAGTTGCGTATGCATCAGTTTTGAAACAAGTCGATAAAATGTTCCCATTGAAGAAAGTTAAAGTTTCAAGTAAGCCTGATAATTATGAAATCAGAAACTTGCCAATGCATAGATTCGGACAAATTATCTGGGGTGAAAGAACATTAATGACTATGAAAAACAGTACAGAAAAGAAATTGTCAGATATAGCCATCATTAAAGTTAATAAAAACTTATCATGTGAACATAACTACTTGGGTGATGATGTTGCTTTCAACGAATTTGATCCTAGTTTAATGTTTGATAACTTATATGTCAGAAAAGTTATCAACTTGACTCGTACAAAGCAAAGTGACGATTTGAACTTGGATGAAATTGATGAAGATTTGGAAAGTAATTCAAAGAATAATTATGGTGGATTGCCTGTATTCAAGTACGGTTCTACCACCAAATTCACTCAAGGTAATTTGAATGGAATTAAGTTAGTGTATTGGTTAGATGGAGCCATTCATTCCTCAGAATTTGTAATAAACTCCATTGATAATAATACTGCATTCGCTGCTGGCGGTGATAGCGGTTCATGGATTTTATCTAAATTAGAAGACTGTAACAATGAACCTGAATCTAAAGGTTTAGGTGTATTAGGTATGTTACATTCATATGATGGAGAATTCAGACAATTCGGATTATTTACTCCAATGTGTGAGATCTTAAACAGATTAGAAGAAGTGACACAAATCAAATGGGGAGTGGTTGGAGTAACTGAAAAGGACAATAGTAAGTTACCAAACGACATTGAGTCAGAAAATGATTTCAATGAATCTGATATTGAGAGTGTATCTAGTTTGAGTGGCAGCGAAGAACCTTCAATTGATTAATAGAGTGTATAGTACTAAAAAAACAACTTTTATTAAACAAAAACATCTAAAAACAAACAACTAACAAATGCAGAATTAAGTAAGATACTTTAATATGAAGTAAAGTAAATTAATGTGAAGCAATGCTTCAATATGCGGAATTAAGCTAATGTGAGAGAAGCAACTTTAACCTTAACTGCTTCACAGTTATCAGGAATAGCTTCATTAACATAGTTAAGTAAAAGGTAAGTGTCCTTGGAGTAATGGTAAGGATCTTCAACGTTCTTACATGCAGCGAAACCATCAGTTGTACCGTTGTAACTCAAGTATCCATCTTGTAAGTCCACTGGTTGAGATCCAGTAACAGAAACCATAGCAAAGTTACCTTGAACACTAAATGGGTATCTGAAAGTTTGAACTGGTTGCCACAATTCTTTGGTAGTAGGATTGAATTGCAATTCAGCGGCTGGAGAAGAAACTACCAAGTAGTTAATACCAGCACCTTCATGCCATGCAGAAATACTTTGGCCATTGATTTCTTCATTAGAAGATTCAACGGCAAAAGTGACATTTTGATTAGTTCCCAAAGGGAAAGCTTGAGCAAATGAAGCTAAAGAAGTAATGGCAGTTAAAGCAGCAGCGAATTTCATAATGTGATTAAATAGATAAGATTTGTATTGAATGATAAATAATTTAAGGGGAAAACTAACCATTTATATAGTCATTGGTTTGTATAATTGTAACCCACATCTTCTTACATATACTGAGCTGTCTATTGTTTTATTACGGAACAATAACGTAATTAAAGTGACAGTTCGCAAAAATACTTCTATTTTTAAGTATTGCATCATTGCTGCAAAATAGTCGGATTAATTAGCGAGGGGTTTAACTTTCAATACGATGGTACCTAACCATGAAACTGTGACACAATGGAAAGACACAAACCAATTAATGACACTAATTAGTATAATGCGTTTTGAAATGCGTTTTAACAATGTAGTTATTTTTAGTTATAGAACGGGGGAGCTGTCCGTTAACTGTTTAATATCAACAATGTCTGTTTTGTCCAACATTTGTTTACCCCAATCAAACTCTATTTGGGCATCGGTTAACTGATAATTAGGTGATTTACCTAATGCGGAGTTGAAATCATTTATTTTTATGCCGGGGTTAAATTTTAGTCCATGGCAATTTTCAATAATTACGTTATAATCGTTAACATTAGCCGAAGTATCTATATTAAGCAATAAGTTACTGCTATTGTGAATTCGTAGTTGGTGACATTTTAGTTTAAGTAAACAATTACGTAGGTTGCTAATGTATATAGTGCCATCGATTTCGATATTGACTACCGAATTCGTCCCGGAAACAATGTTAGCAGACTTGCTATTGTAGTGGTTTATGATGATGCTTGTTTCAAATGATTCTATTAATAAATGGTTGACTGGTTGGACCACAAGCTTTCCTGAAAAATGCTCTGCGTACGGCTCTATTTTAAACTCCTTGGCGCTGTGATTTTGATGAATTTGATGCCGAATCGGCTCTCCTGTGAACCTGAACTGTTTCTGGGATAGACTTGCTTTCTTGGCCTCGATTAGCTTGTTCAACGAATCGATTTCGTTAATGAACCTTTGTTTCTCATAGTTAGTAGAACCTTTATATATTATCAGATTGACTTCTCTTTTCAACTCTCCAAGCTGTTCAATCGATTCACACTGCACAATTTGGTCTTCCACTCTACTTTTAGACACATTCCCGCTCATATTAGTATCTGCTATATTTGGATTTTCATTTATCTAGAGATCAAAGCTGTTCTATTTCTCGCGATTTATTCTACTTTAAATTTACTTTTCTGAATATAAATTACTATTTACTGAGACGAACACGTCCTACTAACTGGTCAGCAATATCTCTGGTTCTGGCCCAGCTGATGGTCTTAGGCATTCTTCTTCCAAGTTCGGTTTCAAAGTCGTACAAGTACCTTATAGAGGTAAACTTAAGATGTGATGACTTTATACCTAATACAGAAGCAGTTTTGGTGATTTCTTTGGTATCATAGTTGAAGTTGATGTCGTACTTATGCTTGGCCATGATTTCTGAATGATCTTCAATGAATTGGACTGCTCTGATAGCTAATCTAGCACCTCTAGTTCTATCAATTGGTGAAGGTAATCCTCCCTGTTGAACATGTCCTGGAATAGCTGTCTTGGTATCGAATTCTCCATTGGACTCTTCATTGATAATGTTAGACAACACTTGGGTAGTTAATACTTTTGAAGCGTTGGTACTCTTCAAGATTAATTTACCAGCTTTACTCATACCTTTTTCGGCTGCAAATGAATCCTTTAATTTAGCGATATCCATTTCGAGTTGAGCTAATTCAATACCTTCTTCAGGTACATAAGAAGCATTGGCTCCAGTAGTCAATGATGCATATGTAGCAATGTACCCGGAATTACCACCTTGGACTTCAATAACGAATGCACGGTCTCTGGTAGCTGAAGCAGATTGTTTAACAATATCACAGTAATCTGTCAACGAATTAAGACAAGTATCAGCCCCCAAAGAGTATTCAGTACCAGGAACATTGTTGGAGATTGTGGCAGGAATTAACACCATAGGCATTCTGAATGCTGGATAGTTAATACGAGCTCTTTCTAATTGGTGTAATGAAACAAAAGCTTCGAAACCTCCTACTAAGATCAAACCATCGAATTGGTATTTTTCAAAGTAGTATGCAATCATTCCTAAATCAGCATCTTCAGGGGTTGTTCTGTTGGTACCGATTTCAGAACCTCCAATAGAGTTCCAGTTTTCAATTTCTAGCCAGTCAATTGATCTGACAGATTCGTGTCTAGCTAAACCAGAGAACCCATTGTGAATAGCATATGGCTTGTGTCCTTGTGACATACAGTAAGTAGCCATGGCGTACACGGCACTGTTCATACCACCAGCTGGAGCACCGACATTAATGATGGCGATCTTTTTCCTTTCGTCGACAGGTAATTTAGGTTCATTATGGTTAGCAGAATTCATAGCAATGAAATTACTTAAATGTTCCACAAATTCAGAATCTCTTAATGCCATTGCTTTATTGAAATCCTTTTTGTTAATGGCTGCAGCAACAGATTTGGTAATTTCAACTGCATCGACCAAAGGCTTTCTAACGATTTTGTTTTCCTCTATAGCAATCAAAGGTGATGGAGTATCTGGAGTACAATCCAATACAGCTTCTACAGCTTCTACACCTTGCAAAGTAGCCAAGATTCTATCATAAGCAACAGCAGTACCACCACGTTGAACGTGACCTAAAGTTGTAACTCTTGTATCCAAGCCTAGTTTTTCAACCAATACGTCTTTGACTTCATTACAACTGATTGGTTCTAATTCATTGGTAATAGCACCTTCAGCTACAATAACGATACTCTTACGTTTACCTTTGCTACGATGTTTACCAACAATCTTACACATTTGATCTTTCCAATCTTGTGAAGAAGCAGGTTTTTCTGGAATCAAAATATAGTCAGCAGAAGTAGCAATACCTGCCATCAAAGCTAACCATCCACAATGTCTTCCCATGACTTCAACCACAAAAGCTCTTGAATGGGAATTGGCAGTAGCATCAATATAATCAATAGCTTGACAGATTCTAGCCAAAGATGAATAACATCCAATGGTAGCATCAGTAGTGGCCATATCATTATCAATAGAACCAACAGTTCCACAAATATTTAAATGCTTATAAGTATTGTATTGCTGAGCAGTGATTTCACCTTTATCTTTTAATTCCAGGATCAATGAAGGCCATTCAGCTCTGAATAAATCAGCACCAGTTAATGAACCATCACCTCCACATACAATTAAGGCATCGATACCTGCTTCTATAAGATGCTTACAACCTTTCAATCTTCCAGGTCTTTCTCTAAATTCTAAACATCTAGCAGTACCAATGTTAGTACCACCATCACTTAAGAATCCTCTAACGTCTTGCCAGCCCATTTCTTTAATATATTCAGGACCACCTCTTACTAAACCTTCATATCCTTCTAAGACTGCGAAAGCTTTACATCCACGGTAGATAGCAGCTCTAATAACAGCTCTAACATTTGCATTCATACCAGGAGCATCACCACCAGATGTCATAACAGCAATATTTCTTCTTTTGGAGTTGGAAAGATCTTTCAAATTGGTAGCAGAAACATGTCTAGACATAGATTTTGAAGGGACCATTGAAGGATTTGGAGCTAATTTAGTTACTGGAGGAACTGAAGTAATAGGATTAGCTTCAGTAGTGAACCCAATTAAGTTACCTAAAGGATCCACAGTATAACATTCATTAGGGAACAACTCATTAGGAGCAATTTGAACTGGTTTACCTGCTCCAGATAAGCTAATAATAATATCATTAAGATTTTCACAGCTTAATACAAATGATGATTCAAGGGATCTTAAGTCACCTGCTACATTAGCAGTCAATTGTTTGATATTTTCTTCAACAGCATCAACCGAAACTTTAGAATCAATACAAATCTTAACAGTTAAAGATCCAGAAACAAGGTAATACTGGGCATCGTGTTGGCGATGGAATTGGAACCCAGTAATTTTAGTATAAAAATCAATGGCAGCTTCAGCATATGATTGATTAGGGGCGTACAATGAGATGGTGGACGTCCCGTGGATTAAAGGAGCCGTCATTCCAGTCAGTGTAGATTTAATAAACGTTTAATTACTGTTTAATTCGATGATGTACTTGCTTTATATTTTACGTCATAGGGTGATGTGCGGAAAACTGTCGTACGTGGGCTGACGCTAGCACCGAGGGGGACCGGTGGTGCGCCGCGGTGGGATGCCCAACCACTGCGTGGTACCACACCACGAAGTAGCACGATGCAGCTCCTAATGTAACACCACTAAAGAATAAGGTTCAAATCTTAACTATTTAGTTTAGCCTGCAGGCACACTATTTCTATAGTCATATACCGATGCACCAAATACAGGACCAAAACTAATTCAGCATTTACATTATAGTATAAATTATACGCCGCATAATAAGTTGAAATATGGGGCAGCAGTCCACCCGCGGTAGATGGAACCAATAGAGGCAGGACCGCCCCCACCGCCAGCGGCAATGCTAACTTCTATCACGCGAAAATTTTTCACTCTCTCGACAGCAAATTACAAACTACAATGGCTGAATCTAAACCTACCCCGGTTCCTTTGGGCGACATCACAAAGTTGTCAGTTCCAACCTTGCCTAGTGCCACCTCCGTTCCTGAAAGAAACCCTTTTTTCCAATACATAAACGATGTCTACACTACCATTGCCGAACATCGTAAGTCTTTGGATTTGGAAAACCCAGGTACTATTGAAAATTTAAATAAAGAAGTATCAAGAGATGTATTTTTAAACCAATACTTCTTCACTGGTTTGAGAGCTGACTTGAATAAAGCCTTCTCCATGTCTCCTGTCTTTCAAACTTCTCATACTTTATCAATTGGTTCTAATGTTTTACCACCTTATGCTTTTGCTGCCTTATTTTTTGGTGAAAAGACTTTCATCCAAGGTAACATCGATAATGAATTAAGTTTCAGTGGAAGAGTTAACTACGGTTGGGATAACAATAATATTTCTAAATTGACTTTACAATTAGCTAATGGTCAACCAGCTATGGTTCAATTAGAACAAGATTATCAAGCTTCTGATTTCTCCGTTAACTTCAAAACTTTAAACCCATCTTTCTTAAATGATGGATTTAGTGGGTTAGCTGTTGCTTCTTTATTACAATCTTTAACTAAAAAATTATCTGTTGGTATTGAAGCTAGTTATACTAAACAACCAGGTGCATTGGCTCCAGAAAGTGCTATTTCTTACTACACAAGATATAATGCTGGTAACTGGATTTTCTCTGGTCAATTATTGGGACAAGGTGCTTTAATTGCTAGTTTCTACAGGAAAGTTACTGATAAAGTTGAAGCTGGTGTTGAAACTCAAGTTTCTGCTACTATGAGACCAGTTACTGATAATTTAATGGGAGCTCCAATTGGTTTTGAACCTGTTATTGAAGGTGAAACTACTTTAGGTGCTAAATACGAATACAGACAATCTATTTTCAGAGGTCAAATTGATTCTAAAGGAAAAGTTGGTGTTTTCATGGAAAAAAGAGTTCTTCCAACTGTTTCCATCTTATTCTCAGGTGAAATTGACCATGCCAAACAAAATTCAAGATTGGGTGTTGGTTTACAATTTGAATCTGCTGGTAATGAACAAATAATGATGATGCAACAAGGTTTGGTTGATGCCAATGGTAATCCAGTTCCTGGTGCTCCTCAAGTCGCTTAAGCTCGTCAAGTTGCTTAATCCCATCATTCTTTAAAATCATATCATCTTTCCATCTACTAGAGATTACCAATCTTATTGTATATATATTAACCGAATAAATAAATATCATAAATCATACTTACCATCCAAATAATCTAGATGCAAGCCCTTTCCTTTCTTGTTTATGACTAAGCATTTGATAAACGTCATTGGAGTTTAATCCATTATTAGGTCTTGTTCGTAAATTATTTGTTCTATGATCTGTTTTTAATGTTTTGGATTGTTCAATAGTAGGTAATCTACTACTGTTATTTATACTATGATGTGATCTACTTGATCTTAAATCGGGTTTATCAACAAATTGATTTAAATTCCTTTGAGTGATCGATTTGTAAATCTGTTTATATGTTGTGTTTAAATCAGAATTCTTATCACTAGATAATGAATAATTTGATCGTGAATATGGTATTTTCTGTGATTCTTTAGCAGCTTTGGCATTAGGTTCCATCCAATTGGATTCAGATGTATATAATTCACTTCTAGAAGATCTACGTGATCTTCCATTACGCCTATTATATTCAGACAATGAAGTTGACGGGAAGTCATCATCATAATCTGGTTTGTGGCCCGTTGATCTTAATTCTTGATTTTCATTGAAATAATTCTCTCGGTTATATTCTACAGCAGGTTTGACAAATGATGACGTCCTTGAAATAGGTCTTGAAGGACCTCTTGATTTCGTATAAAAAGACTTGGACATAGATTCTTCATATTCATCAAGTAATGAATCCATAGATGAATCAGATTTATTATCAACAGTACGTTGATAATTTGATTTATATGGATTATGACTCTTTCTAGGTTTAGGTTGAATTACAGGATTTCCATATTTAACTGGACTTAAACCTGTGACTTCCAAACTTGCCAATGCACTATTTATAGATTTATTAGAATCATCTCTTGGAATAAATGATTTCTTTTCTGGCGGATTTCTTAATGCTGGTGGATTTGGTTTAGTTAAAGGTGAACCTAATTGGAAATTAGCCATTATTCCTAAGTTTTGATGAGGTGAAAATGGTGCCGATGGTGGAGTATCAGGAATATCTTTTGAAATATGTGCCATATTAAAGTCAAGCAATTGATCATTTTTAGGTATTGGTATACTGGTTTGAGATTCAATTGGAGGTTTAGGAATACTCTCTGGAGTTTTAACATCCAAGGCTCTATATAATTGTGAAGGAGACTCCTGTTCAATGGATTCAGGAATCTTGGATGGTGGTTTAACTCCTATAGCCAAATTTCGATATTGTACTACTTTAGATAAAGTTTTCTCAAGATTTTCAATAATGGAGACATCATCAGAATTAATAAAAATTCTCCAATATCGTTCAGGATTGACCAAAGGCAAGATGAATTGATTAAAATTGACCCTTAGTATCTTTAATTTGGGGAGCAATGGATATATAAATGATGGTCCACATGAAAGATACGTCACGTCTCCATTATGTAATTGAAAAATTTCAAACTCTCCGTGGCCCAAAAGTCTTCCTGAAGTTTGCAGTTGCAGGTGAATTGAAGACTGCTGCAGAGTTTCATCGTCACTTTCATCCATTTGCTTATCGAAAACTAAAATCTTTGAGCTTTTAAACTTGAATAAACTGGTCTTTTCATCAACATATGGTTTAATCTTTTTTGTTTTTGTTATTTCCACGGAAACTTCTGCTGTTTTTGGTTTAAGATTTCCCTTCATTTCATTAATGATTCCACTACCTTCTTCATCACTTTTCTTATTTCTCATAAGTGTTTGTTTCCGAGGACTCATGAAATTGTCTCCTGTATGTTTAGGAGGTTTATACTCGGATTTAACATCAATATTAGCAGGTTTTAAATCCTGATTGGAAGATTTAAAATCCAGCATATTTGTTGTAGACGGTTTAGATTCTATAGTTTCGTCCATGTTCACATTTATTTCATTACCTTCCTTCTGTTTCTGTAACTCTTGTTGTTTCTGTTTCTCCTGTATTTCCTGTTGTTTCTTTCTATTTTTTCTCTTCTTTCGTTTATTATTCTTCCAGGATCGTGTTTCCGGTTTATCTGCCTTCTCTGTTCTATGATTGGGGTCACTTGGCAGCTGAGATTCTGCTATATTCATTATGCAGATCTAAAATCAGACAATACGTAGCTTCCCCAGTATAGTTTGTTTATGTTCGCACTTGATTTTCAGTGGGGAAAAATTTTACTACTATAGTATCAATAGAATATAGAATTGCTGTAGAATAGATGTCGCTATGATAGATTGCTATTGTATAGAGAATACAGATAGAACATAATGGAGTGGTATTTATGGAATGCTATAAATAGTTATAGATTGTTTGGCATGAAGATATTTCCTTCATCCAATGTATTTAAGGCTGCTTTGCTCCATCATGGCCATAAGCATTATTAATGCAACATTGTGATGAATTTAAACAAGAAATTCCCTATTCTAATCATATTGATATTACAAAGACAAATTGAAGTATTCTTATGTCTGTTTACGGGATAGTATTTGACAGACGCACGATTCTTATAGTTGCATAAAACCGCATTGGTTGCAGATTCTATCGTTTCAAACAAAAGAACAATGGGGAAACATAAAAGGCTATCGAGAGTTATTACGTGTTTTTGTGTTATATAACATATCAAAATTATCTACTTAACATGCTCGATTCTTACAGTTGCATAAAACCGCATTGGTTGCAAATTATTTACCACTTCCACATTACAAATGCAACAAATGTGGAAATATAAAGAGCCTTCTGAAGAACAAAACGAGAAAGTAAAGAATTATTTAGAAGCTAAGCTTAAATATTTACCCCAGGCAGATAAAATTGTAAAAGACTCGAAGAGTGACATGAAGCTGGCTTTGATGAGACTAAAAGGGCTAGATTAATAGATACCAACGAATCATTAATCAACACACCGATATGGTATACAGTTCTCATGTAGTTCCCACTGAACATCAATATTGTTGAGAAATCTCCTGCTGTAAAAGATAGCATGCCCGAATTGGTCAAAGAGAGTATAATTCTTGAATTAGGTTTACCAAGCCATAAAGCCTTTGTCGAGGAGCAATGGAAGTACCTTATTAAAATGGTGGTTTGTAACTATGAACCAATTGAGCATTGTGATAGCCAAATTTTTAACGTCCTTTTGTCTTCTAGAGTCAGACATAAAGGTCCGGTGCTGTTTAGAGATCTGATATAAAGAATAAGTGATTTATAGTGAATAAACAAATACAAAAAATTAATGTAGATGTTGTGAAATAGGTCTATAATTTATATTATCCACTATACGGAACTAGTTCCCACCACATGACCTTCACCACGGAAAACAGCAGCAGTACCAGACTCAGTAGAGGAAGTAAAACCTTCGGCATCTTGACTGAAAATAGGTTTATAAGCAACACTTCTTAAACTAATACCATCTTCTTCTCTAACAAAATTCACAACTCCATCCAACAATCCAATTAATTTATCAAGTTTCAGCTCAATAAAGACAACAGCTTTCAGAGGCGGATACAAGATCTTTAACTTATCAAATCCCAATAAGAAACCACTTGAAATTCCTGCTAAATGTCCGAAAAACGATGAACTTGGGAAGATAATTGTAGCAATCACCAAAGCGATGAAAGGTGAATAAAGGGTAGGAATAACAATTTCTCTGCCGTTAATGGTTCCTCTGTACACCACGGGTTTAAAGTGATGTTCTTTAACTGCATAGTAACTCATAAACAGGAACACAACAGCTGATAAACCAATCACATGAGTGTTTCTATATAAAACCAATCCTACAATGCAATATTGTAAACCAGCAGTAACTGCTAATAAATTCAAGGTGATTCCTGTATGGACAGTTCCATGTTCTTTTTCAAAGTAGTATAATGGTGAAGCAAGAGCAACAATATTGCATAGCCAATGGAATAAACTCGTGTGATAAAGTAAGTAGAATGATAATCGATTTAATTCAAAGCGGAACGGAGCCAACGGATACAACGAAAATGTCAGTCTTAAAGATTGGCCAAATATTTGGTCCACAATCAACAACACAAGTGTGAATGGAATAATACCTACCGTTAAGGCGGGATACTGTGCCAAATTAAAATTATTAGGGAAGGTTGACATCGCGTTTTGATTCACGAATTATACAATTATTTAAGTTGTCACAGCTGAAGATAAATTTATATGGGATTTTTTATTAGGCAAATGATAGAGCAAATCTTCTAATTAATACTCAAATTGATGGTTTATGTAATTAGTTTTATTCAATTAATTTTTTTTTTTTTTGAATAGTTTTACAGTTTGTGTTTTTCACAATTTCTTCCTCTATTTTAATTGAATAATTCTATGTAATTAATATTTAATTTAGTAGATAATCCTATTTGTGATTGTATCACTATGCATTGTTTTATAAAGCAATTCTACTTAATTCTATTTGCAATCAATGTAAGCGATTATCTAATAATAGTTAATCCAGCCGGCCATAATCTAACTACTATTAGTTTAATTAACATGCTCGTGTCTAATTTACAAAGTACTCCGGCCAGAATCACTCACTGCTGTTACCAACAGTAGTCTTGAACTCATTAAGAAAATCAATCTTCTTATTATTATTCACTTTCAATAACTCAATTCGTTGCTGTCGCTGGTCTATACTCTCTGTAATTCCATCTATCTGTTTCAAATATTGCCTTATATTATTTAGTTTCAACCGTATGGTCCCTAATTTATTATCAAAGTCCTTAACCAGGATCTTTCCTGCTCTTAGATCATGAAGAATGCTGAATAACTCAGACATGATTTCCTGTTGACGGATTTTATCAAGGGTATCATCTTTGTCTACATCACCTTTCTCTATATCATTCTTATCAGCATCATTTTTGTCATCCACTTCCATTGGAGACTGTGACTTCTTAGGACTGCTCATCGGAATGAAAAAGTCCAGCATCTTCAAATATTTAAGTATGAGAATTAAACTATTACTCGAAAACTGCGCATTATGGATCAACTATTAGCGGCTATAAGCAGCTGTTTACCATGTTTCCCCAACCTTTCCACCCCTTATATATCGATAAATAACAACAAGTACAAGATCGTACGTCTTTTAGGAGAAGGTGGGTTTTCTTACGTTTATTTAGTCAATCAAAAATCGACTAATTCATTATATGCATTGAAGCGAATAAGGTGTCCGTTTGGAACTAATGACGAAGCCTTTAAAAATGCCATGAAGGAGATCAAAAACTATCACAGATTCAGCAATTCAAAGACTCCTTATATTATCCAATCAATTGATGAAACAGTTGTCCAAGAGACCGATGGGTCAAAGACTATCTATATACTCTTGCCTTATTTTGAGAAATCATTGCAAGATATAATCAATGCTAATGTGTTAAACGACGAGACCATGGACGAACAAGAGATCTTGAGAATATTTATAGGAATATGCAGAGGTCTTCAAGCAATGCATAAGTTTAAGAAGGTTGGCGGTGCAGTTGCACCAATAAACCACGAGGAGGAAGAAGCCGATATGCTTTTACCTCCAGAAAGTGACGATGAAGATGGACTCCATGATATTACTGAGGCTGCTGTCAACGGAGGCTTTGACGGAAGTTATACGGCTGGACCTCCTACCAGTAATCTCGAACTCCAAGAACTCATACCATTTGCCCATAGAGATATCAAGCCAGCCAACGTCATGCTTTCAGCAGAAGGATTACCGGTATTAGTCGATTTAGGATCATGCACAAAGGCTCGTCTTACTATCAAAAATCGTCAGCAAGCGTTGACATTAATGGACTTTGCTTCAGAGCATTGTACTTTACCTTATAGAGCGCCAGAATTATTTGATGTACCTACAAACAGTCAAATCACTGAGAAGACAGACATATGGTCATTAGGATGTGTACTTTACAGTTGTTGTTTTGGCTTTTCACCATTTGAAAAATTAGAATTAGAACAAGGTGCTAATTTAACTGTAGCCATCACCAGTGCTCGATACACTATTCCTTCAGATACTAAAGGGTATTCACCAGAATTAATGGATATAATTAAAAGATGTTTGGTTCTAGAAAGTTCTAAAAGACCCTCCGTTGACCAATTGTTAGAAACTGCCCTCGACTTATCGAGAAGATAAGGCCATTAAATTTTCCACATGATTTCTCCACGCGAAATTTGTCTACGTATCAATGACCTTGACCAAGTATCAACGAGGAGATCCTATGGCAGGATGGAACGATATGCCTGCAGGGATGGTCAATATCAACTCAAGTGCATCTAGTTTAAATTTAGCATCAACAAAAGTAGATATCATACCGATAATTTCAAGTTTGTGTGAATTCCCCACCACGGTGTCAGATAAAGTACTCCAACAAATCAAAGATAGACTTAATACCAATGCTGCTAAAATGTCAGACGATCAGAAACAATTTGTGGTAGAAATCTACAATCAAATTCAACAGCAACAAGATCCACAACTGTTAAAGACTCAAATCATTGATTATATGATGGTAAACGATGGAGTCAGTTCATGGTGTGTGCCGTTGAAGAAACTTGTAGAGAATATACAGTGACAAAAGTTAATAGAGAATAAACAGTAACAGTGAAAAAATTAGATTATGATACATAGATTATGCTGCCTTCTTTCTTTTACCGATTTGAGCTTGGAAACCGGCTTTAATGGACGAAACTGATCTAGTAGATCCACAGGCGTTACAACTCAAGAAATGCAATCTGTTAGCAGATTCTCTTTTCAATACAGTGTTCATGGACTTGCATGTTTTACAAGTTACGTATTCAATAATATACCTTCTTAAAATTGATTCCATTTGTTTAGGCTGGAATTTACCTCTTAATACTAATCTTTTTTCACCATCGATAGAACCTGAAGTACCCAATTCAGCAAATAAATATTGTATCAAATGTTCTGGACTTCTTTGCAATACAGTGGCAATTTCTTGAACGTTAGCAAATAAGGTTTTCTTTGAACCTTCTCTTTGACATATTGGTGGAGGAATTCTGAATTTTGGTCCTGATCTAGCTCCAGCTAATTCAGGGTTATTCTGTTGTAAAATAGAGAAAAATCGTGATAATAAATCTTCATAAGGCAATCCACCTAATTCTTGAGCTGACTTAGTTTGTGATTCAGATTCTTTACCTGCATCATCGAGTCCGGCTTTTTCTAACTGTTTTTCGAAATCAGTCACATCAGTTGGAGTTGCTTGTTTCTTTTTCTTTTTCAATGTAAGATCTCCTAAAGCAGCAGTGAAATCGTCAGAGACTGGACTTCCTTCGTTATCATCTAATACTGGCTTTTTGGTCTTTTTCTTTTTTTTCAAGCCAGCGAAAACATCGTCCGCTTCACTTGAAGGTGCTGGTGACCCTTCAGGTGTGGCTTCGTCGACCTTCTTTACTTTCTTCTTCTTTTTCAAACTGGGATCGAATCCTAAGTCTGCCATATTGTAGTTTTATGTGAGTAATGTAATTTCTCAGTGAAAAATTTGATGGCGCGCACACGACTGCGAACTAGTATCTACTATACTTATATTACTATAACTTAATTCTATTACTTTGTCATTATATGGTGATTTTCTCGGTCTTTTCTTGTATTTCTTGTGTACTTTGTGCTTCTCTGGCTCTTTTATCAGCTTCTTTGGTTTCTTTACCTGGCTTATATGTAATTTTAGATTCTTCTTCACCTTCTTCAAACTTGAAATCATCTTCCACTGAGTATTTCTTCAAGAACCATTGTTCAATATTATCGTGACCATTATTTTCAGCTTCAAACATAGCATCGTGTCCTTGGGAATTTTTAATAAATACATCTGCTTTATACTTGTTGGTGAGTAACTCGACTACTTCTAAATGACCGTTGTAAGCAGCCCAATGCAATGGAGTGTTACCGCTTTCGTTCTTAGCGTCTACTAATTTGGATGCTTCTGGTGCTATGGAAAGCAAGTAGTCTAATACTTCTACATGTCCATTAGCAGCTGCCATATGTATAGGCGTACTAAGTGTGATGTCATCTTTTATATTGGATAATAATTTAGGAGAAATTTCATCGAATATAGCTTTCAAGTTTTCCAAGTCTCCTTCTCTAGCATCGTATATGATAGCGTCCATTTCCTCTTGTGTGAGATCTACAACTTCTTTACCTGACATTTCGATTGTAGTTTTTTTAGATGAGCATCGCGAATTCTATTACTAACTATATTTAATTATATAGTTTATAGATTACAATTGTTGGAATTTATTGTGAATTGATTTGGATTAGTGGGCTAGATAGGATATATGAGCGGACCAAAAATGTCTAGTGAACGCAAAAATCCATTTGTTTCACAGAAGAAGAAAACTATACGAAGAGACGCTAAAGATATCTATAGTACTGATTCCTTAAGAAAAGGTTTAAATCAACCGCAGCATCACAGAAATACTCCACTAGATAAGCTTTTTCAGGATCTAGAGTCAAAGCTTGCTGGATCTCTTGATGAAATCACTTTGGAGCAGCTCACTTTACTGTTGGTATACAATTCTACTGACGAACTCCAAGATAGATACGCTGTAACGGAAGCTTTGCTTAACTACTTGATTCAAATCCAAGACTTGTCTGAAAAAGAAACACATCCTGATAAAAATCTAATAGCCATTTCCTTACATGATATAAAGACCTTTAGCAAGTTAGTCAATTTGATAATTATCCATGGAATATATCCTGCATTGAATACGTTCAAAATAGGTATTCCGTTGGCGAAAAGAAGACTTAATGAATTTTCCAAAGCAATAAAACCTGTGAAACTATACTCAATTCCTCAGAATCCTAACGCCAAAACTTATTCCGAAAAATTCCAGTATAATGAGAAGCTATTGACTTTAGTGTATGAAAAATTGAAACTAGTGTTCAGCAAAGAGTCTGACGTTAAAGATTTATTGATTAAGGGTACTGGTTATTCTGACTTCTTGACTGTTTCACTCACTTTAATTACTTGTCCATACTTCAACCAAGCCAATAAAGCTAAATACTTATCTGAATTCAACTCATTTGTAATTCAATTACCGGGAACTTTTGAATTGTTTCAGACTTATTCCTTATTCTTATCGTCACAATCTCCTCCGTTTTTCAAACAATTCGTCATAAAGAGATTACATGCACTCCATTATAATGCTCCTAAAGGTGATGGTTTATTAACTTTAATTGAATTTGTACTTGGATTACGAGAAAATGAAGATGTTAATATTGAAAAATTCGATAATGTAGCCAGTATCGTGCTTCTGAAACCTAAAGATATAACAACGACTGATTATTTCAGTAACATTGGAAACCAAATGTTTGATTTGCTTGTAAATATTAATCGTCCTCATGTGACTAGTTGTGTTGGCCATATAGTAGAAAGATTATGGCTCAGAAACAAATTGGTGGTTAAAGACTTCTTTCTTCAAAAAATCTGGAATAATTTAGTGCCGGATAAAGCTTCTAAAGATGAAAGTGGTATTTTGACTTCTGAAAAGGATTTGAATAATACCATAAATGTACTTATTTCCTTGACTAAGAAAGGATTATCACCAGATTTGACTCAATATTTATTCAAACCGATACTTTTATCATTATGGGCTTATTTTGTATTTTTGGCTAACCAGTCCAAATCAGACGAAATTTTGCTTAATATTTTTATAGGCTATTTTATTTCTGTCAGAGAGTCTGAAGATGTGGATAATGATTTGTTTGGTCTTGATATTTTGGCTAAGAATCTCGTGTTTGACGGAGATGACTGGGAATATGCAATTGGTCCTAATGATTTGCCACAAATTGTTACAAAATCGACCAATTTGGGTGAAGATAGAGATAAAAAGATTAACAAATATTTAGTCAACTTAGACAAGAGTTGTCAATCTTTCGTAAAGTTATTGAAGGATTTAGATGACTTTTTCCTACTTCAAATATTTAAACGTTTGCTTCAAAGATGGCTCCATTTAGATAATCTGGCAGGTACCATAGATAACGAGAATCCATTTATTGTTTTAATAGATTTAAGATTAATTGAATCTATTGGGAATGAGTTTAAAGAAGATATAGCCAAAAGTCCGTCAGATATGTTAGAAATTGTCGATGATTTCTTAAGAATTCACAATCGAACTTCTGGTAAAAACGAAAAGCAAATGGTGGAACTTGATTCTGACGATGAAGATTCTGACGATGAAGATTTTGAAGGAAACGTAAATTCTCAAGCAATGCCGGTGCTATTAGAACTTTTATCAGCAGTATTAACAGAAGTTGGCGAAACTGAAATATCTCCAGAAACTCGTTCAAAATTGCAAACTGTTTTGAAGACTATTAAAGTGGTATCAAAGTCCAATACTGAAAATTCCAAAACCCTTGATTCTTTGGGATCTCGTATCCAATGGATGCTTTCAGGAAATTCTAATGCTAAGAATATGACACTCAAAGACTCACAAACAGCAATTTTGAAACGAGCTATTTCTAGTTTGAATGATCCTTTAGTTCCTATAAGAGCCCATGGATTATACTTGTTAAGACAATTAATTGAAGCTAAAAGTGAGGTTATAACTATTGAGTTCGTTGTGGATTTACATCTAGTTCAACTTAAAGACCCTGAACCATTTATTTATCTCAATGTTATCAAAGGTCTTGAGAGTTTGATGGAGTCTAATGGTTATGAAGTAGCAAAGATATTGGTCGAAATTTACACTGGAAAAGTAGACAATTATGAGATAGACGAAAGACTAAAGATTGGTGAAGTTTTGTTACGTTACATTCAATCTACAAATGAACTTTTGGTTGGGGAATCCGCTGACCTTATAGTTGGAAGTGCAGTAAGTATAGTGAGAAGACATGAAGATGAAAAGTTGAATCAAGATATAAGACTTCGTATGTCTGCTATGTCTTTATTAGGAGTTTGCTGTAAGACAAATCCTTTAGGAATTTCCAATCATTTATCCGATATATTAGATTGTGTTATAGGGATTTTACAATTAGAAACTGATACTGATAGTGCTGTGATGAGACGTTCAGCCATTGTTCTAATTCATGATATATTATTAGGAACTTCAGAATCTTCTGAACCATTCCCAGAACATTTCCAAAAAATTATTAGCATTCTTAAGTATATAACAGAAACCGATAATGATTTACTTACAAGAGATCAAGCTCAAACAGTACTTGGATTAATAGAGATAAATTAATTTAATATTATCTGTATATATTATTTATAAACAAGCAATAAAAAAACCGAAGTTTCTTTAATTAAGGTTTACTTATTCACCTAATCAACTTCTTCCATAGCAGATTCAACTGGAGCATCAGAAGTAGATGCAGTAGTAGTAGTACCAACTTCAGCTTCGACTTCTTCATCTTCATCAATATTTAAACCTAAAGAAATTAATCTATTAATTCTTGAAGCAAATGAAGCTGGTTCTTCTAATGAGAAACCTGAAGTTAATAAAGCAGTTTCATATAATAAAGTAGTCAAGTCTTTAACAGTCTTGTCTTCAGCACCATCAGTATCAACTTTTTTCTTCAATTCTTTAATGATTGCAGATCTTGGAGAAATTTCAAAAGTTTTCTTAGATGACATGTAAGCAGACATGGAAGTATCTCTTAAAGCTTGAGCTTTCATGATTCTTTCCATATTAGCAGACCAACCAAATTGACCAGTTCTAATAGCAGCTGGAGCATCAACTAATTTATGGGAAACAACAACTTTTTCAACTTGTTCACCCAAGATATCTTTCAAAGCTTTAGTTAATGGTTCAAATTCTTTAATTTCTTTTTCTCTTTGTTCTTTTTCTTCTTCAGTTTCTTCTAATTCGAAATCTTTAGTAATATCAACTAATTTCTTATCTTCGAATTCTTTTAATTGAGTCATAGCATATTCATCAATTGGATCAACCAAGAATAAGACTTCAAAATCTTTAGCTTTCAAAGCATCCAAAAATGGAGATTTTTCAACAGCCTTAATAGATTCACCAGTAATGAAATAAATATTCTTTTGATGTTCTGGCATTCTGGTGACGTAATCAGTTAATGAAGTTAATTCATCAACAGATTTAGTAGAGTTGTATCTTAATAATTTAGATAAAGCAGCTCTGTTTTGTTGATCTTCATGGATACCTAATTTAAGGTTCTTTGAGAAAGCAGTGTAGAATTTATCAAATTGTTCTTGATCTTCAGCAATTTCATTGAAGGTTTCAATTAATTTCTTAACGATATTCTTTTTAATAACTTTCAAGATTTTGTTTTGTTGTAAGACTTCTCTTGATAAGTTTAATGGTAAATCTTCAGAATCAACAACCCCCTTAACGAAACTTAACCATTCTGGGATTAATTCTTCAGCATCATCAGTAATGAAAACTCTTCTAACGTATAATTTGATGTTATTCTTCTTTTTCTTAGATTCAAAAGCATCGAATGGAGGTCTCTTTGGAATAAATAAGATAGCTTTGAATTCTAATTGACCTTCAACAGAGAAATGTTTAACAGCTAAAGGATCCTCCCAATCATTAGAAATAGATTTATAGAAAGCATTATATTCTTCTTGAGTAACATCAGAAGGATTTCTAGTCCATAAAGGTTTAGTTTTATTTAATTCTTCAGTTTCAGTAACTTGTTCCTTTATGGTTTTCTTCTTTTCTTCCTTCTTTTCATCTTCATCTTCAACTTCTTCTAATTTAGGTTTTTTATCTTCACCTTCTTCACCTTCATCTTTCTTTTCTTCTTCTTCAGATGGGACTTCTTTTTCAACTTCTTTAGTAACAACTAATTGAATTGGGTAAGAAACGAATTCAGAATGTCTCTTAACGACTTCTTTAATTCTTTTTTCTTCCAAATATTCTAATTGATCTTCCTTTAAGAATAATCTAATGACAGTACCTCTTGATAATCTTTCATTAGTTTCATCTAAAGTAATGGTAAATTTACCACCAGCATTAGATTCCCAAATATATTGTTCATCATCATTATGTTTAGAAATAACTTGAACGTGATCAGCGACTAAGAATAAAGAATAGAAACCAACCCCGAATTGACCAATCATGGTAACATCAGCACCAGCAGATAAAGCTTCCATAAAAGCTTTAGTACCAGATTTAGCAATAGTACCTAAGTTATTAATTAAATCAGCTTTGGTCAAACCAATACCAGAATCTCTAATTTCCAAAACTTTTTCTTCAGGTCTTGGAGTAATTCTAATAAATAATTCAGGTTCAGATTCTAATTTGCTTGGATCACTTAAAGCTTCATATCTGATTTTGTCTAAAGCATCAGAGGAATTAGAAATCAATTCTCTTAAGAAAATTTCCTTATTAGAATAGACAGTGTTGATGATCAATGACATCAACTGAGTGATCTCAGCTGTGAATTCGTGGGTTTCAACTTTTCCTGGCATTATGGGTTTAATTTACACTATAACCTTTTAATGAAAAATTACGGTATATATAGTCGCACTTAAAAAGTTGCAAAATCGTCCACAGAAGCTTCGATAAAGTTCCATCGGTTGGCGCACTAAGCACTTTAGTAGAGAAGTTAATTTGCAGCTATTGAATTAGGTTCCAGTATATTCTGGATCATCGACAGATAAGACAGTTAATGCAAGTATATTTCTCTCGTAAATTTAACCTTCTTCAGTTTATGTGTACAGTTTATGTATCCAGTTTTAGTATCACTTTTAGTTACCAATTGAAAGTTCAAAGCTACAAATGAATTGTGATTCTACAAAAGGACAATTAAAGTATAGTAGGAAAGAATAACTAAGCTCTTACTATTAATATTAAGAGGAAAGACTAATGGGAAAAGTTGCTATTAAAATAGTAAATGAAACTACTTATTAAACAATAGCAAATAGGATGAAATTGCCTAATAAAGTAAGTAGCAAGGTAATAAAGTAACCAATGAAATATCTATTAAATAAAGTCTATAAGTCATAACAATAACTCATCAGTCTCCATCCCACAATCTATGCATCGTTTCCTCATAAATTTCATCCCGTCTTTATCATACTTATCCAATTCCTCCCAATCATGTACATGCTTATCATTAATGGATTCACCATTTCGTAACTTTCTAGTAAACTCTTCAGCT
This sequence comes from Yamadazyma tammaniensis, assembly GCA_030566005.1. Taxonomy (NCBI): domain Eukaryota; kingdom Fungi; phylum Ascomycota; class Pichiomycetes; order Serinales; family Debaryomycetaceae; genus Yamadazyma; species Yamadazyma tammaniensis. The sequence goes on along the minus strand of JAJMHK010000004.1, from coordinate 672,486 downwards.
CTTGTTTTACGTCTCATCTGTTTCAACTTATCGTTATATCGTTTGTCTTTCCTCTTCAATCTCATTTCTTCTCTTCTTTCCCATTCCTTATCTAAATTCTCCAAAGACCCCCATTTCTTCACTGCAAATGCTTCTACTTGGAACCTCAAGAATAACTGCATTCTAGAATATCCATGAGGATTTGGCTTTTCTATTCTAGGAAGCAAATTCAAATCCTTTAATTCTGGTTCCGTCAATAAATAATCCTCTCTGCATTCAGTTTTCGTTAGCAAAGCATATTTTTCAGGATGTTCCTTGATACATCTTCTACATGCCCTAACGTTCCAGAAATTAGAATAGAAATTAGGATCTATTTCAAGTGACTGACATTCATAACACTTTGGCGCCTGAGAAATATCCACAGGCGGAGCTAATTCCCGAACAATATGATCCCTTTTCTGTTTGGCCTTCCAGTCTTCCAATCCTTGATTAATTTCTTCTTTATTTTCATCATTCATGAACCCTCCATAAGTATCTTTCATAGTAGAGAAATCATAATCTATATAATCCTGTCTCTTAATAGAACTCTTTTGATCTCTCTTATTCAGTGTCTGTTGCAGTTGCAGTACCTGCAATCCCTCCGGCACCGGCAAGGTTTCCGGTTTATGAGACGAAGCATCCCTGTTGCTCAGGTCTAATTTTTTTCTTATTTCTAAAGCACGGATTCGATTTTCTTCCACTTTTTTCCTTTGCTCAGGCGTTATCACTCTTTCCACACTATTAACCACAGTAGGTTGCAGGGACGAATCAACCTTTATAGAAGCATCAGCAGCAGAAACAATAGGCGTTCTCAACCCTCTTTTCAGCAATCTTTCCAAAGCTTTCCGTCGATTAGCTTCCTATTAGTTAGTATCTTGTTTACGCTGAGTCTAACAGAGTGAATCATTCATCTGATTCACGATCTACATACTATCTTCTGTCTCTGTTCATCTGACAAAGTTGACTTTACGAATGACATTCTGCAATATTTCTTGTCGCAGAAGATTACCGCATTAATCACGTCAAGGTTCCACAGTGATAGATTTTTTCAATTGTATGTAAGAAGGTCACCAAGTAATGGAGAGAATATTGGGAAGAAGAGATCTTAAATATAATGGCCAGGTATACGAATGGCTCTTAAATTAAATAAACGAAAAGCTTTAATGGCTTAGTGGATAGCCATTATGCTTAGCGATAAAACTGTGTGAATGGTTAATCCGGTGTGGTTGAAAAAATTCCGGTGGAATTGCCAATAATTGGTGTGGAATAATTCTTGGGCTGTACCTTGGCGTACCTCCCCCGTCAAAATCGCCCTCTACTTCCCTATTAGTCGCTGTTATCAGTATACAAACCCCGTTAGGTTGCGAAAAATGCCACCACAGTTGCAGCATAATTGCAAAATATCAAATGACAATGCAGTCAATTAACAATAGGTTTAGCTATGAGATTTGATGTATAAAAGGAAATCTAATTACCGTAAAAAAATTCATTAACAATAGATCTAAGATGGCAGCTGAATCTCACAGCATTGCATCTGGTGAAGATGCTAGAGCTTCTGGTACTCAATATAAATCTATCAACGATAAGGAAGTTGATATTCAAACTATTGAGCTGGAACTTTCTAGCGAGTCAACTTTAAACGAAGAAAATCCGTTTTTGGAACCTAAAATTGCTGATTTTTATAGAGGCATCTACGAAGCTTCAAATTACGAATGTAGAGAAGCATTTGATCCTTACTATAAATGGACGCCTGAAGAAGAGAAGAAATTAATTAGAAAATTAGATTTTAGAGTGGCTTTAACTTCATGTATTTTATTCGTTGCTTTACAAGTTGATAGAGGTAATCTTGCACAAGCAGTAGCTGATGATCTTCTTACAGATTTAGGATTAACTACTAATGATTATAATTTAGGTAATACTTTATTTTTAGTATCATTTTTAGCTGCAGAAATTCCAATGTCTTTATTGTCAAAGAAAATTGGTCCTGATCTTTTCATCCCTATACAAATTATTGGTTTTAGTATTATTGCAACTTCACAATTTTGGCTTAATGGTAAGGCAAGTTTCCTTGTATGCAGAGTTTTACTTGGTTTTGTTGAAGGGTCTTTGATTGCAGATTTAGTGGTGTGGTTATCATATTTCTATAAGTCAAAAGAATTACCTATAAGGTTATCATGGTTTTGGACAACTCTATCGTTAGTTCAAATTGCTACTTCACTTTTAGCCTTTGGTATTTTAAGAATGAGAGGTGTTCACGGAAGAGCTGGTTGGAGATGGTTGTTTTTAATTGAAGGTTTAGTTACTTTTGTCATCGGTATTGCTGCATTTTATCTTATGGTTCCGTCGGCGGTTCAAACAAAGAATCGATTCCATCCAAAAGGTTGGTTTACTGATCATGAAATTAAAATTGTCGTTAACAGAGTTTTAAGAGATGATCCTTCCAAAGGTGATATGAATAATAGACAAGCTGTTGACTGGAAAGGATTTTGTCGTTCAATGGCTGATTATGATCTTTGGCCAATTTATGCTATTGGTCTTGTAGCTTATAGTGCCTCCAACACTGTGACTCCTTATATGACGTTAACCTTGAAACAAGTTGGATTTTCAACTTTTAATGTTAATTTGTTGACAATACCTGCTAATGTGCTTCATATAATATTGCTTTTAATTGTCACATGGGCTTCAGAAAGATGGAATGATAGAACTTTCATTATCCAGTGTTTACCATTGTTCAATTTACCAGTTTTAGGAGTTTTAGCATGGTGGAAAGGAACTAATACAAGTGTCTGGGGAACATGGGCATTATATTCTTTAGTTGTTGGTCAGCCTTATATTCATGCTATTTGTGTTGCTTGGTGTTCAAGAAATTCTAATAGTATTAGATCTAGATCCTTATCTGCAGCTGTCTATAACATCAGTGTTCAAATAGGTAGTATTTACTGTGCTAACATTTACAGAGCTGATGATAAACCTATTTACAGAAGAGGTAATCGTACCATATTCTTCTTGAATCTTTCACTTATTCCAATTTTCCTTTTGGCTAGGTTCTACTATAAATGGAGAAATGAACAACATAAAAAGGGCTGGGATGCTTTGTCTCTTGAAGAGAAGGAACAATATCTTATTGATCATAAAGATGATGGTAATAAGAGGTTAGATTTTAGATTTGCGTATTAAACAGATTGATTTTGTTTATAGAAGAGATACAATATATATTTAAGTTAATCTATAATCCTATTCATTAATCATTAAGAGGTAACTCACTCTTTGTAGATCGGTTGAACAATTAATCTTGGTTTAAAACTTTGTCAGCAAAGTTTGGTAAAACGAAAGACGCTTCATGGATTTCTTTAGTATAGTAATTCAAATTATCTTTAACAAACTTGTCAGACCATTCGAATCTAGCAGGTTTTCTAACGTTGGCATTTGGATCTTTGCTACAGACCATGAATCCAATAGATCCTGATGGATAAGTTGGAATCATAGTATAAGCGTATTCAGCAACTGGGAAGATAGTCTTACAGTCTTTCTTCAATTTAGAAATAATTGGCATATGTAAGAAGATATTTTCAGCTTGAGTAGTGATAACACCTTTTTCAGTTAAAGCATCGTTTAATAATTGAAAGTAAGGTTTTTGGAATAATGATTCAGCAGGACCTTCAGGATCAGAAGAATCAGTGATGATGACATCGAATTGATTCTTATATTCAGCTAAGAATTTGAACCCATCTCCAATATGAACTTTGACTCTTGGATCGTCATATGATTTAGACATTTCAGGTAAGTATTTCTTAGAGACTTTAATGACAGTTTCATCAATATCGCATAACCAAGCTTCCTCAATGGAAGAATGCTTCAAGATTTCTCTTAAGACTCCACCGTCTCCACCACCAACGACTAAAGCTTTCTTAGGGTTTGGGTGGGAGTTTAAAGCTAAATGAGTAATCATTTCCTGGTAAGCAAATTCATCTCTTTCAGTGACTTGAATACAATTATCTAAAACTAAGACATTACCATAATCAGTGGATTTGAATACTAAAACATCTTGATATTTGGACTTTTCAACATGTAAAACTTTGTCGACTTTCAACGACATGGCTTGGCCAGGCCACATGGTGTCGGAGACTTCAGCAAACCATCCGTCTTTAATAGAATTGTGGGTAAGTTCAGACATTGTAATTGGAAATTGTCAATGAAAAATTTGAAAATTTTCTGGGACTTAATAGGAAGTTTGCGAGATGACTTAATACACCTCGATAGAGGTTTTGTTGAAGTTGTAGAGAAGTACAATAGAACGTAGAGGATGTATATAGTATATGTAACCTTGATCTGTTCATCAATTGGCTTTTAAGTGGATTATTGCATCAGTGAATATAAACGTGCTTAACTATGGTTGCGAAATAGGAAGTTATCACCGTTGGAGGTGGAGCAAGCTTGCTTGCATGAAATTGGCAATTGATAGCTCAATTGTCTTTTTATAGTATGGAGATTGAATAGTATTGCTCTAACAAAGATTCTAAGATTTATAAAAGTCTTGGTATTTTAAAAGTATAAAGTACAGTGAAAGAGTGGCTATAATGCAGAAAATAAATTTTCATCCAGTGACAGGCAACTTGTCCGAGTGGTTAAGGAGAAAGACTTGAAATCTTTTGGGCTTCGCCCGCGCAGGTTCGAGTCCTGCAGTTGTCGTTATTATTTTTTTGCCGTGCTAGCTACCGAGAGGATGGCCGCAACACTATCGCGAAAGCACTTTAAACGCACTTTACAGTACGAATGGCCCTTTACGACTTAAATCTAAGAGAAGAAATTGGCCTTGATCACCTAGACTTCTCAGGTCCGTGGTTATGGTACTTCGTAGCCTTATGGCTCAGTCTCCCAATCCTTGCATACTTCATCCTCCCATTATTCCACACCAAAAGACGTCAATCTAGATCAGTATCAATATTCGTCCTTGGTGATTTGGGTCATTCTCCTCGAATGTGCTATCATGCAAGATCATTTGCTAATCTAGAATATGGGGTGAATTTATGCGGATACTTAGAATCCGAATTGCCTGAAGATTTAACTGATCATCCTCAAATTGACCTATATGAAATACCTACTATTCGTAACGATGCTAAATTGCCCTTTATTTTATTTGCTATTCAGAAGATTTGCTTGCAGGTGTACCATTTATTCAAGTTATTGTCTATTTTCGGAGACACTGATTATATAATGATCCAAAATCCACCTTCAATTCCAATACTATTGATTGCAATAGTCTATACTAGATTATTTAGTAGGAGAACGAAGATAATTATTGATTGGCACAATTTGAATTACTCCATACTTAATTTGAGATACAACGATGAAGGCCATTTCTTAGTGAGGTTCTTAAAGTACTATGAAAAGTATTTAGGCAGATTTGCTGATATAAACTTGACGGTGACTAACAACATGAAGAAGTTTCTTGTAAAGCAGTTTGGTTTGACGTCCTCGAAAATACAGGTACTATACGACAGACCAGGAGATAATTTCAGTCCTTTGGATAAGCTAGAATTGACTAAATCAGAGATATTACTGCATCAAGTGTTTAAAGACTTAGATATGTCCATTGATTACAAGATCCTCATAAGCTCTACGTCATTCACTCCGGACGAAGACTTTAATATCCTATTGGATGCATTGAAGCTTTATGATGAAAATCCAGCCAATGAAACTCCTATTCTCCTACTAGTAACTGGAAAAGGGCCATTGAAGTCACAGTTTTTAGAGGCTGTGAAGAATAATAATTATCTGTCTAAAGTTATAATCAAATCAGTGTGGTTGCTTATAGAAGATTATCCAGTGATTATGTCAGTGGCCGATTTAGGAATTTCTTTACACACATCTTCAAGTGGATTGGATTTGCCTATGAAGATCTTAGATTTCTTTGGCTGTGGGATCCCTGTGATATCACTTGATTTTAAAAGTATTGGTGAGTTGGTTAACGAAGAAAATGGGTTGATTGTGAAAGAAGGTACGAGAACCAATGCAGAAGAACTTAATAGACTTATAGCTTTGTGTTTGAAGGATGAACTGGTTTATAGTAGGATTAAGGAAGGTGCATTGAAGGAGAGTAAGAGGAGATGGAAACAGAATTGGAATGATACTTTGGGTGATGTGTTTGACTATAGGTAATTTAGCCACGCCAGTAGCTGAATGCTCACCCAATGGCTACACTACATAATGGATTAATCAGCTATATAGTGCAATATAAGTATTCAAAATGCCTTATACATTATTAATGTCAATTCTATTTACACGAGCATATTCATTAATAAGTTTCGTCAATTCATTAACCACCTGATCCCATTCTTTAAGCCCAACTGCATAATTTGTCCTTTTCAACGTCTTTTCTATTGACTGATGGCTGCTTAAACTCTTTTTAATCCCATTCAAAAGTCTGATACATCGGCTAATCTGTTCCCCCTCTAAAAGTTGTTTAATATAATCAACTAACTGCTGCACATCATCAGTATGAGGACCATCTTGATCCAATGATTGCTCAATCCAGTTCTCTAACATATCAATGAGATCGGTATATAAGTAAACGCTATTCAAAAATAAAGGCGTTGGATTGATTTTACCTTGTTTCTTTAACCAGTCAGAGGTAATTGGCACCTTGGCTATCTTGGATTTCTCAACTGCTTGGATAAATTTCTCCTTTAGAGTCTGAGGTTTAAGAAGCTTCCTTCTTTTATAGTTAGCTAAATCTTCAATGGCTTCGTTCTTGACCGAAGAAGGGAGTTCATCAAGCACTGAAGTATCATAAGTTATACTATCAGACAGAGGTGGAGGGATATGTTTCTGGGGCAGATTCGTACGGGATTTTTTCTTTTTCAGTGGAGATTCAATCACTCGAACGTATTTGGGTTCTTGGGTAGTGGATGTAGGTAATAATTGCTGCAAGAAAACTTTCTCTCCGTCCTTTCTTGGTGAGACTTCTTTAATCATTCCACGTCTCACTAATTCTGCTTTAATTTCTCTTCTAATATCCCATGGCAATGATTCAAATACTTCCCAATCAATTTCAGCATCTTGTGAAATTGGTTCTTTGAAATTAGACGTGTCAACTGGTTTCTTAATATCCATTTTAGCCATCTTAGATATTCTTCCCATCGGTAGTTTTTGCTGCTTATCTTTCTTAAACTGTTCTATATCTTCTAACTTAGATATTGTTACAGCAACTCCTCTTAATTCTTCAGGCGGAATCGCTAAAGTCCTAGTTAATGATTTAAGTTCTGCAGAAATTAATCCTACCTCATTAGTAGGTACTCCTAATCTTGCTGATTTATTGAAAATATCACAAGCTCCCATTCCTAAGAATTTAGGTGGATTTATTGGCGCATCGGCTCTTCTTTTAGCTAATTTTAAAGTTATATGAGAACCTACAAATCCTAATTTAGTTAATCGTTTACTGACTTCTTGTGCCATTTGCCCCATGAATGTCTCAACTTGTTTGAAATTATCAAATCTTATACCAAAATTCACATCTACAGAAAGTGATTTTCTTGAAGCAGACTCTAATTCTAATATAGAATCATCATTGCCTCTTGCATATTCATATAATTTGTCACCTGTTTTAGGACCGAAAATATTAACTAATCTAGCCTTTGGTATCTTTAAAAGATCAGAAATTATAGGATATTTAGCACCAGTTTCATTAGAAAGTTTGTCTACTATTGAGTATCCGACTCCAGGTAAGTTTTTAACTGGTATTTCCGATAAGAGCAGTGGGATATCTTCTTTTAAATGGAAGTATCCATTCGGTTTAGCTTTTCTAAGTGCTAATTTAGCAAGTAGCACATTGCTAGAAACTCCAATACTGACAGTACACTGAGTTAAATCATATATATCTTGTCTTATCTGCTGACAGAACTGATCAATATCTCCGTCATAAGAAGAAATATCAAGTAATGCTTCGTCTACCAGAACAGGATAAATGATATCAATATAATCTTCCTTTGAAATAAGATAATTATACAATTCAGAAGCATACTTCTCATACAAATCAAATTCATAATCTAGAATTATCAATTCTGGACAAAGTTTCTTCGCTGCTCTTACCCAAGTACCATTTTTAACTCCAAATTTCCTTGCTACATAATTACAACTAGCAACATCAGACGTATTATGGCCATGAGAAACTGCTATAGGATCAGTTAGTATATTGTACTTGGTCTTCTGACATGAAGCAGTTGCAAAGAAGCAATCAAAATCTATATGTAAGATTTTGCGATCTTTAATCAGATTAGAAGCTGAATTTGCATTCGATTTCATAATTCTTCTTAAAAATGATAATTTCAAATCGGCTTTCCAAATACTTAAATGATGTAATCGAGATCTAGCAAAGAAATGGGGTAAAAAATCAGGATGCTTAGCATCCATTATTGATTTTTCAATTAGCTTTTTATCAGGATCAATTCTTTGAGATTTTAAGTCAAGTACTATGTTCTCTGGCTGTTGTTCTTCTGGATGTTCCTCCTCTCCCATAGAATCTTCATGAAGAAGCTGAGAATCTTCTTCAAATTGATCCATATAAAATTGCTGATTAGCAAACCGTAAATCTTGAGGACCTTTCAGATCAAAATTAAGTCTACCTTGATCAAACTCTATTTCCTTAAACAATCTATATGATTTCCAATCTAATAACTGTTTAGCCTCTACACAATCAACTATCCATTGAGCTTTAACTACTAGACAGTTTTTAAATTGTACTTGCTTCCTAGGTGTTAACCTATCACATATTATATGAGTAGCTGCTGATTTCTTACCTAAATAAGCAAGAAACTTTCCACCATGAACAATTACGAGTCTATGAATTTCATTCATTGACGGCACGGTGTGGCCATTTACATGGATAATACAGTTACGGAATATTGGCTCTTTATATGTATCTTCACCTTGGATTTCACGTCGTTTTACATCCCAATCCACATACTGTTTATCACGAAGTTGTTGCTTTCTGAGTTTGTTATCAAAGTAGATTCCGTAATCTCCAAAGCCATGAAGGGGGCCAATGTCGTCATTTTCCTCTTCATTTCCCCCTTCCTTTTGCTGATCTGTACCTGCTTCTTGATCTGATTGTTGATCCAATTCATTATCCAGCAATCCTTGTAGCAATTCGTCTTGTTCCAGTTCTTGATCTATCTGATCTCTCTGATCTTCTTGATCTACCTGATCTAAGAACAATTCTGTCTGGGGTCTCTCTGGCTTAGGTTTCTGCAACCAGTCGTTAAACGAATCATCAAAAGGATCAGACTTCACAGTCTTTGGTGTGGAATTATCAATTGCATCTTCTTGTGTTTGACTTATATTACTGATATGCGATAAGAGCTGACTATTATCTAACGACTTTAAAAAACTCTGATAGTCTCCATCCATGACGCGTTTGACGTGTCACCTTCCTAGTATAAGAGCAGCTGATTGTCAGTTGCCTTCATAGAATCTTATTAATGAAACGCCAGTAATAATAGTTAGTAGTAATAGAAGAAATAAAATGCGAATGAGTCTATAACGATCTAGCTAGAATAAGCTCAAGGGAACAGCTACTGTATTGGTTATTTATTAGGTGCTAAATACACTAATAGGTACTTCATACTGTACGTCTTACAGTACTCAGTTATTGAGGAATCTCCAACACAAACTTACCAGTAGTGGTACCACTCTCCAAAACCTTAGTCACCTCAGCAAACTCTTCAAGCTTGTGAACTACTGGAGGAGGTAATTTAACAGCACCTGACTTCAAATCAGAGAAAATCTTCTTCCAGTAATAATTCCATTTACCGGCCTTCTTGAAATATGGCGTCATTGTTGGTCTAGCAAAACGAATACATTTAGGCAGGAATGAAGTAATGGCAACTGGAGGTACCATACCACTACTATTACCATAACTGGCAAAGAATCCACCAATAGTCAAACTATCAAGAGATGTTTTCCATGAATTTTTTCCTACACTGTCGTAAGAAACATTAACGCCCTCGCCTTTAGTAATTTCTTTGACTCTTTCGACGACATCTTCAGTCTTGTAATTAACAGTGAACTCAGCTCCATTAGCCTTAGCCAATTTCAATTTCTCTTCTGTTGATGCTAAGGCAATCACATGAACCCCCTTATTGTGAAGAACTTGAACTAAAACTTGTCCTACCCCACCTGAAGCGGCCCATACTAAAGCATATTCACCAGCTTGGACATTGTATGTTTCTTCAGCCAAAGTATACGCAGTTAAAGCTTGCACTGGCAAAGATCCATAGAGTTGTAATTCTTCTTTCGAAGTATCTTCTGGCAACTTATAAATTAAATCATCATCAGTTTTAGTATACTGAGCAAATGTATTTGCATGCAAATAAATTACTTTATCACCTGGTTTGACGTGAGTTACTTTTGATCCAACACTTACAACTTCTCCTGTGGCTTCTCTTCCTAAAACATAAGGCAACTTAGCAGGATAGTACCCTTTTCTGAAGTAAGATTCAATGAAATTGACTCCTGCGTACAGGTTCTTGACAATTATATCATTGTCTGATTCAATTGAAGGTGTTGGAATATCGGTGTACTTAATTACTTCATAAGTGTCACTAATTCCATCAATCAACACGGCTTTTTGGGTTGTTGGTAAACTTGAACTCATTCTAATTGGATAACGAGTTGTCTTAGATAAATGTGGGACTGATCGCAGGATCGTTTGCATTAAATACTAGCTAATTACTAAGCACTATGCAGATAAACTGTGGTGCGGCTTGGTTATATGTTGCGGATCTGTGATTTGTAGACTTCCTGAAAGGGTAACTTATCGGTTAGGCGCTGAGGTAAGGATTGGGTGTCGGGCAAACAAGAAAATTGCGACTCGCGACATTCCGCGAACAGTTTTCTTTCCTAGATTTGCCTCGTTGAAACTTGTATAAACAACTGTTCATATTTGTATTCATTGTTTAACACAACAAGTTTGAAGATATTCTGATCCTACACCAACATCCTTGTTATAATTAATCAACAATGGTATGTACATGTCGTTTTTTCTCAGTTTTATTCGATGAAAATTGAACTTGTTCACGCGTTATCTATAGGTCTATAAATAGCCGAAGAATGATCCCAAATCAATACTAACATTTAGGCTGAAAAATTATCTGAACAACAAATAGCTGAATTTAAAGAGGCTTTCTCCTTATTCGACAAAGATAGTGATGGGAAAATTACTACCAAAGAATTAGGTACTGTGATGAGATCATTAGGACAAAATCCATCAGAGAGTGAATTAACTGATATGATAAATGAAGTTGATGTTAATAGTGATGGATCAATTGATTTCCCTGAATTTTTAACTATGATGGCAAGAAAAATGAAAGATACTGATTCTGAAGCTGAAATTGCTGAAGCTTTTAAAGTATTTGATAGAAATGGTGATGGTAAAATTAGTGCAGCTGAATTAAGACATGTTTTAACATCAATTGGTGAAAAATTATCTGACGCCGATGTTGATCAAATGATAAGAGAAGCTGATACTAATAATGATGGTGAAATTGATATTCAAGAATTTACTAAATTATTATCTGCTAAATAAACTATTTGTTTTAATATAATGTCCATTTCTATTTAATTAATTTGCTCATCGTTTTAATGAATTGAATCTACTAACTCTAACTGAAGATCTCTGCTTAAATAAGGTCGATGGTGTAGATGATACTCTCTTTCTCGGGTAAGCTCTACGTTCAGTTAAACTCTCATCTTCTTGATTAGATTGTTTATCCTCTTCTCTTTCATCAAAGAAATCTTCATGTTCATATGACATCTCGCTTAAATCTCTATTAAGCATATACCTTAATGCATTAAACCAAACATTATGTCTCTTTCTATTACTACAAGTAAATTTGACTGATTTACTTTGGGAATGAACTATAATACTCTTGTGATAAATGCCTGGTGGTAATGGATTGTTATCGTCAACACTTTCAACTTTAACGATGGCTGCCGCTTTGGTTTTAACTTCACTTGGATTAGATAATACCGGATTAACCGTTGACCAATAAAGGGTTAATGAATATGGATGAACCCAGAAATATCTTTCGTGTCTGCTTTCACTGATAGATGAAAATGGTCCTAATCTACGGTGATATTTCCATACGAATTCTCCAATAACAACTTGAGTTATTGCAGGAATCATAGATTTATCGGTCAACGATGCAACTGTGGCCATAGATAACATACCTGTAGTATTAACAGTGTCAGCAAAACTATGAGCATTGGAATGGATCGATAAATTAGATCTATTGGCCAATGAATTATGATTATTATTATTGATTCCATTATAATTCTTGACGGTTGTAACTGATCCTCTGGCACTTGTTGGTACGAACTTAGCAACTGATGCAATTTCAGGACTTCCTTTAAATGATTCTTCTTCAATATCGCTGCTGATGGTTGGAGGTACAAGTATATCATCTTCATGTTTAAACCCTCTCTTTTCAGCAAATTTCTTAAAGTCTGAATCGTTTAATTTCTCAACATTCAATGATTCACTACGTAAAAGTTTATTATAATAAGATGTTGGAATTGCTGTTATTTTCAGAACTTCGGGTTCTCTTAAAGCTGTTGTAGGAATAAACGAACTAATTGGTAGTAACAAGTAGCCTAAACTGGAACTAAGTTTAGATAACTTAACAGGATCTTGAACGGTTTCATGAGATTGTGACCAATTATCGTACTGCAGTCTTGAGATTGGTATTAATCCAAATTTACCTGCAAGATCTGAGATTTGATCACCTGTTATATTATTAATCAGTGAAGATTTAAGTGATTCATATTCATTTTCTTCAACTGGAATTATTCCAAACCCTCTCAGTTTTTGTAAAATCGTATCTTTCGTGATATCATTCTTCTTTAAATCAAAGATCTGTGAATCTTTTTCTACAATTGATTGTTTTAATGAAAGGATTTCTGATTCAGGTAATACTAGAAGGTTGTTCTCTCTAGCATATGAATCTAAATCTTCTTTATCGACTTCAAGTAATTGGAAATATTCATCTTGTTTAAGTACAACCATTCCAATTCTAGATGCACTCATTCTTAATTCTTCTTCATCTAATAAGAATGAATCCTCGGCATCAACAAAATTCTCTCCACTGTATAAGGAAACATCTCTTGAAGCTCTACGACTAGCTCTTATTGAACTAGCGATATTTTCAGATGCTGGTTTTCTGGTCTTAGCGTATTCTTCATTAGTAAGAAGTTTATATCCTCCAGTAGTTTCGACTAGATTCTTTAAACGTGACTTAGTAGCTTGATCTCCATTAACTAAATCATGAATTGTTCCCATTTCTAACTTCTTATACGTATCCTTTCCAATGACTATTTTATTGAGTTTACTAGCCTTTTCTTCAATCGTCTCTTTAGCATTTGCTTTCAATTCGCTATATTCGCCTATTGGAATAAGTTCCATATGCTGAGTCGAGGCTTTTTCAAGTAAATAGTCTAAACTTGGTGCATCATATTCATCTTTAGTTATTACTTTCTTTCCTTCTTCACTTGCTCTTTCCTCTAATGATTTGTCAGCATTCTCTTTTAAGTCTTTAATAGTTTCAATTGGTACGACTTCCATTCCATTTTGCTGGGCTTTAGATCTAATTGCTTCTAAAGTAGGCATATTGGCTTCAAATATTAATTTATCATACTCTTCATTAGTTAATAACTTCATATTTGATTCTTGTGCACGGGCTTGAAGTGATTTATTCAATTGTTCATGCTGTTGGGAAGGAATTACAACATGTGATAACGATTTGGCCTTCTGTATTAAGGAATCAATAGTTGGATTATCAATACTTCCTTTCATACTATTGAATTCCCCTACAGGTAATAATACCATGTTATTACTCTTAGCTTTTGTTTCAAGCAGTTCATTCAAACTGTCGTATTCCTTATTTGAAATAACTTTATGTTTAAGTCCGTCAGCTAGACTAGATAAAGATTCTACAGTATGTGGTTGAATCAATTGGTTGTATTCTGAAATTGGAACAACTTTAGCGTTGGCTTTTAATGCTTTTGATTCTAACAGTTCATTGGCACTATCTTGTAAGTTACCTAATTCCTTTGAAGGAATTAATGAATGTTCATGGCTGGTTGCAAATTTGTGCAAGGAATCCAATTTAGGTTCAGTTAAATCTTTGTATTCGGATTTTGGAATAAGAACTTTATCTAACTCAGCTGCTTTATCGTCAATAGATTGATTCAACTCTTCAAATTCTGATTCTGGTAAAACAATATATTTATTCTCGGCCGCCTTTTCTTTGATATAGTCCAATCCTGGAGTTTCCTTGAATTGTCTAGCATCAACTAAATCGTTATTCAATGAAGCTAATTTTTCATCTTTAATAATTGTATGGCCAATAGATTTTTCACTAAGATATGCCATAGAAGGATTATCTAATTTGTCTTGTAAAGTATTAACTGTTTCTTTCAAGTCATCGTTTTTCTTTCTAAGTTCTTTATATTCTTCTTCTTTTATTATAACATGATCGTTTTTGGCTGCTAGCTCTCCAATATGGGCCAATGTAGGAGCTTTCAAGTCTTTAAGTTCATTATCAGCTACTAAACTATGTTTATATTTCTTTGCTTTCGATACTAAATGATTTAAATCAGGTTCATTCGCAAGACTCTTTAATTCATCATACTCTTCTTGGTTAACAACAACTTTATTTTGATCTCTTGCATGATCGTCAATTGATTTAGATTTATGTTCTTTCAAATCACTTAATTCTTTAATTCCAATCAATCCCATTCCTACTGCTGCTGCCTTAGAAAGTAAATGATCATGACTTGGTTTATCAATCTTTCCACATAATTCATTATACTCTTCAATTGGTAAGACTGTCATATTTTGTTGCTTAGCAAGTTCAACAATTGGTGTATCGGCTTTAGTCCTCAAATCATTATAGGCTTGATTACTTATAAGAATATGATTGTTCTTGTCAGCATGATTCGTAAGTTTATCTAATGAAGGATTCTTTAAGTCTGAAACTTCTTTATCGGTTAAAAGTGTTAAGTTCTGTTCTTTAGCTCTTTCTTCTATTGTCTTATTACCTTTAACTTTCAAGTCTTCGTACTCGTTCGAATCAACAACAACTGAATTAAAAGACTTGGCTTTGGAACTTATATGATCAATTGATGGAGAATTGGCATTTGTATCAAGTTCCCTAAGTTTAGAGGCTCCAATTATACTCAAGCCTAATGGAACCGCAAGTTTAGTTAAATCATCTTTAGTTGGTTTATTGGCTAATGAATGTAATTCTTGATAATCTTTATCCTTAACAACAGTATATCCAAGGTCCTTGGCATTCTTATTTATAAAGTCCAATGACGGCAGCTCAACTTGTTTCTTCAACAAGTCATACTGAGCTTTATCAATCGCAATTAATCCTAATTTAGCTGAATGAGATTCAATATCTTCTCTTGAAGGTTGTAATAACTTATCGTATTCTGATTCTGGTAGAACAATTGATTTATGATTACCTGCTTTTGATTTCAAGTGATCAAGTTCCGGAGATTCGGCTTTATGAATGAGATCTTCATGCTTCTCTTTAGACAAAACAATAAGCCCGTTCTTTCCAGCTTTCTCTTCAATAAACTGTACTGAAGGAGAATCTATAGTTTGTTTCAAATGATCTAACTCCTTACTGTCAATTAAAGTCTTATTAATCTTGTTAGCATTTGTTTCAAGGAACTTTTCATTTGGTGAATTAACCGTCTTTGCTAAATTCTCCAAATCATCAGCTTTAATAACTTTATGACCAGAGCTCTCTGCTTTGGAAGTTAAATAACTCAATTCTGGCGATTCTAGGGAATGGTTCAACTTCTCTAATTCATCTTTACCAAGCAAAACTAAACTTAATTTAGAAGCCGCATCTTTTAAGAATTCAACAGTAGGACTCTTGATAGTCTCTTTTAATCCATTATAATCTTCCTTTGGAACAACAACAAGACCTGCAGAATCTGCCTTTTCTTCCAAGTGTTCTCTAGTTGGAGATGCAATGATAGAAGACAACTTATCGTAATCATCCATTGGAACAATTGTATGATTATGTTGAGCAGCATGATTCTTTAAATAATTCATAGTTGGATTACTTATCTGCTTATTAAGTTCATCATATTCTGAATTAGGAATGAGTTTATTATTCTGCAGTTCTGCGTGTTTTTTAAGATAATCTAAACTTGGCAGGTCGAATTTTGATGTTAATTCTTTATAAGCAGCAGCACCAACCAAGGCGAAACCTAATGATCCTGAGTGTTTTTCGATGAATTCTTTTGAAGGTGAATTGAGATCCTTTTGAAGCTTTTCATGATCTTCTTTTTTGACGATAATAGAATCATGTAATTGTGCTTTGTTCGATATATGTTCAATTGAAGGAGACTCCGCTTGAAGTTTCAATTGTTTCAAGTTGTCGTTATCAATTAAAGATGAGTTGAATGATTTGGCTTTCTCAGATAAGTATTCTTGATTTGGATGATCAATAGATTCAATCATTTGATCGTATTTATAAGAAGGAATAACAGTCAAATCAAGCTCTTTAGCTTTGGCAATAATTCTTTCTTTAGGGAAATGGGTTGCATCTGAAACTAATTTAGAATATTCCTCATCAGAAACTGCAACTAATCCTCTTAATTTAGCTTTCTCTGCAATGAATTCTTTGCTTGGATGTTCAAAATTGTCTGTTAATTGTTTGAATTGTTCATTGTCAACTAATACTCCGTCATGTCTCGATGCAAGTGATTTAACTTGGTCCTTTGATGGGTTCAATAACGAAGTGTGTTCTTCGTTATCCAACAAGACATGCTTCTGTTTACTGGCGTGTGTAGCTAACGATGCAAGTGAAGGTTCATTCAACGATTGATGTTCCTTCTCTGTAATAGCTATCAATCCCATTGACTTGGCTTTATCTTTAATATGATCAGCACTAGGTTTGTTTGCCAATTGATGTAACTCATCATACTCACTCTTTGGCACAACAATTGAATCATAATCGTTAGCTTTATCCTTAATATGATCTAAACTTGGCTTGTTAGCAGTATTAACAAGCTCGTTATAATGTTTCTGTTCAATAGCAGTTAAACCCAATCCAGAAGCTTTTGATTTAATATGATCACTTGAAGGTTCATGGGCTAATTGATTGAGTATATTCAAATCATCTGTTTTAATTACTGAATGTCCTAAGCTTTCAGCCTTCAGTTGCAAATGATTGACATCAGGTGTATCAGCACGGTGTTTGAGGTCTGCTAATTCACTTACAGCTACAGTTGTTAATCCTAATGCCGCAATATGTTTCACTAAATGATCTTTTGAAGGCTTGTTAGCTTTATTTTCAAGTTCAGTGTAGGCTGATTGTTTAACCAATACATGATCATTATTAGCAGCCTGCTTAGATATATGTTCAAGATTTGGAGTATTTGCTAATTGGGAAAGATTATTGAACTCTTCTTGAGGAACAACTTCATAATTTAAGGATCCAGCCTTTGATTTAATATGATCAATGGATGGATTATTTGCCAAGCTAGAAAGATCATCATATTCCTTTTTATCTAATGTCACTAAATTATATTTGGCAGCAGCATCTTTCACTTTCTCTTCTGAAGGAGTTTCTGCTTTGGATGAAAGTAGTTTATGAGCTTCAGAACCTAATGCAACAAATCCAAGCTTTTCTGCAATGGATTTGAAATGTCCTTCACTTGGATGGTGAGCCATTTGTTTCAATTCTTCATATTCGGTGTTCTTTACTGGTATCATGTCATAAGTACTGGCTTTGTCAATAAGATGTTTGATACTAGGATTCTCAGCATTGGTCTTTAAGTTATTGAATTCTTCCTCACTGATGAGAACATTATGTTTGTCCTTAGCTTTTGCTGTAAGTTCTTCGACTGTCGGATGATCTATTTGTCTAATCATTTCATCATGTGCTTGTTTCTTTATTATTATTGATTCGTAATTAGACGATTTTTGTTTAAGGTACTCTTCACTAGGATGTTGAAGTGAATCGTTTAATTGGTCTAGTTCTTTAATTTCAATTGTCGTGTACCCAAGATCCTTTGATTTTTGGTTCAAATGATCTAAGCTTGGTTTATTAGCTGTGTTGAGTAATTGTTCATGGTCTTTGCTTGGTAGTATTATATGATCTTTGGCTGAAGCTACTTTTTGGATATGATCAAGATCAGGATTTTGTGCTTTCTTATTCAAATCATCATACTCCTTCTGAGATATAGTGATATGCTGTTGTGAAATTGCCTTCTCTTTAATTTGATCAATTGTAGGGTTTATTAATTGAGAATATTCATCATCATGAAGTACTTTATGGCCATGATTTTGCACATTCGATTTAATGAAATCAAGGCTTGGATTACTTTCAATATTACTTAATCTTGCAAGTTCAGAGTTTGAAATAATATGATGTTCTTTGGACTGTGCTTTACTGTGTAGCTCATTAATAGATGGATCATTGGCTGAATTATACAAATCAGTATACTCTTTCTTCTTTAAAGTAACTAAGTCGTGCCTTTCAGCATGAGCTTTGACTTGACTAAGACTTGGATCATTTGCAGATTTAGTCAAAGCATCTAATTCGTTGGTTTTAATTGTACTGTATCCTAAATCTTTAGCTCTTGATGAAACAGATTCAATTGGAGGTCTCTCTGACATTTCTATAAGTTTAGAATGTTCTTCTAAAGGTAATAAAGTATGTCTATGCTTAGTTAATTTAGAACGAATGTAATCAATAGATGGTTCATTAGCTAGTTGGGTTAAATTAGTGAAGTCTGAAGTTGGTACTATCGTCATTTCTTTGGACTTAGCATTTCTTTCAAGATCTTCTATTGAAGGATTAATTAAGTTATCATGGTGTTTTTGGTCAATAACCACCATTCCAAGGTCTTTAGCCTTTGAAGTTATATGATCTATTGAAGGTGAATTTGCATTTTTAACTAAATCATCATAGAAACTTGAAGATGAAACAATTAATCCTAAATTATTGGCCTTGGATTTAATATATTCGGCTGTAGGTTTATCATGTTCTAATTCTATCTTCTGCAATGCTTTAAAACTGTCATTTGATATGGCCGCTAAGTTCTTAGATTTACAATTCTCTATTAAATATGATTCAGTGGGGTTCTTATAGTTATTCGACGCTTCGCTTAAAGCTTCATGTTCAGAAATAGGTAAAGTAACTAAACCCTTAGATTCCAATTTCTTCTTCATTTCAACTTCATCAATTAATAATTCATATTCCTTTTTAGTCAAAGTAACTAAGCCCTTTTCCAGCACGATTTCCTTTAATTTATCATCACCAATACAACTTATATCATTTGAAAGAAGTTCTTCATATTTTTCAAATGGTATTAAAATAAGATTATTCTCTCTGGCATAATCTTCAATTTGTTTCTTAGGCTGTATATCAGTAGATAATAAATCTTTAGATAAAATAGACTTAGCGGTTTCTTCTTCAGAATCTGATTCCATTAAATATGGAATACTATGATCACCTGTAGCTTGAGCTACATTAACTGGTCGATGTTTTAAAGATTCATTATCTGAATCATTTATAGTAGTACTATTAATCATAGACATTCTCTTTTGTTTGTCTAAATCATCGCCAATAAAATCTTCCCATTTCCCTTCATCAGTTGGGAAATCTTGTGAAGACGTTGTTTCATTATCAAGTACAAGAAATTTAGAATTTCTTTTGGTTGGAGATATCAGCATTGAATTTCTATTTGAAGGAGTGAATAAATCTGGTTTAACATTCTTGAGTTTTTTAGTATTTGGAGTTTTGGTTTGTTTCAAAGGCTCTTTTTCTTTTAAAGAATCAGCTTTAAATTTTAATAAATTTGATCTTAATTTAGCAATTATTTTATTAGAGTGATTTAATGATGCTTTTAAAGTTTCAATTTCTAATGCTGGATTATTGTGATCAATATTTGGCAATTCATGAGGGGTTGTATCTATCATTAAACTTTCAAAATCCATTGAATAATTCTCATCGTTATCTGATTCTTCATTAGTCGGTATGAGTTTAAGATCTTCAGTCACCAGTTTTACTTCAGAAATGGGCGGTTGATCTGCTTTTAGAGAGTGTAATTGCAATGTCAAACGATCATTCTCGTCGTTCAATTCTTGAATTCTATCACTTAATTGATTTAACTGTTTGCTATGACCTGATTTTGATTTTTCACTAGTATCGAAATAATTCGTATACTTAAGCTGTAAATCTTCATTGATTTTCTGATAATTATTTAATTTCAAATCTTGATCTTTATTTTGCTTGGATAATTTATCATTAGTTAAAGAAAGCTCATTAATTTTATCTTTTAAAATGACCACTGAAGATTCTAATTCCCAATTCTTATCTTTTAAATCTGACTCGCTATTCACTTGATTTTCTCTCGTACTTTGCAAGATTTGTAATTGCTGCTTATAAGTATCAATTTCTTGGACATTCGTCTTTAATTTGGTCTTTAATTTTTGATTTTCAGCATTTAATCGTCTACATTCAGATACTAAATTCTGACTCAATCCTACGACGTAATTCATATCATTACCTTTAGATTCTGGGCCCAACGATGGCGGGACTGCTGGGGCTATAGTTGAACTTGACTCTTTTCTAGGTGATTTTCTTTCATCTAAAACTGGACTTGTGTTTATAGTATCGACTCCAGAAACCTTTTTCTTTGGAGATTTACTTGGATCTCTTGATCCAAACAATCGATTTTGAATATCTGAAAGCTGTCCACGAATATCATTCGACGATGGTTTGGGTTTTTCTTTATCACCAGCCATTTTTCGACTTGTTTGTGGTAATTTGCAGTATTTATAATTCAGTAAGGTGATAAATCGTCTAACTTTTCGCGTCCTTGATCTAAATCTAAACTGTGTTTACATAGTTTAGATTTGAGTGGCATTTCTTACAAACCTGTAATTTACTATTATTGCAGTATAAATAGAGGTGTAAATCATACTAACAGTAATGCAGTAATGCAGTAGTGTTAGTGTTGTAGGTTTATTGTAAAGCACATTGTGGGGTGATTTTCCACTACGTACATTACCATTCAACTGTCAACAGAAGCAGTAGCAGGAAGTCGGTAGCTAAATATGAATAACATCTACGTCAAGCAGACATAATTGTCAATCATGAATGTCTCAGTCTTGATAATTACCAGACATCTTACTCGTTCGAACGTGTCCTATACTAAACTGCAATACCATTAACTCGAATAATACTTAAGACACGAATCGATATTAAACGCTTCTATTACTTACTATGCGAATGCTACTCTACTGTATTGACTCTATATTAAGTCTAATAGTAACTGCTAAGCTGCATTTCAGCTGTTAAGACAGCTAATCTGTCAAGCGCGAACACTTCATCATGAACTATACTAGTGGGGCCGAATTGGTGGATAGAACTCTGGAGTTAAAACAGAGAAAACATTCTACTCCTCCCAATAATGAAGATGAATTGGATGAAATCATTTCGAAAACTTCCAATTTAAATATCTCCAAAAATAGCAACAATGATTTACGTCAACTATTCATTAATGTTATTAACCCTTTACTTTTAACTGCGTTGTCAGCATTTGTAAGACTATATAAGATTGAAGCATCCAAGTCAGTTGTATGGGACGAAGCTCATTTCGGGAAGTTTGGTTCGTATTATTTGCAACGTTCGTTCTATTTCGATGTCCATCCTCCAATGGGGAAGTTATTGGTTGGATTATCTGGATGGATTGCTGGCTATAAAGGTGGATTTAAGTTTTCAAGTGGTTCAGTATTCCCTGAAGATTGTAACTATGTTATAATGAGAGCTTTCAATTGTATATTTGGGATTTTATGTACTCCTTTGGCTTATAAAACCGCAGTTTTATTAGGGTTCAGTCAGTTCACTGTTTGGTTTATTAGTTTACAAGTAATTTTCGAGATGATGTCGTTGACATTATCGAAATTCATCTTGTTGGATTCAATGTTGTTGTTCTTTACTGTTGCATGCTTCTATGGGTTGATTCACGTTCATCGTTTAAGATTGAAGAATCAATTGTTAACTAAAGACGGGATCAGATGGTTGATTGTAACTGGGGTTTCTATTGGCTGTGTATGTTCTGTTAAATGGGTTGGTGCTTTCATCACTGCCTTGATTGGGTTATATACTGTCTATGATTTGTTAATCAAGACTTATCAATTGAGAAGTGCTAGATTCCCATTATCTGTCAGTAAATACTTCACTCATTGGTTTGTCAGAATTTGTACGTTGATTTTGATTCCTGTTATTATTTATGTGGCCAGTTTCAAAGTCCATTTCACAGTATTATCTAACTCGGGTACTGGAGATGGTTCGATTTCTTCGTTATTCCAAGCTTCTTTAAACGGTACTAAAATCAAATATGGTCCTAGATCTGTCGGTTATGGATCTTTAGTAACATTAAGATCTCAAGGATTGTCACCTAATTTATTACACTCTCATCCACATTCTTACCCTGAAGGTTCCCAGCAACAGCAGGTAACTACTTATGGATATAAAGATAGTAATAATGAATTCTTAATTGAGTTTGATTTCGATACTGGCTTAAAAAATCATTTTGCTACATTGAAATCTGATGAAAATACAACTACTGAGTACACAAGATTAGTTAAAGATGGTGATACTATAAGATTAATTCATAATAACAGGAACTGTTTATTACATTCTCATAGAATTCCTTCATTTATACTGTCTTCTCACTATGAAGTTTCTTGTTATGCTAACTTAGATGCCAGTGATGCTAAAGATGATTGGGTAATTGAACTTCAAAGCCATGAAAGATCTCCTTCATCTGTTTTTGCAAGTGAAGCCAAAGATGAATTACATCCGCTTTCGACTAATTTCAGATTAAAGCATAAAGTTTTGGGCTGCTATTTGGCTACTACTGGGAACTCCTACCCAGCATGGGGGTTCCAACAAGGTGAAGTTATTTGTAAGAAGAGTTACTTCAGTGGGGATAAAGCTACATGGTGGAATGTTGAAGATCATGTGAATGAATACTTACCACCGTTAGAAACTAAATACGTTCCACCTAAACCAAGATTCTGGAGAGAATTCATCTTGATTAACTATGGAATGATGGCTTCAAATAACGCTTTAATACCTGATCCTAATAAGTTTGACAAGTTGTCAAGTAAATGGTGGGAATGGCCAATATTAAGACTTGGTTTAAGAATGAATTCTTGGGGAGCTTCGTCCACTAAGTATTTCTTAATTGGAAACCCGGCTGTCACTTGGTTTAGTACTTTCAATGTAGGCGTGGTGTTGATTTATTTCGTCGTTCAATTATGGAGATGGCAAAGACAAAAACTTATTTTCCAAAATGTGTTTGATGAACAGTTTAATGATATTATAAGTCAAGCTATATTGCCTTTCTTAGGCTGGTTATTCCATTATTTACCATTTATTCTTATGGGGAGAGTTACTTATTTACATCATTATGTCCCGGCTCAATATTTTGCTATATTCATATCTGGATTCATAATGGAGACGTTAGTTTATAAACATACCAACAAATATGTCAATTATACTTTATATGCAATTGCATATATTGCAACTATAGGAGTGTTCTGGTACTTGAAAGACTTATCATTGGGAATGGTAGGATCTTCTAAAGACTATGGCCATTTGAAGTTACTTAATTCATGGATGGTAGCTTGAGGGGCCGTTTAGTATTTAAGGGCCTAGATACCGCTACAATGTGATGGAGTCTGAAGGCTTACTTGACTAATGTACATTTATAGATATACTAACTAAAATCTCCAATCTTCTCCTGCACTTTCTATTGCCCATGTAAATTTTTCTCTTAAGGTCTTAGTGAATAATTTTTCAATTGGCACATCGAATTTCTTTGCAAATACAACCGTTAATCTAGGATCAATATAATTCATTTTAGATGTACCTAAAGAAACTTCAGAATTATCTTCTTTATCTTTTAATTGGAATGAAGTATTCAAATATCTATTTTCAATTGTTTCAATCTGTTGTTTTAATTTCTCAACAGTGGTATTTTTCTTTAATTGAACTTTGCCTGTCTTCATTTCTTCTTTGAATTCTTGTTTTAATTCCTCGGCTTTCTTTAATCTCTCTTTTAAGTCCTTATCGGTCAATGAAGGTTTCTGTTCTAATTTAAGCTTCTCGTTTTCTCTGGCAAATCTTTTATGAATTTGATCAATGGTTCTTTCGACAATTTTCTCATGGATATACATTTCATCCTCTTTAGCTAAATCTTCAATTTCTTCAAAATATTTCTTGTCTTTCTTCTTTAAATTAGGTTCCATTTCTAATATTAATCTTTTCAATCTAATTTTTTGCCATAATAATTCTTTTAATTTATCACTAATTTTTTGAACAGAATTCCCATGTGTTTTACTGACTGTTCTTTGATGGTTACATAGTATAGCAACGGTTCTATTAGCAGCATTGAATTTGACGACTTTTTCAGCTACAGTACCTTCATTCTTAATTAAGTCTAACTGATCTTGCATGGTCTTGGACGCATTGTAAGTACGGAATACTTTAGCAGTTAAACCTTTCATATAACTTTGGAATTTCTTATTTAATAAAGATGGATTAATTCTATCAAACAAATCATCACCTGGTTGCTTTGGAGGTTTCTTAAAGATCTTTAAATTCTTAAATACTTGTTTATCGACTTCAACTTCTTGATAAAATCTAATAGAATCCTTCCCTAAGAAATCAAAGATGACAGTATTAGGAGGCTTTAATGTAATATGTTCATAACGTAATGAACAACATCCAACAGTATCGGCTTCATCATCACCTTTTTCACCACCGGCTCTTAATGCAAAAATATCAATCAAATATGTTGCAGTGGCCATTTGACGGTCCTGCATCAACTCTGATTTTAATAGCTTGGTATAATCTTTTCTGATTTCTTCAATATGATTCTTTAATTGCCTAGCAGTTTCAAATTTCTTGAAATCGGACAATCCTTTGATTGAAGAGTTGTTAGCAAATCTAACGTATTTGAAAGAGTCGGCAATATTTTCTCTCCACATAGCTAACCAACTAACGGTGTTATCATGCTTGATATCTCCCCAGTTATGACCTTCTGGAGCTTGTGGGATTGGAACTCCTTCACTCAAATTCAAAGTCACATCTTCAGGATAGACTCTTCTCTTCAATTTACCAGTTTTGGGGTGTGCACCTCTCCCTCTGAACAATCCAGGAGGTTCAATACGGAAATTCCCGACTTTTTCCTTTCTGCCATTCAACAAACAAGTTTTGAAAGGAACTTCAGATCTCTCTTTCTCTAATTTGATATCCTTCTTCTCATCCTTGGTCAATTTCTTCTTTTCTTCTTTTAGTTGTTCAAAATGAGCAAACATCTTAGAGAAATCACATTTTTCAAAGCTAGTTATCTTCACATCAGCTCCGTTGGTTTCTTCTAAAACCTTGAGGAAATCGTCAAAGAAGTTCTTCTGGAACACTGGATTCTTCCCGTGATCTGTCTCCACTAAAGCTGCATAAAACCCAGCAACTTCTTCGGTCTCAGGCGATAACTTGACAGGCCTTCCGTCATAGTATAATTTAATATGAGAGGGTAATGGCTCGTATGGTGGGGGAAACATCACCCCGTTGTGCTCCAACGACTCCCATTTGATCTCTCCGTCCAAATCATCTTGTTCTTCCCACCACTTATATCCTTCGTCTTCGTCTTGCTGAGAAACACTATCTTCTTTCTTATCATCTTCTAGTTTAACTTTCTCTTCCTTTATTTTGCCATTTGCGCTGCTATTTACACTACCATTAGCTTTCTTTTCTTTCTTCTCCTTCTTCTCCTTCTTCGGTTCCTTCAGTTCCTTCTTGGGTTTCTTCTTTGGTTCCCTCTTCGGCTCCTTCAGTTCCTTCTTCACCTTCTTGGCAGGTTGCTTAGGTGTATGCTGAGACATCGGCACATCATCATCGCTGTCGTCGATAGTTCTTTTCACTCTTTGTTTAATAGGAACGTCGTCATCCGAATCCATTTCACCTACTATTAAATAAACACACACAGATGCGCTCTTATGTAAAAGCTACGTATCAATACAGTTAGTATGGTTGAACAATGTACGCGTAGGGTCGTGGAAACCTAGAGTGAAAAGAGTCACGTGATGCATAGTGAAATTAGTTAGAAAAAGCGCTGTTAAAAATCGATATTCTCGCTATTTCTAGCACGATTTTCACGTAACTTCCAGAATGCTAAAGTATGGTGTTGCGCGTAAATCTCATACCGGCTTACCTCAAGTAATTTACCCCCTCCAGTTTTAGTCTAAATTTGATCAGAAACTCTCCAAATTTGGCCAGAAACATGATACGGATCACAGTATTGCTGTGTTCTTTTTTGGGTCATTTTCTATAAAAACTACGTACACAGATGAAGTCGTCTTTTGTATGGGTGCACCGATGTTCTTCTCAAAGCCAACGCACTCGTAAAAAGTAGGCTGATTAACTCAAAACTCTATGAAAATCATTTAAAAACAAATTGAAAACAAAGCAAACCGCAGATCTGACGTAGTTGGAGAAGGCTCCTACTAAGATTATTATACTAGATAAGGTAAAAACAAGACGAGATCTAACAGAACAAAGAGTATCAATAATAAAACCGTTTTAGGACTGATTCAAAACATTAACAAATGCGGTTGCCAAAATATTTAGATTCAAGAACTATGCCTAATTGGTGCAATGCGGCCTAAATCGGTAAGATTGTAAACAGGCATATACTTAATTGAGTAAAGTTCTTATGTTATATTCTAAATCTAATTAGGTAACTGTAATGAATTTAAATTTTCATTTAAATTTACAACCTTGTCCATTTTTCTCCCTTTCATAGCCTTTAAGTGTTTGTTATTACACTTTTTAAAAGTACTTTTATAATTATATAGTACTTGGTATTATCATTATCGTTCCAGTTGATTGCATTTCTCCATTCTTATTCTATTTGCATTCTTTATAGACTTTTGAGATTCTACATTAAAATCCACAAACCCAAACTAAATAACTCCTAGAATGTCAGTTCGTACTCAGCCTTTGCAGCCATTAAATAATGGTCAGATTAATGCTAGAAATAATATTACGCCTATTAAATTGAAAAAATCAAAAGATTTTTACGAAGTCCCAGTGATTCAGCCTCAACAGCAAGTTCAAATTCAACAGGTCCAAAAGAAGAAGAAGAAAGAAAAGTTGTCGGCCTTATGTAAGACTCCTCCTTCTGTGGTTAGAACTAGAAACGGTAGAGACTATAAAAGAGGATTATTCCTTGGGGAAGGTGGTTTTGCTAGATGTTTCCAGATGAAAGACTCCAATGGTCAAATTTACGCTGCTAAAACTGTTGCCAAAGCATCAATTAAAAATGAAAAGACTAAGACTAAATTATTATCAGAAATTAAGATTCATAAATCATTAAACCATCCAAATATCGTTAATTTCATCGATTGTTTCGAAGATGACGTCAACGTTTATATCTTGTTAGAAATCTGCCCTCATCAATCATTAATGGAATTATTAAAGACAAGAAAAAGATTAAGTGAACCTGAAGTTAGATACTTTATGGTTCAAATTATTGGTGCTGTTAAGTATTTACATTCAAGAAGAGTTATTCATAGAGATTTGAAATTAGGTAATATTTTCTTTGACCCCAAGATGAATTTAAAAATTGGTGATTTTGGTTTAGCTTCTATTTTACCTTCAAGTGATTCAAGAAAATATACTATCTGTGGTACGCCAAATTATATAGCACCAGAAGTGTTGGGAGGTAAAACTAATGGCGGACACTCATTTGAAGTTGATATTTGGGCCATTGGTATTATGATGTATGCTTTATTAGTTGGTAAGCCACCATTCCAATCAAAAGATGTTCAAATAATTTATGAAAGAATTAAAAAATCTGACTATAACTTCCCAGAAGATAAACCAATTAGTAATGAAGCAAGAGTTTTAATACAAGATTTATTAAATGTTAATCCAATTCATAGACCTTCAATTAATGAAATTTTAAGTTATGATTGGTTTAAAGGTTCATTCCCTGATAAAACTTATGAATTATCATTATCCAGAGAACCTGAAGGATTGGAATTGATTTCTAAATCCCAACTGGCTGTTAATTTCAATTTAACTAAAACTAATGCTGGTATTTATACACCAAAAGCTAAAAATCCAGTTGAAATATTAAAGACTGATTTAGAAAGTGAATCGAAAACTGTTTTACCAAAATCTTTATCACCAAATGATACCAAATTTAAATACAAAGAAGTTGATCCAAATTATTTAATGAGCCAAAAGAAGAAAATTCAATTTAATTCAAATTTCCAAAATTCAATTAATGATTTAAATCAAACTTGTTTTACAACATATCAAAATATTAAAAGATTACAAGATTTAATCGATGAAAAAATTGATGCAATTGAATTGCCAAGTTGTGAAAATCCTACCTTAATTAGTAAATGGGTTGATTACAGTAACAAATATGGATTTAGTTATCAATTAAATAACGATGATATAGGAGTATTATTTAATGATGGTAATACTTTATTAAAATTAACAAATAATGAAAAATTCTTAGAATTATTATTAATGGAAAACGAAGGTTGGACATGTATTGAAAATCTGTTAAGTCCTTCACCAAATAAATACAAAAGGCAATTAGAAATTGTCGAATTTTTTGCCAAATACATGAATAGTAACTTGTCAAAAGTAAGTGATTTGCAAGAGAGAAAAGAAATTGTATTTTTAAGACGTTATACAAGAACAAGTGATTATATAATGTTTGAAATGACAAACGGTAATTTCCAATTTAATTTCAAAGATCATCATAAAATAGTTATATCAAAAAATGGTTTAGCTATAACTCATATTTCACCAAATAGAATTACTCAAACTCATCCATTGATATTAATTTTAAAACAAGGTAATTTCCCTTCAGTTAATGTTGCAAATTGTATGGAAAAAATCTTGATTATAAAAGAAGCAATTAAAGAAAAAGCATTTATGTAATAATATATTAATACCT
Organism: Yamadazyma tammaniensis; assembly: GCA_030566005.1. NCBI lineage: Eukaryota > Fungi > Ascomycota > Pichiomycetes > Serinales > Debaryomycetaceae > Yamadazyma > Yamadazyma tammaniensis. The sequence continues at coordinate 643,392 of JAJMHK010000004.1, read as the reverse complement.
ATTTATCGTTTCTCTGCATCAATCATTAATTAAAGCTTTCAAAGCCCATTCATCTTTAAATTTAGTTTTAATCATATCTAACTCTCCAATCAAATTCGTGCATGCATTCTTCAACGCTTCTCTTGGAGTATAGTCGTCTTCGGTTTGGATTCTTATGATGAAATTTGCAAATAATGGATGTTCAATTTTATAGGCAGCGAATAATACTCTTTCGTCTTTTAAAAGCTGTGCTCGTAATAAGTTGGCGAGGGTGTGATCTTCTCTTTCTATTTTGATTAATGCTGCATTCGGGACTTTTGAGTCTGGAGTTATTTTGATTTTGTCCACTCCGTCCGGTAAAATAAACAACTCAAATCTATCTGGAGCGTTCATGGTATATAGTTTAGATAGGTAGTTTATAAGCTAAGTGAGACGTTGAAAACTGTGCGAAAACCCTTACCCGGATATTTGCTGGTTACCCGCACTTAGCTTTAGTTTCTCGTTTCTGAAAATTGCATTACCCGGATACGCTGCAGGGTTACCCGCGCGTACTCGTCCGCACCACGCAAAAATAAAGGGTGTTACCCGCGCTGAAAGCGTGCCCCAACCACTATTTTTAATTCATGTCCAAATATATTTGTGATAATGAGAGGATAGCTACGTTTATATAACAATTGATAGTTAACAAATCCCTCATTATTGTAACCACAAATACTCGTACACCACTGCTACGTATTACTTGTGCTTGAATCAGGTGATTTTATAAGTATTAGTTGTAACACAGTGTTGCCTTTCAAAGCGGAGTGTAACGTAGGTATTTTAACATGTCGAATCCTGATCCTTGGGGGAACCAAAATAGACCGTTAGGTCAAAATTTCAAGTATGTACGCCACAGATAACAGTCCAGAGGAATCAGTTCAGCGAGCTGATTGCTTCTGATTAATATGTCTATCCATTCTGAACATTCTGTTCAGCTCGTGTTCATCATACTAACTTCTAGTCGTCAACATCCTCCCGTGTTGCCTCCTCCAGCAACATTAGAAACCGGTACGTACCTCATCTCCATCCTCCCGTTGTGTTTATACTAACTTTTCTAGGCGGTCAAAAATTCTATCCATTGCCAAGCTTACCCAACTTAGGAGCTAGCCACCACCAACCGGGACATAACTTCACGATTCCTTCTATAAATACAGGCGATCATGACCATAGACCTCAAAACGGACAATTGCCAGGTCCTTTAGGTTTGGCAGAACAGAATCAACAGCCTGTGGTTCAACATCAGCAACAACCATCTCAGACTCCTCAGCAACAATCACAACCACCAAATCAAAATCAAACTCAAAGTCAAACCCAACAAGCTCAGCAACCTAATCAGTCGCCATCTCAGCAACATCAGCATTTGGTGCAGCCTTCTAATGGACAACAATCGCAATCAGCACAAGCAACTCAATCAGCTCAAGCGATTTCAAATGCTGCAGTGGCGGCTGCTGCTCAATTTGCATCAGCAGCTCCTGTTAGTCAAAATGTTCCAAACCGTTCAACTACAACTCAAGTTTATCGTCCATTGAATGTTAAAGATGCGTTATCTTATTTGGATCAAGTTAAAATTCAGTTTTATAATCAAGCCGATGTCTATAATAATTTCTTAGATATTATGAAAGACTTTAAATCTCAAACTATTGATACACCTGGTGTGATTGATAGAGTATCGAATTTATTTAAAGGTCATCCTAATTTGATTCAAGGTTTTAATACTTTTTTACCACCTGGATATAGAATTGAGTGTTCGTTGGATTCCTCTAATGCTAGTACAATTAAAGTTCATACTCCTGCTGGTACCACAACTGTTAAAACTGGTGGCAGTTATGGTGATTCATGGACTAACGAACAACAACCACAATTGCCTTTTGATCAACAACTGCAGCAACAACAACCTCATCCTCCACCAGATGGTAACAGTGATCAGATGAATCATGCTATAACGTATGTTAACAAGATTAAGACTCGTTTTGCTAATCAACCAGATATCTATAAACAGTTTTTAGAAATCTTACAGACCTATCAACGTGAACAAAAACCAATTGGTGAAGTTTATGAACAAGTAACTTTATTATTTGCTAATTCTCCAGATTTACTTGATGATTTCAAACAATTCTTACCTGATACTAGTGGTTCAACAACTGCTGGAACTTTAACAGCAACGAATACTGCAGGAACTAGCGATGGAACTTTTTCACAGTTACCACCAGTTGGTAATTTCCAACAAACTAGTCAAGCTGGTGTTTTAGGTCATAATCCATTTGAAGCTGGTCAATTAACCGAACCATTACATCATGAATGGGCCCAATCTCAACATCAAAAATATCAGCCACTCAATAATATTGGAGTTGTTGCTGAATATGCTAACGGTGGTGGTGATATTACTAAGAAGAAAAGTATTGGTGAAGGTTATATTTATGAAAATAATTATAATAATGAGGCTCAATATTCTTCTTTAAGGTCAGAAACCCAACCTAGAAATAAACCAGGTCAAGTAATTAAAAATGGTGTTGCAACTGTAACTAATCCAACTTTAGTACCAGGTATTCCAGAACCAATTCCTACTTCTTCTATTGGTAAAACTTCTTCTGTACTGGAAGAAATTAATTTCTTTGATAAAGTAAAGAAAGCAATTGGTAATAAACAAACTTATAATGATTTTTTGAAGATTTTAAACTTATTCACTCAAGATATTATTGATAAAAATGTTTTGGTTGAAAGAGTTGAATCATTTTTAGGTGAACAAAATCAAGATTTAATTAATTGGTTTAAAATGTTTGTCGGATTCGATGATAAACCTTTACATATTGAAGATATTACGTTCAAGAAACATCAATTAGAATTATCTTTATGTAAAGCTTATGGTCCTTCTTACAGACAATTACCTAAAGCTGAAACTTATATGCCTTGTTCAGGTAGAGATGAAATGTGTTGGGAAGTTTTAAATGATGAATGGGTTGGACATCCAACTTGGGCTTCAGAAGATTCTGGTTTTATTGCTCATAGAAAAAATCAATATGAAGAAATATTATTTAGAATTGAAGAAGAAAGATTAGAATATGATTATCATATGGAAGCTAATTTGAGAACTATTCAAACTTTAGAAACTATTGCCAATAGAATTGCTAATATGACCCCTGAACAGAAAGCTAATTTTAAATTACCTCCTGGTTTAGGTCATACTTCATTAACAATTTATAAGAAAGTTATTAGAAAAGTTTATGATAAAGATAAGGGATTCGAAGTGATTGATGCATTGCATGAAAATCCTTCTGTTGCAGTTCCAATAGTGTTGAAAAGATTGAAACAAAAAGATGAAGAGTGGAGAAGAGCTCAGAGAGAATGGAATAAAGTATGGAGAGAAATGGAACAAAAAGTTTTCTTTAAATCATTAGATCATTTAGGTTTAACCTTCAAACAAGCTGATAAAAAATTGTTAACTGCTAAACAATTAGTAAGTGAAATTAGTACTGTTAAAGTTGAACAACAAAATAAAAGATTATATCCTTTAACACCAAAACCTCAAGAACAATTGAGTTATAAATTTGATGATTTCGAAATTTTATATGACATTTTAAAATTAAGTGATGTTTTCATTAACAAATCATCTAATTATTCATCAAATGATCGTGAAAAGTTGACTCAATTTTTCAAATATTTCATTTCTTTATTCTTTGGATTACAAATTGAAGATATCGAGAAACACTTATCGTTCAGAAACTTTACTCAATCGAATAATGAAGAAAATGACGTTGCTGATGACAAGTCTAACGTTGAATCTAATTCAAATGGTTCAGAATCTTCACCATTATCGAATTCTAGTTCAATTGAAGCTTCATCTTCTAAGAAACGTCCTAGAGAAAATGATTTATTACGTAGCGTTTTAAAGAAACAAACTAAATCAACCAAACCAGAAAGTGAATCATCACCACATTCTTCAAGTGACTCGGAAGATCAAGAAATAATAGATGATATTGAAAAATCAAGTGAATTATGGATCTCAACTACTGGAAGAAAATTCTCATTGAAAGATAATGAAACTTCATTAGAAAAACGTGATGTTTATAACTTATTCTCCAACACTACTATATATGTGTTTTTCCGTCATTTAAGAACCTTATATGAAAGATTAGAAGAAGTTAAAGCAATGGATGAAATTGCTGCTAAAGAAATTAAATCAAGGAAAGTACCTCAATTTGCTAAAGATTTAAACCTTATAAGTCATCAATTAAGAGATTTAAATGTTGAAATTGATGGTGATAAAAATTGTTATTTACAAGTATTAGCATTAGCTGAAAGATTAATTGAAGGTGAATTAGAACATCAATGGTATGAAGAATCAGTTCGTCAAGCTTATAGAAATAAAGCTTATAAGATATATACTATTGATAAAGTTGTTCAAGCAATGATTAAACATATGCATTCAATGATAACTGATAGTAAGACATCAGAAATGATGTTATTATTTGAAAATGATAGGAAATCTCCAATATCTACTGCAAAAGATCAAATTTTATATCGTATGCATGTTAGAAGTTTAATGACAAATGAAGAAAACATGTTTAAACTTGTTTTTAAAGAAAAAGAAAATACTGTCAATATTCAATTTGTTAGCTTGGATGATTTAACATTGAATGATCACAAGACAGCGGAAGAACATTATAATTATTATGTAACAAGTTATGTTATGTCACATCCAACTGAAGGAGTTTCAGCATCTAAACTTAATATGCCATTTTATAAAGATTTCATTGAAAATATTGATGAAGATCAATGTAACGGATATGTTGAATCTAATTTGAAAGTTTCAATTTGTGAAAATTCTTATAGATTATTCTTTGAAGCTGATGGTCATGATGAGTTTACTGCCAATACTGTTTATGAAACTCCTGTTGAAGATGCTAAATCTAGAAGTGAAAAATTATCAACATTGACTAAACATCTTGATGATGAAGAAATAGGTTGGAAACTGACATTAAAGGAAGGAGCTAATCTTGAGCTTTATGATAACAAGATCAAAAATCTTTTTGATAAAGGTATTAAAGAATATAAAGAGACTGTAGTTGAACTTGATAATGATACTAAAGCCAAAGAAGATGTTGAAATGAAAGTTGTCGAAGATGTTAAAGAATCTAAAGAGCCACCTAAAGAATTAGGTAAAAAGCTTCATCCTGATATTACTATTGACGCTGATAGTACTGTAGTTCAAGAACATAATGATACTACAATTCAACAAGATGCTAATGACACGACTGCTGACGATAATACTGTAAACGAAACTACTGCTGTAGATCATTCCACTGTTAACTAATCACACTCTCAAGAAGAGTTTTTGAATACTTCTTGATAGTATAATTGAAATTATATTTGTTAATGTATATTTATGCTATGCGTAAAAAATATTGTTACAGGTTTATTTATGAAACTTGACGAAACCTTCCCTCGGCTGCTGCTCTCGCAAGTCTTTCTGTGGCTATACTATGAGAAAGCCTCTCTCTTTGTTCTAATCTTTTGGCTACAAATGGCTTTTCATCTTTGATCAACAATAATCTCAAAATAATATCCTCAGCAGAAGTCTGTGCAGCTATTGGATCTGCTCTGGCCTCCATTACCTCTCGTTCAGCTTTAGCTCTTGCTTTAGAAGTAGCATTGGCCATAATAGTATTATTTCTAGCTATTGTTCCAGCACGACTTAAGCTTCTTGGTCTTCCTTTTGGTTTATTATCAACTGCATTAGGAGAATTTACAGTCTTAGGACCAGAATTAAAATCAAAATTATTACGATCTCTTAATCCTTTGACAAATGCTGGTGATAATCGTTCGACTTCTTGTTTGAGATAATCAATATCTCTATCATAATAAACTGGAATCAATAACAACTGTTGATAACTTTCATTCTTAAGATCTTTAACTGGTGGACCATTCCCGTCATTATGGAAGAAATCAAAACATAAAAAGGTTAACCATGCAAATATAGTTTCTAATTCAGTGTTCGTTAATACTTTACCAAATCCACTGATTCCCATAGAATTAGTGACATTTGCCATGGCTGATGTGACTGCAGATTGCCATCTACCACTGCCTTGAGGACTTCTATCGACATTTAATCCATTGGTGTTACTTGAAGAAAGCTTCGAAGCAATGTTGGATAAATTAAAGGTTTTAGCAGTTACTAATTTAGGGAGAAGCAATTCATCGGCACTTGATACTACTACTTTCCATGCGGCCAACATTACTTTAAGAAGCAAATCTTTAGTAAGATATTGAGCCAACACTTGTAAATTAGAGTTCAAATAGTCATATAATGGCATCATTGCTTCATCCATTTGATCTTGTGTGGGTTTTATATTCCCATTGCCGCCACATATCGATCTTAAATTATTTCTTGAAAAACATAAATGAATAAATCTTGAAAACTTTTCTACAATCAACTTAATAATTCTCTCTTGAGATCTAATCAAGGTTCTATGAGCTCTCCCCATCACGAAAATGGCATCAACTCTTTCACTTTCCACTGCTATTTCTAATTGAACTCTTCCTTGAGTATCTAAATCTAATATAATATCTTGAGGAATACCATCATGTTTAAATCTTTTTGGATCTAATTGAAGAACAGCTCTACCGCAGACTGAATGTGTACCGGTTTTTTCATCCCATACAGTAACGGAAACGGTTAAACTAGTATTGGGTTTCAAAGTAAGTTCAAATTCTTCATCCCATTCAGGATTGGCATTATGGCTCACAGTTCTAGTTTTACCAATAGTTTTCCTCATTGACGTATCAATCAACGTCACGTATGGTGATAAGGATGATGAATTATTGGATACAAGGTTCTCGGCACCCACTAATCTAATGGAAAAAACATGAGAAGTGAAGTAGTTTTGACGATTAGGTTCGAATCCTCTGACTGTATTCAGGATTATTTCAGGATCCAAAATATCTTCTAATTGAGCTAATTGATATTTCATTTGACTCAAGTTATTAAGAGCAACACAAGTCTCGGGCTTAAAGTTATAAGGCGCTTCAGTTTCGATTTTGAAATTGGCAATTTGGATATTATTAACAACATTTCTCATTTCATCAAACCATCCACTTTTACGTTTATCCAGTTTATCTTGTATTGGATCTTCTGGTTTTCCTTGTTTTTCGTTCAACTCCAGAATAACTCGTTCAGTCATTGCATTCGTATACTTCAAAACCCCGTCTGAAATAGCTTTTAAAAGCATTGTATAAATCTTTGATAACTGATACTCATTGGTCCAATGAAGTCCTTCTAAGATCTTGAGATACTCTCTTACTAATCTGAATATATCTAAAACTGAAGTACTATACTTCTTATTATCTTCTTCGATGTTAATTGGTTCGAAGTTATCGTTCTTAATTGATTCTTCAACGATGTTTGAAATCTTTACACTACTTTCATTGACCCAATCATTCAAACTTGGGAAAAAGAATTTCTCTAAATTAAACTGAAACGCAGTCGACGTGGCATTGACTTGATTATAAATATCTCTGATTTCGTAGATTGATTTATAAGCTTCAAGTGCATCACCATAGGGAATGAATTCTCCCTTTTTTCTATAATATGTTTCAATGTGCCTCAAGATATTCTTTGAATCTGCCGCAAACATTGATGTGATGACGGCTGCAACAGTTCTGGGGACATTTAAGAACCCTAATAATGGTGATTTGTACCGTTTCTGCAAAGTTCTAATATCTTGAACTATAGCATCGGAAATATCCAATACATGTAGAATATTAAGGGTATTATCTCTCGGTAAATTTTCCAATAGTTCAGCATATCTAAATTCTGCAGCTTTTAAAAGGGTTTTTGATAGTTTCTTTTCCCATTTTTTAGGTAGTCCTGACTCTTTTATCTTGACAAATAAAGAATCAGATTCAATATATTCGCCTAAAAAAGCTAATATAGGGCCAAACTTAGGTTTTGTCACTTTACTAAAAATGATTTGTAAAGATTCTTTTAATGCAAAAATGGTGGAATTGTAAGAAAAGGTCAAGTTCTTAGCCCACTCTTCTTGGTCTTTAAAACCCCAATACAGTTTATCGTCAAAGCTCAATTGGCCTTGATCTTCTACTATTAATCTACAATAGTTGAACACTTGCTGGGACTTTCCTATATCTACAGGAGCTAGATCTTTAACATCACGAACTTGATATAAATTATCTCTTACCAAACCTGATAAATGTGCAGCAGTAAGGAAACTGACTGCCTTTGTTGGGTAATCAATTCTCCAGAATCTAGAACATAAGTTGATCAAAGTCATAGGTTTCTTAGATAATAAAGGATCATCTCCTGATAAACTTGTTTCCTTTGTCTGCAATTCAAGACAAAGCTTTAATAATATGATGAAATAAGATCTTGTCATTGAACTGCTGGGTAGAACATAGAAATCTTCACCGGAAGGAAGTCTGGGTATCAGAAGCAATTTCATTGCAGCTGGGATTTGGTATTTGTTGGTCAAATAATCACAGTTTGCAGACTCTCTTGACTTCCATTTCTCGTAATCGGCTTGGTTAGCAAATGATTTGGGAGTGAATTGGCCCAAATCCTTATCCAAGTAGAAAAGAATTTGCTTGACATCGTTATGCAATTGCTTCTCCTGTGCAAGATCTTTAAGCTTAAACACGTCCTGCTGAAGTTTGGTGGAATCAATGCTGAATAATTTCTGGACTAGCTTGATCATGTCTCCATCCATATCGCTGACTTTAAATGACGGCTTGACATATTCAACATTGGCTGAGTTGGGTAACACAGATGTAGGCGTAGAAGCTTTTGGTTTAAGTGAATCCTTATGTTCGTTAAGCTTATTGATAATTAACTCACTGTTCTTTTCCTTCAGCACCAAGTTTATCATAATCAGAACAAACTTATCGGCCAGCTTGAAAACCATATGGCTTATCTCCGACTGAGGAGTTCCAAGTTTAGTGATTTCCTTATTGGCGCAGGCTACAAACTTCATCAATAAATAGTCTGGAGACTTATTAGTCTTGAGATCAGCCTTTACATTAGGATCCAACAATTCGCCGTAGAATCGTAGGAAACACCTCCTGGTATTATCGTCAAGCTGTGACGACTGCTTGTTCATGGCTACAAGATTCAAATGCTGTTCAAGCTTGGTGTAAACTGTTGACGAAAGCTTTGCGTCCAATTCGGTTCCGTATATTCGGGAAGCTCTTTTCCTTGCCAGAGCAACACTAGTTGAGCTGTTAGTGGCTTCTAGCAGTGGACTTTTAGTGGCTATTGGAGTTTTAAATCGAGCTTCATTGCAGTATTCCAATATAATGATTTTTAAGACTGCTTCGTAGAGCTTTAAATTATCAACTTTGCTGTAACTTTCATCAACGTTAAGGATGCTGGTCGACGCAAGACTCTGTGTCCTGCTTGAATACGGACTGTTTGGACTGCTTGTAGTTATCAGCATCTATTGATTGGTAGATCTAGCAATTAGAATAATGCGTAAACAGACTGCATAATACTCAATAAATTATAGAGTAAATTCTACAGTTACTGTACAACTTATAGAATGCAAACACATTAAGAGTTATATAGGCATACTGAATGCTATACAAGCTTATTAGGAATTGCGTAAGTATAACCAAAAGATATACACTGAAAGGATTGAATATATTGTAAAGTTACACTAAAATCATAAATACGAAGATGAATACTCTAAAAATTTAAATAGTAAAATTTAAAGATACTAAAATACATTAAGAAGAATCTAAAATTCAGTAAGCAATCCTGATACTTTTACTCCTCTTCGGACTCTGATGATGATTCATCTCTCACTATATCTGAGGGCGGAGGTTCACTTCTTTCCTCGCTTGTTGTACCATTTTGACTGCTATAGTTCACAGCAGTAGATTGGTCAGCTCTCGTTAAATGGTCCGATAAGTACTTATTCATCAGGAAAGCAGTCACTGTCTTTTTCTTAAACAACCTCTCCAAAGCATCATCACAATTAATTATACGACCATCTGAACTGTCCTGAAGACTATTCTCTTTTATATAGCTCCACAACGCCTTTACCACCTGTGGCCGTGTTGTGACTTCGATGCCTATGATGTTTCTTAACGTATCGGAAGTAATAAACAGAACCTGGGGAAACAGTCTCTTCTTTTCGTCTATATTATCTGGTTTCGCCTTCTTTCGTTTAGGTTTTGGTGTGGCCCCATACGTCCGTCTGAGCTCTCTAAGCCCCGTTTGCTTCAGCAATTTCATGGCTAGCAATGCATCTTGTTTTTCCATTTCTCTCCGCCTTGCCTTCTCATCTCTATCATCATGTTCTCTGTCATTGACCATCTTATGGTACCTTTCAAGAATCACTTCATTGATGCTTTCCTTTGGCTGTTAGTATACATGTATATAAGAGTCTTTTGTGTTACATACCTTATGTGGCTCCAAGTCAATTACAAAAAGTTCTTGCAAAGCCCTTCTTATCCTCTTTACTGACACCTTGTCAAGATCCGACACACTTAAAATTGCCTAAAGTTAGTAAAAACGTTGGGGATGTATAATTATCTATACAGCGACGTGACTATGCCTATCCACTACTGCTTTACATACGTCAATGGTTGGTAAATATTCATCTGGTTGATACTGGGCCATGATAATAAATGTTTGAGATGTTTTCTCACTATTTAAAATTGTATAGCAGATTCATTAATTTATAACAGCAAGTCAGAAACTTTGCCATATTTATAACCGGCGACATTTAGGCTAAATGTGCCATACTTACGAGTTTTCTGTGAGTCCGTTATATACATTATATGCAGCTTGCGTTCTAGAAATCATTACGCAAGATACGACTATTTACGTGCAATATTGTATGAATATCGTTGTTGCATTATTTGACGTTACATTCCATTATCCAGTTTTATGATGAGTTTAATGGCTATCATCCCACGGATATCGTTACATTTACGGTTACATTTACGAACGGTTCTTTAAATTTCTTTTATGCTGTAATTCATTCTTCTTTATTAACTTCTTTCTTTCAGCTCTCTTTAAGGTTCTTGGATCAATCAATTCATCTTCGGTGTTTTTGACTTTATCTTCTACTTCAACTAACCACTGATCATCCATATCTTTATTCTTACCTTTGTATCCCCATTTAGGCACCCATTCTCCGGTCTCTTCATTATATACCATCTTACCGTCTTTAGCTTTTGGCTGAATGCCCTTTCTAAGAGCAAATTGTTGCCATCTGGTCAATGGTTTTTCCTTAGGAATAGATTTTTCTCTTGGTAATGGCGTTATAGGGTCTGGTAATTGGATTAATGTCATGGTAGAATCTTGTCCTGTAGATGATCCATGGGTGTCGGTAGTGGTTTTAACTGGCAAAGATAAGATTTGGTTGATTAATAACTGGACATTATCTCTTGTTACAGCACTTAAGTATTGCTCTTTTTCAGCTTCGTTTTGTAATTTGGAGTTATCAAGGGGATTAGGATCAAATACTGCTAAGTTACCTAAATCGTAAGTGGTTGGGATAGGTTTATCGACCGTGACTGTTTTCTTTTCTGACATGTTATGCTATATTTGAGTTCGTGTGGTTGTGTAGCTGTTCCTGTATCTATCTTTTTGCTAAGTTTTTCCTGTTTAATCAGTGAACTTCTGCTTTAGATAGTGGTTTGTTAGAAAAATTTTTGGGATGAGATGAGAATTTCATACAGGATTTTATATGCTAATATTTGTAGATTAGCGGTGAATTTTTTTATGTTTACGGGAGAGGGATACTTAGGGTGTTGGGTGAAAGGTAGAAGCACTATGGTTGTACTGATGGAAGTCTGAGAGATGGTGGTGGACTGTAGGTGTAATTATAAGTGACTGAAACAAATACAGTACTTAAGCGGTCTTGTCTGTTATTCTGTTCTATGATTTTATTTACCAGATTTAGCTATATAAAACTACTCTATACTATTATATCTAAGCACCCTAGTACTTCTTATGTTCATTTCTTTTTTTAAATTTTTATTAAAATTTCTGTTCACTCATATTTTAATTAATTGTTGCAGAATTTACGATGCTAAATAAGTAAATTGTCAAACTTACAAAATACAAAAAAAAATTTCAATTTCATTAATTTCTTGATTTAATGCTAATCCTTCTTCAGGGTTTGCAAAATACAAAAAAATACAAAAAATCACAGTAATGTTTATTTAACCTATACACGATCAATAGATTATTGATTATTTTCATGAGCTATTCTCCAAGTTGGTAATAAGTCCAAGTAGGCCCAATCAGATTTAGGACCTTCCATACCAAAGGAAATCCATCTCCAGTGCCAGAAACATCCAGCTACTGATGTGAATAAAATCACATAAATGGCAGAATAAGCTAATCTATGTGCTTGGTTCTTTGAGGTTCTTAAAGGTTTGGTGAAATGTTCGACTTCAAAACAGAAAATCATCATTGCAAAATATAATGCTGGTAAATAATGGTGAACATATGTAACTCTTCCCATAATAACAAATGGAAGGAAATGTAAACCCCAGCCAAACATTGGGTATATACCACCCATTAAGAATAATTCAAATTTATGATTATCATTTTTGAAATCATTAATTTGTCTCTGCCACCTAATCAAATAGTATAAGGTTAAGAAAGCAAATGCTACAACTCCTACTGAAGAAGTCCAAGTAGTTGCAGGAGATCCAATAAGGAAATACTTAACTTTATCATTGGCCCAAGAACATAATCTAATACCAACATGTAATGAAGGCCATTGCCAGGCTTCACTAGCTAAATCATCTTGCTTTTCTTTATCTGGGACTAAAGCATTATTAGTAGCCATCATAGCCAAGTTAAGTTGAATAAAATCTCTAATAAATCTGGTTTTAGGTAATTTCAAATCTTCTGGTGGTGGTGGTAAAAGTTCATTAACATTGTTTTCAATATTCCACCAAGTTCTTTTGTCTTTCTTGAAAGGATCTTTGAAACAAGCAACTTCTCCTTGTCTAAAACCCCAAGCTGGTAATGAATTACCTGGAACTCCTAAGTAACAGTTCATAACTTGATTCTTTAAACGGAAAGATGATGATAATGGATGTAATTTTTCCTTATCTTCATTACCAGTTTGTTCCATAATTTCAATAATCCAATTATCTTTAGCATCACCAATAGTTAAATTACCATAACCAGCAACTTCAAAATGGTTTTTCAGAATTGGAGCTGGGACATTATGGGTATGCAAGTTTCTACCAGTCAAAGGATGAATTAATCTAACTTTCATTCCATCAACAACGTATTCGGTTTCATTGTTAGTTTTAGCATCATACATTGGCAAACCTCTAGCTCTTTGGAAAACCCAGTTATTATTGGCATCTTTATGACTATAAGTAGTAACTTGTTGTTGTTTAGAACCTGCAGGGAATTGTTGAACGTGAGAATGTAATAACCCACCAGTTAAACCTTGATTTTTCAAAGTGACTACTGAATGAGCAATTGAAATATCTCTTGGTCCACCACCTACATCACTTCCTAACAAATTAGCTTGGAATAAAGATGACATATTAGCATCACCAGTTCCTGATTTGTATAATAAATCGAAATGAACTTTGAAACTAAGTAAGAAGATCAAAATTGGGACAACAATTAATCCAATTACTCTAGCACCCCAATGGTATAAGTAAGTAATCCATTTCATACTTTTATCACCAAATTTATTCCATAAATCGACAATAGTGTAAATACCTACCAAAGTAGTGACGAATAATCCAACCATTTTAACGGAACAAGTACATCCAATGGAGAACCCGGTCAACAATAACCATTTCCACCATTTTCTAGAGAAACTTTGGGATTCAACTTTATTGAAATTGTGGAATCTGACAAAACAGAAAACCGTTGAAACAGTGAAAAATAACAACATTGAATCTAAAAGAATGAATCTTCCTAAAGTGACATAAGAAGATTCAAGACAAACCATTAAAGTGAACAACCAAGTAGTTAAGGTAGTGAAACCAACTTCTTTGAAAGTATAATAAGCTAAAGGAACACAAAAAGACGAGAAAGTAGCATTGAAGATTCTCATCTTAGTGTAATCAAGATAGTCAGGGTATTTTTCACCAGAAGGGAAATCCCATGAACCGTTATATCCAGCCAAATATCCCGATAATCCAATCAACATTTTACCCAATGGAGGATGGACATCATGGTAAAATTCATGTCTAAGATAATACGAACCGAATTTACCAAAATGAGCTTCGTCCCAAACAACATGGTCATTGATAGAAATTCTGTACAATCTGACAGCAAAAGCCAAGATGGTGAAGATCAATGGGGCAAACCAACTTTCGAAATCAGCAAAAGACTTTTCCAATTGTTGTTGACGCTTCAAGATCTCTAATTTTTCATCAGTCTGATCAACTTCTTCCTCAATCTCCGTCTCGATTTCTTCAGGACTCTTTGCACGAGGCACCTTGGACCTGGTTCTGCTGGTTAAGCCTTGGGGGGCTTCAACTCCAGTAGACATCTTTTGTGTTTAGGAAATTTTCACTACGTGTTCAATCCTTAACGCGAATGGACAAATTTATGCGAAATGTATTTTAGGAAACACGTTAGCGAAGAGTAATGATAGGTGGCTTTTAGAGTTTGGGTGTTTACTTTAGATAGGGTGGACGGCATGGGTTGTGTATTGAGGTGGGTATTTCCAAGAGTATAATTGAGTCGTGCATCGTTGGATTTATAGTAGGGAGTGCCATTGAGTCTCAGTGAAATTTCATTGTATAATTGTAATTCAAATTGGGTGTGTAGTCATGCTAGAGCATTATGCAATTGAGTTGTTTGGCTGTTTAGCTGAATAGTTAGTGAAGTGGCCAGCTTAGTTGTGAAGTGGCTAGCTCAGTTGAGTACTGCCTGGGGTCAAGGCATCGTAAATACTCCGTAGAACTATCCCACTATTCAAATCAAGTATCTTAAACTTTCCTCTCGATATGTAGATGCCATTGGAGAAGAATTTTTGTAATTTCAAGTTTTCAAACTTCAATTTTGTGTTGTCATACATAAACTGATTGAGATTGCCCATTAATTCGTGGGGATTATCCTCCAGAAGCATCGCTAGGTCTGTGCTTGGAACATTGATTGAGATCTGGTTTAAGTTTGGGTTATCGATCTGGTACACTAGTTCTGCATTCCCTAGACTTTTCACTACACCTGCATCATCCAGTGTTGATAGTAGCAGCTTCACTACCGATAGCACAGGGGGAATGAAGCTTGCAATGGCAGTTTTATTAGACAGTTCGAGAATCTGGAGAAGCACTTTAGGATACAATGAGCTTAAACATATCAACACATCTTTGTCGCCTTCTGCCAAGACTATAGTCAGATTCACGGCTTTGTATACGGATCGTATACTTATAATAGTAGTCTTTAATTCATGTTCATTGTACGACAGAGTTTCAATTCTGATTGAATCAAACACCTCTTCTTTTTCTGCATCCACTTTCCGGTTCATGACGAAATAGTTAGCAACTATATTTCTGATGGAGTCATCGCTCAAAGTGCCTGGACACGTACTCGACGAGTACATTCCAAACGATCTATTTGAGATGTTCATCTTTATTTACTGTGTTTGTTTAATAGGAAGAAACAGCGCGAAGAGATCAAATAGAGCCAGTTACTGTATAACTGGCTATTTGGTGAAACAGAGTTCTTTGATTCTTTGTTAATTGTTGATATTGAATAGAGAGAAGAGACAAGAGATATTCTCGTGACGAAGAGAGAAAATACCAGACCACTGGCATTGGTAATTATATACTTATATTACTGCCAAAACATGGAAATATATAAACCCGACCCTAATTGGATTACAATTTAGAATCTTGGGCGGCTAGTTAAGCAGAAACTTTAGCAACGTGTTCCAATAAGTCAACAACTCTGGTGGAGTAACCGAATTCGTTATCGTACCAAGAAACTAATTTAACGAAAGTTGGGGATAACAAGATACCGGCTTTTTCATCATAGATAGATGAGTAAGATGAACCTAAGAAATCAGTTGAAACAACAGCGTCAGAAGTGTAACCTACAACACCCTTTAATTCACCTTCAGAAGCATCTTTAACAGCTTTAGAGATTTCTTCATAAGTAGCTGGTTTCTTTAATCTGACAGTCAAGTCAACAACGGAAACATCAACGGTTGGAACTCTTAAAGACATACCGGTCAATTTACCGTTTAATTCTGGGATAACTTTACCAACGGCTTTAGCAGCACCAGTAGAAGATGGGATAATGTTACCAGAAGCAGTTCTACCACCTCTCCAATCTTTGTGGGATGGACCATCAACAGTTTTTTGGGTAGCAGTGATGGAGTGGACAGTGGTCATTAAACCTTCTTCAATACCGAATTTATCATTGACAATTTTAGCTAATGGAGCTAAACAGTTGGTAGTACAAGAAGCATTAGAAACAATGTTCAAGTCTGGAGTATATTTGTCAGCATTGACACCAACGACGAACATTGGAGCATCAGCAGATGGAGCAGTAATGATAACTTTCTTAGCACCACCGTCAATGTGTTTTTGAGCACCGTCAAGCTTGGTGAAGACACCAGTTGATTCAATGACGTAGTCAACACCTGATTTTCCCCATGGAATAGCAGCTGGGTCTCTTTCACCGAAAACAGTGATTTTTTGACCATCAATGATCAAATCATTACCTTCGTGGGAGACTTCACCTTTGTAAGAACCGTGGGTAGAATCGTACTTGAACATGTAAGCAGCGTAGTCTGGAGAGATGAATGGATCATTAACAGCAACAACTTTAATGTCTTTTCTGGATAAAGCAACTCTTAAGACCAAACGTCCAATTCTTCCGAAACCGTTAATACCAACAGTGATAGCCATTTTTTATAGTAATTTAATTTATATATAAGATATATGAAATAATTATATTCGCACTGCAGAGAACCACAGGGGTTTATATACTTTGTCCAACGGGTGAAAGCTATCCAGTTGAGCTGGACACGATTTTTTTTTTCAGGTTGGTTGCGTTACTTTTCTGAGTCATTGTCATGCAATAATCCAAAGTCCGAAGGCAGTTTGTAAGCATTTTTTCTGGCACGGGTTTGCTTGGTAATTGGTTGGCGGTTGGTAGGGAATTGGTTAGAGAGTATATAGGATGGTGTGGACTGATACTTTCACAGATGTCTGGGGTATCGGATAAATGGAGGCATTGCGCCGGGGGAATAGGAATAGAGCAAGTGCGGCGGGCCGGGTAAATCAATAGAATTGAACGTTCGGTGCGGCGTAATTACCATCAGCATATGTGTAGTGGTGGTGTGTGTATGATTATCTAATGGGACTAATCAGGTGCTGCAGACTACAGTGCAGTGTACCGTGTTGGTACTACCATGACCTGTGGAGTGGCCAGATGTTGTATGGGGCATATTCTATTTATATAGCCTAGTGCCAGCTGTATGGTAGTAGTTGCATGGCCTGCAGCAGCTGTCTGACTAGGATGCGATTGACATAGTACCAGTTATCGCTGGTACGAAGGGCTGTAGCGCATAGTTGTGCATATATTGGTCTATGCTATTTACATAGTATGCTGTTTAAGCCGGACCAGCTGTTGCTGGAACCAGACCTAGCCCAGCTGTCGCTGGCAACAGGGCTGTTTTAAATGGACCTAGCCCAGCTATCGCTGTTCCAGATCTAAGGTGCATCAGTACACTCCCAATCTGTAGGCTCATAAGCCTCCGGATGATCTAGGCTCTTCACCTCTTCCTTCGTCAATTCAAACCCCTCTACCTCTAAATTCCCACGAAGCCTTCCCACACTCCCCGTCTTAGGCAAAGGAATCAATCCCTTCTGCAACGACCATCTAATCAATATCTGTGCGCTATCTTTACCATACTTTTCCATCAACCGTTTCACTTCTGGTGGTGGATGCGATAACTTAGTACCATGAGTGAGTGGAGCATAAGCTTCTACTGCGATATCATGGCTTAAACAGTACTCCACCAACTCCAGCCTCATTAACCAAGGCGAAATTTCAATCTGGTTGACCTGTGGAAAGAATTTAAGACCATCCCAGCCAAGTAATTGGTCAATATGGTGCTGTCCGTAATTACTTACTCCGATATTCTTAACTTTGCCCAGTTCTACGGCTTCCTGCATGGCCTGCCATGTTTCTAATCGTTTAGCGGGCCCACAAAGAGGCGAATGAATTAAAAGCAAATCAATGTACTGTAAATGGCTTACTTTATTCAAGCATTCATCAATAGCGGCCTTGGCTTGGCGGTATCCACACTGACTATTCCACAATTTCGTCGTATAAAAGATTTGCTTTCTATCATTGCCTTCATCAAGCCATTTCTTAATACCTTGGCCTACTTCTGCTTCATTATGGTAAAGTACAGCAGTATCAAAATGACGATATCCGACTTTACATGCTTCGTATACTAATTCTGCAGTGGATAAACTAGGGAGATTATAACATCCTAATGCAATAGATGGGATTTTATTGCCGTTCTGTAACGTTTTAAGCGACATTTCTTTTAAGATACTTAACAATTCTTTAATCAATTAAGGAATACTTTAGTGAGATGAAAGGGCGGAGATAAATATGAGAATGGGTGCAAATAGGTTGCTGCGACATTTGAGTGCCAGTATTAGTACTGCTGTAACCCTAATTAAAAGTGCCGTAATTACAAGTGCCGGTAACTTATAAGCACTGTTGTAAACGCTGCAAAATACACTACCGGTATTCTAGATTCTTGTGACATCACTTCGGTTCTATGACACTGCTGTCACCGGTTCTAATAAAAACTCGCCGGTACTGTCGGTAACCAGTGTCACCGGTCGTGGAAATACGGCTTGACCTGCCCCTCAGTATTGGAACTATTGTTGAGCCTCCATTAGTACTGTTGGCCCTCGTTTAGTACCAGCGCTGGCACTAGTGCTGGCACTAGTACCTGATACCGCACCCCATATCACCCGAATCAGCCCAAAAACGGTTATTTCCAGTAAATACCCGCTTCATTATAGCCGTCTTCCGTATTTCTTCTATAAATAGTCAGCCTTCCCACAAATCCCATTATTACTCCTTTCATCTATTCTTCCATAATTTTCCTCTAACAGTTTTTCATATTTACTCACCCATTACTAAGTAGCTCGGAGTTAATCCTTTCCGTGCGAATTTGTCAGGAGTATCATTACGATACTTACGGAACGATACATTACACACCAGATTTTTAGCCATTTTATAATTTATCCATTTCGACATGTACGGAAACGTCCCATCATCACCCGATGATCATCAGAAATATCACCCCCATTTACAGAAGAAGAAAAGAGTTGGGAAGGCTTGTGATTCATGCAGAATCAAAAAGACAAAGTGTGATGGTAAGAAACCTTGCAATAAATGCATCCAGGACAACAAGATCTGTGTATTTACAGAGAAGAAGAAGCTTAAAGAGAAGAATTATCCTAGTGGATACGTTGAATTATTAGAAACCAGGCTTGATTTGCTTACAAAATCATTGGAGAAGATGGTACAGTTATCTAGGCCCCATTTACAGTTCTTGGACCAGTTGGTAGTCCAGGCCAATGACGGGGAGAGTATAAGGAGGGAGAGCGTACGGAGAGACACAGAGAGCCAAAGCGAAGACGAAGACGTTATACCTATTAATAGAGTTATTAACTATTTGATTAATAACGAGGGGCTTTTGAAGAACTTACCGATTGAATGGGAGAATGGGGCTATGATAGCAGCCAATTTCAACGAAGGGGATGTGGATGTGGCTGCCAGCAAGTTTGCTACGCATAAGGCGTCAGTCAATTCCGACCATACTGACCAAACTGGTGAACCGAATCCAGAAACAAGAAATTATGAGGCAAAGAACTATGATATCAAGAAAGAGTTTGATGATTTTGACGAGTACGACGATTTGAACTTACAATTCGGCAGTAATTTATCCCAATTCCCCTTAAACGGGTACTCTTCAGGAGGATTTGTGCTTGCAAATTCAGCAGCATTAAATGATGGCTTGCATTCCAACGATTTAAGTGATTTTGACAGTGATTCCAACTCAATTTATTCGGCTTCTAACAATCCGCCCGTGCACCCCCACCCGGATAATGAAAGCCCATTGAGTCCCAATTTTGAGTCGTTTAGAACTCCGTCGCTATTCAACGATAATGGATCACGAGAAGTTTTGAATCATCAGAACTCACTGGTTTCTTCGTTGACCAATAAACTTGAATCACACAAGCTTCATTCGCCCTCAACAGTATCGCCTACATCGACGTTTGATTCGGCAGCAAGTCTTGCTAATTCAATCGGGGCACATCACAAACGGCCGAGTATTCAACGGCCCCGAAGCCCCTCTTTCCAGAAATTGAAGAACGCCGGACATGTTCATAAGCCTCCACACTCGAGGAGTGATAGTTTCAGCAATGATTTGATTGGTAAGGGAGGGATAATTCCTGGAGATATGGGGTTGCCCAGTGAGAGTGTGAAGATTAGTGATTTGGCTTATGAGGAGAGTTTGTTGAAGGATCTTTGATTTAACTACCGGAACGGTAGTTGAATCCTTTTTTTCTAACTAGTATGGCCAGCTGAGAGTTATAGAGGCTGGTGCACTAGCACTGTCTAGAGGCATACTGTAATTAGAGTAGGACTGAATTATTAGGAGTAAGACTGAATTATTAGGAGTAAGACTGAATTAGTTGGAATAAGACTGAATTATTAGGAGCAAGACTAGGCTAAGCAGCAAGACTAGGCGGAGACTAAGGAGACTTAGGTGTTCTCTACTATGAAGACTAAATTTCCTATTCCTCTACTTAGTTATTAATTTTTATTGGACTTATTTGCTTATTTGCTTATTTTTATTGGAATTATTTGCTTATTGTACTTATTGTACTTATTGTACTTCTTACTGATCTTTCCCCTGCCTTCGGCAGTGAAAAGCTAGTGTAACCTGCAAACCAAGAGAACACCTATACAAAAAGTATCGGCCGATAAACAACCTTGAATGAATCCCATTCAATCAACTACTCAACCAAAACCTGCCAGTACGCCCATACTGCAGTACGCCCACACCGCAGCATGCCCATACTGCACGTATATATTCTGTAACATAAGTTGTATTTTCTTCACTATCTTCCCACTCTGATTTATTTATATGTTTCCCGATTTGGAAGTGCGGTATCAACACTCGTCTATTTAACAAGTTTCCTCCTTAGAGTCCTTTGTTAATTGTCAAGTATCGGCCTAAAAGCAGTCAAAACAGGCCAAAGGACGGGAAAAACACGGTAAACAAACACCATGAACGAGAAATTCCAGCAGGACTACCCCAACTCCCATTATCTCCACAACCTTAACCACCTCAACAGCACCAACCAGGCGATAGACCTTAATCGGCTCCCTACGCTAGGCGAAATCCTCGCCAACAAGACCAAATCGCCCGTCGACTTGTTCACGTTCTACAAATTCATGAAGGACATCGAAAACAGAGTCGAGTACTTGGATTTCTGGTTCGATTTGGTCAACCACTTGAACCTATGCAAACATTATGTGAAAGGGCTCCGGAATTCGTTGCTTAAGAACCAGAACTTGAACCGGAACTCCAATCTCCTGGAGAACCACAAGAGTTTGTCGTCGTCTGTGTTGTTGGATATGATCATCAACGATGATATTCTCCAGGATAACGATTCCAATAGACTCTCACAGTTCTTGCGAGGAGATTTGAATGTTAATGATCCGAAATTGGCTGATTTGATCCATCATTACGAGGAGAACAACCCTACGTCAAACAAGTACACCAGCGGCACCAGCCAGTACGACGATACCTTCCGTCCGCCCAGCGGATTCTCGTCGATTGGAGGTGAGAAACGTCAGACGTCTCAGCTGAGATTAATTGACGACACTGAAGATTCCGGCATTGAAAACAAGCTTGACCAGCAGTTCCAGACTCCTAACTACACGCCGCTCAACAGGAACTCATCGATCAACCCGTCGTTGCTAGAAAGAATGGTGAAAAACTCACCGATGTCGGCATCGTCTGCCTCGTTCATCACCAGAAACAACTTACGAGAAAGCAGCCAGAACCTTCTCTTGAAGTATTTCGTGGAGGACAGCGAGAAGAACTTGAACTTGCCTCCAAGCTTGAACAACTATATAATCAAGAACATTGAAATAGACGGCAGAGACGACCCAGATGTGTTCAATCACGTTAAGGCCTACGTCTTCAACAAGATAGAAAACGAACACTTGCCCAATTTCCTTAATTTCATCGCCATCAAGAACTTGAATTCGAACTTTGTACGGATAATCGTGGGGTTGTTGTTTATTTTCATTGGCTTTTGGATCGGATACACCTTGATTTTCTTGGATTATTCCAAGTCTTTGAGAGTTCCGGTGTTGGTGCCTTTTTTCATTGGATTCTACGGGATAGTGTCGGCGATTTACCTTATAGATCCGGTGTTGGTGTGGTTGAGACGGTCACAGTCGTTTGATAGTAATAAGTTGATCAGGGTAGAGGAGCCTTTTATTTATAAGTTGTTGTTGAAGAGGAGTTTGTGGGTTATTTTTTTGATATTGTTGATGACGGCGGTGTTTACGGTGATTTTCTGTTTGGTGCCGGGGCACAGGCTTTAGACAGAGACTTCACTGCCGAAGGCAGGAATCTTGTACTCTGAATGAGAGAAGATTAAAGGGATTCGAAGAGGAAGAGGGGATTAGAGGAATGAAAAGATTAAACTGATACAATGAGAAGATTAAACAGATACAATGGAGAAGATTAGACTGAGAAGAGAAGAGAAGAGAAGAAGAGAGAAGAGAAGAAGAGAGAAGAGAAGAAGAGAGAAGAGAAGAAGAGAGAAGAGAAGAAGAACATTAATTGTAAGAAATAAGTAGGGTAATCAATAATAATTTGAACTGTCTACTCTTTCTGTTCTCTCTTTATTCTGCCTCTAATAGAGCCGACAATTGTATAATCAGTAGAATGTCTTAAGGAGAATAGAGCTTATGGTGACTGTCTTTGTCGTGATAAGAATCTCCAGCAAACTGAGTTGTTCAAGAGGATAGAACAGCTGTATCTGCTGTAGTATTAAAGAGAACGACTAGATTAGTATAATATTAGTATTAGTACTAGATTAGTATTAGATTAGTATAATATTAGATTAGTACCAGATTAGTATAGTAATAGATTAGTTAGTATTAGCTAGTATTAGTATTTATGTACACTTGAGTAGTTCTTCATTACTCCATAGGGTATTGAGCTTAAATTAGCTTTAATTAGATAATTGAATAACAGAATAGAATAGAAGAAAATTAGTATGGTAGAGTATAGAAGAGTATAGAAGAGAAGAGAAGAGAATCAGTAAAGTAAAGTGGTATAATAGAGAATACTATACAAGTCAACAATAATTTAATAGAAGAGCTCTAACAGATAAGGCTGAGAGAGATGAGGATAGAGTTCTTTAGAATACAGCAGCTGTATTCTTAACACAAATAAGGAAGAAAGGGAACAGCTGCAGCTGCAGCATTAAAGAGAACAACTCCAACTGGAGTTAAAGAGGAGACAAAAACTCCAGTTGGCTGTAGTTGTTGAAGAAGAGAGAACAACCCCAGCAAGCTGTAGTTGTTAAAGAGGGGTTGAAGTAGTATGACAATTATATTTCTAGAACCTAAGCTTCAGCCAAAAAAGCATCTCTCTTTTCACTGATTCTTTGTTGTCTTCTTTCACGAGCAGCTTTGTTTCTTAATCTTCTAGCTTCAGCTTCATCCTTCAAAGACTTTTCTCTCAAAGCTTCGGCCTTGGCTTGAATAATATGTTCAACCAATGATCTCTTGTGTTTAAAAGTATTACCCTTAGCTGATTTATACAAGGAATGATACAAATGCTTATCAATCTTACCAGCATCTCTGTACTTGGCTAACAATCTTCTCAATACTCTTAATCTTCTCATCCATAAGGTTTGACTTGGCATACGGGCGTCTTTGGTACCTTTTCTCTTACCGTATCCCATATGTCTACCAATACTTTTAGATTCTTTTAAAGCTCTAGCTCTGGATCTAGAGTGAACCACAGTTGGCTTCTTGACAATGGTACCGTTTCTGTACAATTTTCTAATAGCTTGTCTGGAATTAGCATTAGATAACTCGGAGGTTTCGTTAGGATCTAACCATACTTTTCTTTTACCGACGCCGATGACGCTGGCGGCTAATCTTTTCTGAGTTCTTAAGTTGGCCATTGAATGATGAAAAGTTTTTTTGAGGATTTTTTCAAGGATCACTTCTGCCAGGGCGGAGCCCTGGGGATGCACGTGAAATGCGAATCGAGTAATTTTCGTCATTTTCGCGGGGTAGTGCATATACCATTGAAGCATGTGCTGCGAGGCACATGAAATGCGACAATAAAACACGTGCATATCACATGTCATTTCTCCCTACCCTCCGTTTTTGTGTATTTGTTCCGCGCACGCCATTTCTGGTGCACTGATCTCATCTCATCTCATCCTCTTCTCTTACTTACTACTCACTACTTATTACGACTTATACTCAGTTACTTGATAGTTGCTGACTCACTAATAAATCACCTGAATTTATTAACCGGTTCACATAAACCCACTATCAGATTATTAATCAGCTCACGTTCACTGATTATCACTAAAGACTTTAACAGACTTTATTAAGACTTTATTAAGACTTTAACAGACTTTATTAACAGAGTTTATTAAGACTTATTAACCAGTTCACTGCGTTCACTGCTTAATAAAATGGCAAAATCCCTCAGATCCAAGTCCAAACTCAAGGCAAAGTCCGTCAAACGTACCGCCGTGTTCCAAAAAGTCGAAGATGCCCGTAAGCAGCGTATCTCCGAAAGACTTGCAAAGGCCGAAAAGAACACCAAAGACAATATGACTGTCGACAAGGAAGACAAGAAGATAAGCACGAGTGGCTGGAGAGACTCAAGGAAGCAGCAGTACAAGAAGAAGAAGGCCGGGAAGGGGAAGTCCTTAAGGTTCTAAGGACTGGTCTAAAGACTGTAGGCCCGTCTAAGGACTGTAAGGACTTTTGGGCCTGCAGACTGCTTCATTTCTTATTGGATTCTATTGAATTCTACTATCAAGACCTTGATCTTGGTATTATACTGCATATATAATTGTTAGATATCTAAATAGGTGGACAGTAATAGAATACGACATCTTGCTGTAATATTCTTGCTTTTTCTATGGATTAATATGAATATTCACTGCCAGATCAAGAGCCGGCTTGCTTGGTTCTTCAGATGTGATAGAAGTAGAATCTTCAGTAATTACTGCACAATCTGCACAATATTGGTCTTATTGGAGTCTTATCGTCTTATTGGATCTTATTGGACTGTAGTTTAGACTGTATGATTGGACTGCAGTATTAAACTGTTGCATGAACTGCAGAGAACTACTCTATAAATGCTTATCTATGAATATTGATCAATTGAATACGTAATATGATTAATACCAGCATTCTACTCTTGAAGAAGATACTAGAGTTGAGCTAGGGTAATAGAGTAATAGAAACCTGACGTCTTGGTTCAATTAGGAAGTGCAGAGTTCTGTTCTTGAATGCTGATTGACTGGTAACTGAATTTTTCACTAGAATGGCTGCAGATCCATAAATAAGCAAGGATAGAATAACAGCAGCTGCATCTGCTGATACTGCTGATACTGCTGATCTGATATTAAATAAAGAATCACATCAGTATTAAAGCATTGAAGCACTGATAAGGGACTAAGCAGTGAAGTGAAGCAGTGAAGCATTAGAATAGACTGAATATGAAGAATAAATTAAGAATAATACTCAGAATAAAGCTGAATTAAGAATAATACTCAGAATAAGACTGAATTAAGAATATTAGTAACTGAATTAGTGATGTAATTAGTATCTAAGATTGTGAATTATTGAATTCATTGAAGTAGTGAATATTAACGTACAGAATAGTATTACTGAATAGTATTATTGAATGTTATTGAATTATTGAATATTATTGAATAGTATTACTGAATAGTCTTACTGAATAGTATTGAATTATTGCATAGTATTACTGAATAGTACTGAATAGTATTGAATAGTACTGAATAGTATTGAATAGTACTGAATAGTATTGAATAGTACTGAATAGTATTGAATAGTACTGAATAGTATTGAATAGTACTGAATAGTATTGAATAGTACTGAATAGTATTGAATAGTACTGAATAGTACTGAATATTATTGAATTATTGAATATTATTGAATATTAGGTGACTATTATTAACATCAGGGAACATTAGGTGAATTCGTTAAGTGAATAAGATGATTAAGTATTAGAAGCATAAATATGCTCTCCATAAATACAGCTAGAATTATACTAGAATAGACTAGATTAGACTAGATTAAACTAGATTAGACTAGATTAAACTAGAATAGACAGCTAAATAGTGCCAAACTGCCGTAAACTTCTGTAGTACTGTGGACAGTCAACTTCTGCTACTTCTCATCTAAATAACTCTCTTCACCACCGCCTATACTTACTAATCTTATCTTAATTTAGCAATTC
This sequence comes from Yamadazyma tammaniensis, assembly GCA_030566005.1. NCBI lineage: Eukaryota > Fungi > Ascomycota > Pichiomycetes > Serinales > Debaryomycetaceae > Yamadazyma > Yamadazyma tammaniensis. Next base: position 616,828 of record JAJMHK010000004.1, on the reverse strand, counting down.
GAATGAGATCACGTTCACCCAAGCTATGTGCTGTTCTCTTGAAGTGCAGTAAGTATGAGTAGAATGCAGTAGGCAGTAGAATGCAGTAGAATGCAGTAGAATACAGTACAGATAATACAGTATAGAATACAGACAATGCAGACAATACAGTACAGAGTCCAGTAGTACAGAGTAGAATACAGAGAATACAGAGAATACAGACAATATATAATAGAATAAGACAGAACACGAATGCATAATACAGATAGAACAGAAATACAGAACAGCACAGAAACATAACAGCAACAATAAGAACAGCACAGAAGACAGCACAGAAGACAACAGAAGAAAGAAGACAGCAAGACAGCTAATAATAGCCTACCATACTGTATAGAACATGCACTCGTATTCATTTCTTTGTTTTGTACAGCTGTCCAACAGCTGTCATCAACATCACTGTGTACCGGTACACTCAATTTCGTACACTTTTATCGTACACTGTTCTGTCGTACACTAGTTATAAAACCTGGGGACGGTGCACCGAAGTGATCGCGCTGAAAATTTTCAATTTCAACACGTATACAATGGTATGTTGTTGGATATATAGGGCGTTGTAGTCCAGATAAGACAGCTGAATTCTGGTGGAATACTACTGTTAGCATAACTAATGGTCATGTGAGAAAAAACTGCACGGAACGCCCGTTTAAACCTGAAATATAGTACTAACTTAGGCAATTCAAACTCCCAAACAAAGGCAAGCTAACCAGAAGTTCCATAAAATTAACCAGATGAAGAGAACTGGCCAGTATAAAGAGGAAGACAAAATTGAGTATCCTGTGAGTAAATGGTGGATTGGATTGTTGGTGTTTTTAGTGTGTGGCGGAGCCATTTTAGAGTTGATTAGGATGTTTTTTTAATGTAATATACAGTTATACCCTACACGGCCTGCCTACAGCGAAGCTGTAGCTGTGGCTGTACAAGCAGAGTACTGCATCTATGCGTCTATTGCATCTATAAAATATGAAGTAGGCATCTTATGTGAATATGTTTGGCTACTGTGCAGCATATTAGCTGGTAGCTGGTAGTATACATAGTCTGCTGGTGTACAGGTAGTCTGCTGGTATATAGGTAGTCAAGCTGGCCTGTACGTACAGTCTCGTACAGACTAGGCAAATGTGGGACTCCCGTAACTCCCCACACTCCTCTGTTCCAACTTCGTCAAGTCTTCAGGATTGTTAGGATCCAAATGAACAAACAGCAAGTCCTTCTCTGGATACTCCTGTGGGTGTCTGACTTGGTAATGCTTGACAGCCGAAGGAAACAAGTCAATCAGCCACATGATCAACAAAAAGCCGTACCAGAAACTGATGGCCCACTCAAATACGGCCGATAAATTCTGATTTGTCGTCGTTTTCAACCCCCCAAAGAGAAGGGCAAACACCACAGCCCCCACCAACCATAGAAGCTTAAGAAAGAACGACACCATGTACAAATTGGCCCATTTATGCTTGCCGAAAATGACTCGCTCGTGGTTGGGGCTCAATCTCGTCGGATAGTTGCCAAAAATATAGCTGTTGAAAAAGTTACATAAACACGTCAAGAATGCAAACGCTATAAACACCCCGACCATCGACATGTGGACTTTGCTGAACTTGTTTGTCTTGAAAATCAGCACAAATAGGATTCCTAATTGAGATATTATAGCAAATATAATACTGGCGATGCTGAGTCTTGGCTGTCTGACTGAAACCCAGGGCTGAAGCTTCTTGTACCGTCTGAGAAAGTATTCCATCACGAGTGTCCCCACAAAGAAGATTGCTTGGAAGCCGACACAGCTGATGAAAAGTGGCTGCAAATTGGTTGCACCAAGGTCGGATATAAATGGAGGATTTTGGGGCCGACCTTCCCAGGGGAAAATAGGCCTTCCTCTAGCAAACCACGAGACTAGAAGGGCTATAAGCATCCCCCACCATACGACTACACATACTAGAGGGATGAGATAGTAGTGAACAACTTTAAACCTGAGCAAACTCATGATTATGTGGAGGAATTGTGAGAATATATAGCGATGAGATAGCAAGTGTATAGGCTTGCTCCGGAACAGTCAGTTGTTCCGAGACACTTAGTAATCCGGGGCTGTACACTATTTACTATACACTATTTACTAAAAGTTCTTTTTCACTGTACCTTACGGTTATGACTGATGGCTATGACTTATGGCTGTACTATAGCCTCCGGCTGGCTCGCCTACTGATCGTGTGTGTGTACATTGGTGTGTCACGGTCAATAAGTAAATAAGCAATTTCAATAATTAGTATTAAGTCATGCGTTCGACTGTATGGGCTCATACACAAGTCATACGCATTTTCAGTAGAAGTGCATTTCAGTTAAAGTGCATTTTAGGGAAAGCGCACTTTAGGGCGAAAGTGCATGTTAGACCTTAACTGCAAACACGCCCAAGGCGTTTTGCAGTTTAAACGTGATCTAATTTTTTGTGAACAGGTTTAGCAACCAATATTAACCAAAGAAACGTACAGTGATTCTAGACTATGACTAATGTAAATTAAATCTAAGTATAGGAATGTAGGTTAGGCTTCATTTTGAAGGACATTCTACAATCGTATCAGGGCCCATGACTATGAAGGGATGAAAATCGCAAAAAGTGCGTATGCACTATGTGCACTCCATGCATGAGATGAAAAAATAAACTCCTGGAACCTTAATATAAATATATATTCCATGTTTTTTCTTGTAATATATTTATTAGTATTTATTGAACCCATTGAATGGAGATGCTCTCCGTCAATAATTGCATAGACGCTTTCATCGTCCTTTCATATCAGATATTTAACACACCAATCTCCCGATTGAGATTGCAAAAACTTATTAAAATATCAAATTTAACAATTGACAACTTGGTCATTGCAATTTACCTTATATATAAATTTGATATGAATTCAGTAGTGGAAATCTCAGATAAGAAATTGGTTGATAGATTGATTGTAGTGGCATTAATATTGTCAAATAAAATCTATAATGATCAGAGCTACACATTTAAAACTTGGATCAATCTTTGCAGTGCTTGCAAAATTGATTTAGATATGAAACTTTTAAAACAATTGGAAATTTTTTACCTTAATGTATTGGATTACAAACTAGATTACAAGTTTTTATACAAGGATCAACAATTTTGGAGTAATATTTCCAAATTAAATGATCACTGGAAAGTGTTTAAAGAATTTATTGATCAAAATGATGGCCTGATAGAAAGCGAATCACCAATAATTACACCGTTAGTTACACCTAACGATAGCCCAGAATTGCTGACCTCCACATTCAACGGCTGTTACGAACATGCCGTTGCTTCCTTGCCAACCTTACACATTCCGCAAATCCCCACGTCGTCGTTAGAATTGCCTGATGTGCCTACTAAAAAAAGAAGATTGACGACATACTACGATTTCATTCCATTACAATTGGAATACTTTTAACCCCTATTAATGATTAATGATGTATATACGATTTATGATAAATGCATATTTCTTATTTGCTAAGTTTTTTTTTTTGCAGCAGGATCTGCGTGCGCGCACCGTACGAAAAGGGCTGGCTCGTAATTTGTTTTTCTTTTTCGGCCAACAATGTATTTTTTAGCATGCCTTTTTCTGGTTTTATTGTTCTGGATTCTTGCCTTTTAATCTAATAGAATACAGTTAATTATTAATTATATTTGTAATTATTACCTAGTTTTTTTATGTCATTTTTTTTTTATTGTATTTCTTTTGCTACATTTTTTTTATTAATTATTTACAATACTACGAACTGCATTTCCTAAAAAAACTCTTATATGCGCGAGCACTTAATAAAACGGTCATGTGCATAATCAAGTTGTCATTTAAGCTTTTCAATCTGAAAATTTCATTACTCACATTTAGAGTATAATTAGTAAATTATTATTGTTCCTATTGTTGAATAATTGTTGGTTTCATGACGATCATTATTATAGTTTCAGATGTTTGTAAATGGCAATATTTATCAAGCAATTTGTACAGTAACCCTTGTTTAGGTTTGCTTGTTAACCTAAACTTTAATGCTGAAACTGCTCTGATTTTGTTTGTTACGTGTTATCTTCTAAAACTTGCGCCTGGTGCTTTTGCAGGTTATCCCTTTTGGGAAGTATTTTTTTTTTCCTGCGGTTAATTGAGAAGATCTTCCTACACTTCAGATTTCATACAGTTTCATACTTGATTATTTTCTAGTCATTGCCAGTCTATTGAGTATTTTCCTCCGTTTCATAGACTTTACTGCCTCGCCATTACGTAAAATTTTTCTGGATTAGAGTTTGGCGTTGCCAAACTTTGGGCACTGCCAAATTTGGGCATTGTAATTCGAATTACCCCTTTTACATATCATTCTATTTGACAATTGCTTTTAGTTGAAAATTGTTGTTAATTAGGGGTTTTTGTTTACTCCTCCAAACACTTGGAATTACCAAAAGCCGTAGTGTATTGTTATTGTTGGGCTCTTTTCTTGATGCTTCTGAAACTCATGTTTTATGCACTGTTTAAATCCATTGGTGTCCCGTTACCTTTCTATATTTGGAAGAATTTCATGTCTCATGTAACGCCGATTCTAAATTCTAATTCCGGGTTACCGATTATGTAAATTGAGAATGGATCACCTTAATTGCGGGACATTTACACCCCCATTTTTTTGTTTGTTCACTGTCCGTACTTTATTCTCCAGCAGTTACCCGCCTTTATTTTCTAGCGAATACCTCAAACAATGTTTGCCAAACAATGTGCCATTTAGCCATACGTGTTTGCATTTTAAGCAATTTCAACTGTACCACATTATTGTTGGTAACCTGTAAAACGGGTTTACTAGTTAGTTTCGTGAAGTGTTTTTTCTGCTAGACGAATTTCAAACATACAACCAGTTAACAATATGCTATTGATAACAATGTACTATTGGTATTTTCGTAAGCTATTCGTCAATTTGATTTCTCTTTTTTTTTTGTAAATTATAGATTCGGGACACTGCCAAATCTGTATTGCCAAATTCTGCAGGCCATCGCACTTTCGTGAGATGATCTGTGGTTTCTGTAGTAATGAAAGTAAGTATAAGTGCCCAAAATGCAAAAGTAACTACTGTTCGATTGCTTGCTATAAGTCAGATAAACATATTGAACTAGATTCGAAACTGTCTGAGACAAAACCAGATCCTCCAATTGAAAAAGTTACCTCATCTCCAGTTAGTACGTTTGATAAAGTATTGGAGGATGACACTATACAGAGTATGTTGAAGATGAAACTGTTGCAGATCCATCTTAGTGCATTGATAAAGTTGTTTAATCAGCTTCCACAAATGGAGAGGAATGATGTGATAAATTTGAAGATTAATGAGTTGAGAAAAGGTGGAGAAGAAGAGAATGAATTGATTGAAGAGTTTATACAGAGGGTTTTGTATTTGATGGACAAGTAATTCTCCTATTTAACAGCATACTCAACAGCATACAAGAGAATTGCTTCAGCAACATAAGGATAATTACTTGTAATTAATTCTATATTGAATTGAAGAGTCCTATGAAAGAGGAACTGCAGATTCTCTTGAAGGAACTACAGATTCTTGCAGCAAATTTCCTTGCAAGCAAGGTAATTATTCAAGATTAAACTCATACTGAGGTTCATACCCTGCATCCTCCAACTTATACCTAAACAAATGACCTCCTAAATCGCCCTCCAAGTCCTTACTTACTTCAGGACGCTTCAGAGCATCTCCGTCATAGCATGAAGTAACATACAACTCATCATTGCCAATAGTACAGCATGTAATATTCTTAGCAGGAAGCTTAAACTTCTGTATAATATCACCATTAATATCAATTCTTACCACCAAAGAAGCACCGTAAACAGCAAACCATAATTCATCTTTGGAACTTACAAACATCCCATCTGGATCATTGGCAATTCCTAATTTCTCCTTAACATTAAAGAAAGGTCTTTTATTAGAAAATTGATGAGTCTTAGCATCATAATCAAACACAAAGATTGTGAAAGTAGGCGAATCGATCCAGAAGAATTTAGTTCTAGAACTGTCGAATCCTAATCCATTAGGAATTGACGCATTAGTTTGCAAAGTCTCGATTTCCAATTTAGGATTAATTCTATATAATTCCCCCTCTGGCTGTAAATTTGGCTGATAAGGAAAATCATTCATAGTTCCAACAATAAAATTTCCCCATGGATCAACTTTCCCGTCATTGGATCTTAATCTATGATGGTTCTCATTAGGATAATTGATAAGGTACTCAATCTTGCCCGTAGTAAAGCTTGCTTTAGCGAGTCCGGTCTTAACGCCGACGATATACTCTTCTGGATCAGCCGTGAATGCCATTGTTCCAATGCTTTCGCCTTTTTTGTCCCACTTTACAACATCATGTTTGTTGGTATCAAGAAACACTCTATGGAGTTCCCCCAAACTGATATCTACCCACAATACACTATTATTAGCCTTATTGTAGCTGATTCCCTCTGTCAAACCCCCTCTATACAGCGGGAAAAACACGTTTTCCTTTGTTAATTCTGTCATTGAACAATAATCAAACAACAATTATCAAAGTCGTTGAAGATATCTGGCGGACAATTATTACGAAACGAGACGTGGGGGCGCGCTTGCTAATCTCCGAGCCTCGTATAATTATTTCATACCTTTCATTGTTTCATATAATTCATTGTATTCATACATTTCATTATATAGTTCATTCCTTTTCGTTGATCTGCCATTCTTTAGCTAACTCAGCTAATGTATTGGGATCACATGCGGCTTGCACGACATCAAGCGGGACTTGGTTCTCAGAGTACTGTTTCGTCTTGAATCTTCCCAAGTTCGTCTCAGTAATTAGCCTGATCTCGTCCTCTTGATCGTTCAATAGCTCTGTCCATGTATACAAGATAGATTCAGTCACACGTACGAACGGGTTTATATCGATGATCCATATTTTCGTAAAGGGGCGTGGAATGTACAAATCTATGGCAAAACTCTTATTAGGAAACTTAGGTATCACTTCAGTACTTAAGAACCTATTAATCTTTTCATTGACGTCATTATCTCTTATTAAATTGTGCAAGTAGTCATAGTAATTCAAATCTCTCTGTGATTTTCCTACTATAACTCCGTTTCGTATAAACACTCTGAACTCCAATGCAGGGTTGATCTCTCTCCATTTCCGTAACACCAATTCATACGTTATCTCTTTAGTTTCGTCCTTTCCTTCGGGATTCTCTATGGAATCTTCGAAAGGATGGTCGAGATCATGCATTATATGGTCGCTGGACTTCAAAAGCAAGTACAAGTCGTTGGTATTATGGCATTTCATGGTGTTATTAAGCATTATCCAAGTCGAATCTTTAGGGGCTGTCCAATTTAGTTTAGGTGCAACGGCTTTATACTGAGTAATGGCCTCTTTTATTTCTTCGTGCAACAATTTAAACAGTTCAGTCGGATCGGATTCCTCTTCTGACTCATCCTCCCAATCACTGTATTCATTGTCGCTAGTTCTCTCTATATCTGGCTGGTTTTCATCGGGGATTTTAAACGATTCTAGTGTTAGATAGTCGAGAAACTCTTTGGGAAGTGGTTTGATGATTATGGACGGGATCGAATGATCTTGGAATAGATTATACCAGTGGGAATATGTACAGTTTAATATATCTTTCTTAGAAGTTGTGATTTCTTCAAATACTGAATAGTCACGAGTCATCTCTTCTCTAACTCTTTTTGCTAGCTTTCTTATTAGCTTTCGTATTAACTCTTCTTACGCAATTTCTTTAGCAGCTTCGCTTTGGTATATCCTCGTCAATATCTCCTACTAAGAATCTCCTTAATGTCTTCCTTTGTTTCCCCTTTTGTGTCTCCTCTTTATTAAAAAAGTACTTCCTCCTACTAATCTTATTCTTCGCAATTACAAATTCGCGTTGTTGAAAACTTTTCAATACTACTATAATGGCGAAACCTGTATCGAATGAACGTTTCAAAGACAAAGAAAAACCTCAAGAAGTAAGAAAATCTAATATCTTGGCGGCAAAGGCTGTTGCGGATGCAATTAGAACTTCATTGGGTCCAAAAGGTATGGATAAAATGATTAAAACTAAGACGGGTGAAATCATTGTATCGAATGATGGTGCTACAATTTTAAAACATATGGCTATTTTACATCCAGCGGCCCGTATGCTAGTTGACGTAAGTGCTGCTCAAGATGTAGAGGCCGGTGATGGAACCACATCTGTAGCTATTTTAACTGGATCATTACTTCATGCTGCTGAAAAGTTATTGAACAAAGGTATCCATCCAACGTTAATTGGTGAAAGTTTCCAAAGAGCCGCTCAGAGATCATGTGAAGTATTATTGGAAATGAGTCACAAGATCGATTTGTCAGACAAGAACACTCTTGTTAAAGCAGCATCGACCTCTTTATCGTCCAAGATCGTATCTCAACATTCATCCTTGTTAGCACCATTATCAGTTGATTCGGTGTTGAAAGTTATCAATCCTCAGCAGAATAACGTTGATTTGAATAACATCAGATTAATCAAGAAATTAGGTGGAACTATAGACGAAACTGAATTGATTGACGGGATAGTATTAAACCAAAATGTGCTTAAAAATGCTGGAGGTCCAGTTAGAATTGAAAAGGCTAAAATTGGATTGATTCAGTTCCAATTAAGTCCTCCTAAACCGGATATGGAAAACAATATTGTTGTCAATGATTACAGACAAATGGACAAGATTTTGAAAGAAGAAAGAGCATATTTATTGAATATTTGTAAGAAGATTAAGAAGGCTAAATGTAATGTGATTTTAATACAGAAATCTATATTGAGAGATGCTGTTAATGACTTAGCCTTGCATTTCTTATCTAAATTGAACATTATGGTTATAAAAGATATTGAAAGAGACGAAGTTGAATTCTTGTCTAAATCCATTGGCTGTAAACCAATTGCCGACGTCGATAATTTCACTGAAGATAAATTGGGATCTGCTGACTTGGTGGAAGAAGTTGAAAATTCTGGTTCTAAAATCGTTAAAATCACTGGAATCCATAACGCATCTACTAGTTCAATTGCATCCACCGGTTCTCCAACAGTTTCTATATTAATAAGAGGGGCTAACCAATTGGTTTTAGATGAAACTGAAAGATCTATTCATGATGCTCTTTGTGTAATAAGGTGTTTGGTTAAAGAAAAAGCTTTAATTGCTGGAGGAGGAGCCCCAGAAATTGAAATTGCCAAAGTCTTAATGAATGAAAGTTCTAAATTGCTGGGGTTGGAACAATTCGTATACCAAGAATTCAGTCAGGCTATGGAAATCATACCTACTACATTAGCTGAAAATGCCGGTTTGAATCCAATCGATGTTATCACTGACTTAAAGAACAGACACGAACAAAACGAAGTCAATGCTGGTATATCTGTTAGAAGATCCGGTACCACCAATACTTATGACGACCATATTTTACAGCCAGTCTTGGTTTCGACTTCAGCTATTACCTTAGCTGCTGAATGTGTTAAATCTATCTTACGTATAGACGATATTGCTTTTAGTCGTTAATTTTGTATATACTTTCTATTAAAGACTTCTATATATATTACACAGTTTCCTATGTTTGACTCTTCACTTAAACAGCTTCCGACCTCCACTAAACAGCTTCCTGAGTCTTCAATTTCTTCACCTTTTTGGTGATCATTCTGGTAGGATTTAAAGTTCCAAAACATTTCTTGTCTATTTTAGTACATTCTTCTCTTGTTGATTCGATTAAATTCTTTGCTACAGCTATACTTTTTTCGACTGTTTCAAAGATTAGATCGTATTCGTTCCTCTGTGGTTCTTCCGGGGCTTCCTCCTTTTCTAGTTCATTCTCTTCTTCCACCGGTTCTTCCTTAATAGGCTCAAGTTCCTTTGGTTTCAGATTGAACTTCCGTTTCAAGTATTTCCCCGTGATCTTAGGGTTACAGTCATACATAGCAGCCAAAGCTATTTGTGGAGGAGTGAACAAGAATGAAACGTCACTTAGCAATCCATATTTATTCAACCAATTCTTAGCTTGGTCGTATAATTCACCAAGTTGGTCAATGGTAACATCTGTTGAGCCTACAAGGACCTGCTGGAAGTCGAGGAAGAAACCATAAAGTGGCCTGAAAGGATGATGCACTAGCAATGTGAATTTCAAGCTATGCAAAACTGTGAATTCCAAGTCTAATATATCTTTAGGCTCAGTCTTCTGTAAGCCCTTACAGAACGTCTCTATGGAGATGAAATAGTTTTCAGACTTGGCAGCAAGGAATAGACACGTGTAAAGCACGTTCTTGGGATGGTACTGCATCACCGAATTAAGCAAGTAGAACTTCTTAAAGAACGACAATGCTGTGGACTTCACTTGTGTGGACATCTTAAAGAACTTAGCGGCTTCAAGGACGTTTTTGTAGTAGAAATTCAAGTACTTGATTTCATCTTCCAACGTTATTAGATCCATCATTTTTCCAGCGTCAAGTTCTTCGCTATATTTGCTGAATACATCTTCGTTCTCCTTCTTCACTTCCTCATAGGCTTCATTGAACTTCTTCACGGCAAGGAGTTGGCCGTTTTCGTTGGTTTTTGCACGGGTTTCCTCTAGTTTGTCGGGCGTGTACGACCATAGTATGAACTGCGTAGACCTTCTGTATAGGTCGTCGCTGCTGATGTTTTTTCGTTCTTTGGGATCTTCGTTAGTCATTATGAAAGTGCTAATAAATTTCGCGAAGTATCAACTTTTATATATAATATTTGAATGTTCCTATAAATACTTATAACTTGGTGAATATTTATGTTTACGGCTACTTATATTACTGTGAATACTTCTATGTAATAGATGCATCCCTATTATATGAACTGATACAAATAAGTTATACCAACTTAACAGACCTAGACAATCCCTTCTTAATACCAGTCTTCTCCCCTTCATATGGTCCTTTAGTGCCTTCGTACACTTGTCTAACAGATTTAAGTTTCTTCTGTGCCTTTTCGTGCTTCTTTCTCTTTTTGACTCTGGCATTTCTGACTTCTTTCCTTCTTTTAGCTGTCAATCCTTTATTCTTCATGATTTGGAAATTAAGAGCTCTCTTGCCATCTTCTCCTACAAGTTCTTGGTTTTCTTGCAATTTCCCTTCTTTAGCAAGCTTGGTGATTTGCTTATGGGCTAATTTTCTTGATGCTGCCTTGTCTTGTTTCGACTTCTTCATCATTTCATAGTATCCATTATCGTCGCCGTTAATTTCATTAATCAATGCTTCGTCTCCAGAACCAGCATCTTCGTCATTCAAATCAGCACCATCTCCGTCCTGTAGTCCTCTTTGTCTGGCTTCTTCTATCAATCTTTGTTTTCTTTCAAATAATCTTTCTTTGTATGGCAAGTCCAAATCACCTGAGAATCTTTCGGCATTCTTAAGCTGGGACTTGTCGATCTTAGCGGTATAGAATCTTAAGGACTTCTTCCTGTTTTGCTTTTCTTCTTCGTCAATTTCGTCCATGGTTATAGGCTCAGTGAAGTCGTCTCTGTTAGCTATGTTGGACTGTTTGATAGTACGTTTAGTTGTGACATCGATGTCCATGTTTTCTTCGTCACCTTGAGCTTCTTCCTCTTCTGAGTTATCTTCTTCTTCTTCATCTTCTTCATCTTCTTCTCCTTCAGCACTTTGCTCTTCTTGAGCACCTTCTTCTTCTTCCTGCTCCCCTATATCCTCAGCATCAACAAATTCATCATCAGAAATCACATCAGACAACTTCTCGGCCTCCTTCCATATCTGACGAGTAGTAAGTATAGTCTCCATCACAGGATGCTCTTTCATACTTGCAAATGGTTCATTATTTTTGATCTGATCAACGAATATAGAAAAATATGACGAGATTGCACTTAAATATGCAGTTAATGATACTTTTTTAATACTAGAAATTTCATTATCTTCATCAAAAGTCACCAACAACGGCTTTAATGTATTCAATTCCTTTAAAAGTGGAATAAATTCAGGGAAAGATCCAGTTAAAAGATCTAATTTTTCAGATTTATCCAACTTCAGCAAGTCGATGTCCTCATTAATCACCAACAGTTTAGCTGTTTGGTTATCGAAAGTCTCTGCTTTCTTTTCCCAGTCTTCCATCATATCTTCATCAACATAATCGTCCATTCCTAGTTCTTGTAAATGTTTCTTCTGCTGTCTTAAAGCTTCTTCTGTCATTTGCTTTGCTGATTCTGCATCTTCTACCTCATCTCCTCCATAATAGTTTTTTCTTCCACCCCATCCTTCTTCTTCCTCGTCTTCTTCCTCTTCTTCGTCTTCATCTTCGTCTTCGTCTTCGTCTGCACTTTGTTCTTCCTCCTCCCCGTCATCTCCACTTTCTACTCCCAAAACTTCCTCATCCTCATCTTCCTCATCGTCTACATTTCTCCCATACTCTCCTGCCAGCTCCAACAAACTCTTCTCTTGATTGCTATGGAAACTATCGACTTCATTCTCTTCCGGTAATTCTGCCCTGGTTTTCCTTGTTTTTCCTCGTGCCATATTTATTCTTTATTCTTTATACTACACTACACAAATAGATCAAAATCTCATCTCAAATTTTTCAATGCTCATCTAATATAATCTTCAAACATTGCATAGATTTGACAATTCATTCGGTATTCCAGTACTTTCTGCACACAAATACACTGCTAGCACACACAAAGCACCCACAAAACAGCCAATAGCGAAAAATGTCCAACAGACTAGAATCTTTAACACCTAAGAAACCTAATTCAAAGCCTTCATTGAAGTTCAAGCCAAAAGTGGTGGAACGGAAGTCCAAAGAGGAAAGAAGCAAGAACGTAAAGGTCAAGGAAGAACCCGAAGTTAAGCCAATCAAACCTGTAAGAGGTACGAAACCCACTAGAGGGAGAGGGGGGAAACACAATAATTATGCTGGCACGCATGTCTTGTCCTCAGGATTATTATCTTCAGGCACTGCCAGTCCTATTCCAAGATCAAGTTCACAACCCGAGAGGGCTGCAACACCTCCAACATCACAAGACTCGAACTTCATACAAAATCTAAAAGTCAAGGAAGCAAATAAGCCATTATCGAGCTCAGATTCTGACGATGAAGATATCACCAAAATAGACATGAACAAAGAGTATAAGTTTGCCGACGAAGACACTGAATTGTTCCCCATAAGGCCAGCGAGAACCGAAGTTGACCAGGAGCCATTGGCAAAGGAAGCAACGCCCAAAGAAGACACTCCAGTGAAAGAAGAGGGCATGGATTCGACTTTCATCAAAGAATCTTCACTCAAACCAGAAACAATTGAAACTGAACTCAAACAGATCCTTAGCACCAAAGCCGAATTGGAATCTAAAATATCACAGCCTGTGGATCTTCTAGATAAAGAAGAGCTGGTGAAATTGGACGATGATTATACTCAAATCTTGGAGATTATAAATAATAAATTCAGTTTGCAGACTGATGATGATTATATGTTGTTTCAATTACCCAAGGAATTGCCTTCATATTCTGAAGCCAAGCAAGAAAATCCTAATCCATTTGCATCTGCTACGTCTAATTTAAACGGGAAAGTAGGCCAGCTTAATGTTCATCAGTCAGGAAAAATAACCTTAAACTTAGGTAACGATATAAACTTGGACGTAACTGTTGGAGTGCCATCTAGATTTCTCCAGCAGTTGGTGGTTGTGAATTCCAAACAGGAAAATGATGACGACATGCAAATAGATGAAGAGATTAAAGTGAAAGAAGAACCAATAGAAGACGATACTGAAGTTGAAGATGAGAAGAAAGGTTCTATTACCAAGATAGGTAATGTAGAGGGGAAACTTATAGCCACACCAATCATTCAATAGCCTTCTTTATTATACTATTTAATTTACATTCTTCTATTTCTTATATTTATTAATCTATTTCTCTGTATAGCATGGCTTAATTATTAATTAATCTACTGGTCAAAGCCTCTAAGTCCTCTAAAGTCTCAGGCTCGTTAACTTCAATAAAGTCGTCATCAACCTTTTCAATTCCCTTATCATTCTCAAACCATTTAGGTTTCTTAGCTTCAGGTTCTTCGTCTTCAGAGTACTCCATATCATTATCGAGATCAGGGCCAAGAGTATATACTGGTTCTCCTTCATCAGAACTTTCTTCTTCTCTGCTGAGTCTTTCAAGTTCCTTTCTTCTTCTTTTCTTCTCATCACGTTTCTCTTTAGCTGTGATTTTATCTTGAACATCTGCTGTGTTCATATATTCTGCTTCTTTTGACACGTATTTCTCCTTTTGTTCATCTGCATCGCCAGCTTTCTTGAAGTCTTCTTCGTCTTCTAATTCGTAGATTGGATGGGCTAAACCTTCATCGTCAAACTTGAGTTTAGTTGGATTTCCTTGAGACGGAAGGCTAGCTTTCTTAGAAAGTGCCTTCTTAGCTTGTCTCTTGGAAACGGGGACTGACAAATCAGGCAATTCTTCATCATTCAAATTATGATCTTGACGTTTAACCACCATAAAGTCATCTTCTTCCTCTCCTTCTTCCAAATCTTTCTTGGATAACTTATTTCCTGTCATATTCAAATAATGTTCCGATAAAACAGTTTGATTTTGTCTTTCAAACATTCTATCGTATTTAGTTCTGATTTTTCCATTATCAGCTTCAATTTCTTCACCATCCTCATTAGTTTTATTCAACGAAATCAATTTTCTCGATTGGTTCTTCTTCTCCTTATTAGCTGAACCTCCCTTTATCTTAATCTTAGGTGCTCCAGGAAGACCCAAAGAAGCAGCATAAGCTTCTGAAGGCAATTCATCGACTTTAAATACATCTTTGTCCTTCTGAATGTAAATTGATCTGAAGTATGAAATGAATGCTCGTTGTCCTAAGTTCTTCAATATTGGATCTTTGAAACATAAGGATTGCAATTGTGGTTTGATAGTCTTCTTAGACTTCTGCTTAATGTTCATAAACTTCAATTCTATTTTATTAGCTTCTAATCTTTTCAAGAATCCTTCTTCTTCTGAAGGTAATAACATCAATAAAGACTTTCCTTCTCTTCCGAACCTTGCAGCTCTTCCAACTCTATGGACGTAGGTGGCAGCGTCTTCAGGACAATCTACTTGCACTACCCAATCAATGGCCGGGAAATCAAGACCTCTAGCAACAATATCTGTCGCAAACAAACAGGCATGTTGAGCTTGAGAAAACTTTACAGTAGTTTCCAAACGAGATGTCTGTTTATGACGGCCGTACAACTTCATTAAAGGCACACCTGGCTGTAATTTACGGAAGGTTTCGTATGCATACTGGACCTGTTTTGACGACGAAAAAAACACCAACATTTTAGACTTCAAATGAGATTTTATGAAAGACCATAAAACATCGAGCTTCTCGTTCAACGGAATCTTAATATAATACTGGTCCAAAGATTCAGGTGTGGCAGAAACATCAGTGTCGGAAGAAACACCTATTCTCTTTGGATTCACTAAGGAAAGTCTGGCTAAATCCTTGACAGTCTGACTCTGCGTAGCTGAGAATAATAATGTCTGTCTAGTTGGAGGTAAATGTCCTATTATATTATCGATTTGTGACTGGAATCCCATATCCAAACATCTGTCGGCTTCATCCAACACCAAGACTTGTAAATTCGAAGTCTCCATTCCGTAAGCTTCGTTAAGATGCTGTGATATTCTTCCTGGGGTTCCTACTAAGATGTTCATTTTGCTTACTCTATCTTTTTCATACTTCACGTCCTTACCCCCTGTGACTAACCCAGCAGAGAACTGGTTATACTTACCTATTTTCGTCAATACTTGGAAGATTTGCACTGCTAATTCTCTCGTAGGAGAAACAATCAATGCAGCCAACCCATCAAACTCGGTGATTTTATTTCTCAATAATATCTCTATAATGGGGATTAAAAATGACAATGTTTTACCGGAACCTGTCTTGGCGGTCGCCAATATATCTTCTCCCTTTAATGCAAATGGTATAGATTTTTTCTGGATGTCCGTAAGTGACAAAAAGCTAGCTTCAGTCAATCCTTTCAAAGTGTTTTGAGATATGGGGAGTTGATTAAATTGAGTGATTTGACTTTCGTTGGCTGCTTCGTATTCATCCACTTGTTTCTGGAGCTCTACCAACTCTTGCTCTTCTTTCTTTCGAAGATATTTTCGCTGTTGTTGTGATTTTACTTTAGTTTTCCTTACCATCTTCTAGTTTCTAGATTTTTTCTGCGATGAGATGCGATCTCATAGTTAAGGTCTCATAGTTAACAGTTACTTATTTTATTCATTTATTTCTACATATTTCTATTGGTGAAGTCTTATAAGAGGTGCAAAGCAACGTATAAAGCATAAATATGCTTGCTTAAAAATTCAATATCTCGGAATACTGTAAACACAAATCCCCATACTTGTCTGACTTCTGTGGATCTAAAAGATCAAAACATATCCTACCAGTAGGAATCTTATAATTAGTTATAATCTTATCGAATAATGTTTGAAGGTACTCTGGACTGTTATTATCCACCACGTGATCATCAACAATGATTTCCGTCAATAAACCCTTGAAAATCCCATGCAAAAACACATTCGATGTCTTAACTATGAGATTACCATTTTCAAGTTCGTATATCTGTCCACCATCGCCTCTTATATTCTGTCTCAATGTCCAAAGACTCTGGAGCTTATGCGTGGTGAACATATCAAAGGAATCGTTCAATCCTGTGGTGGCACCTTGATGTAAATGCTGACTTGGAACTGTTAGTACCTTTGAACTTAAATCTCCTACTTCT